>CM040245.1:202013751-202413751 GCA_022545495.1 Chrysanthemum lavandulifolium
CGAGAAACTCTTGATAGACATGAACTCGACGGGTTTGACAACCTCTCGAGGTTTGTCTACACCTTCAAGGTAGTTATTAGAGCTAGTTGTCACCTAAAAGTCGACAATGTAACTCTTTAACTATGCAACGAACCGTGTCTCATGGGATTGTTTATCTCGAGTGGATCAATTCAAAATGCGCGCTCTTTCCTCACGTGCATTTAACCGCTCAAACTATTAAGCACATGTGGAGGGGTGTATTTATGCAAAATCTTATCTTGCGATGGTTCAAAACGTTTTCGACCATAAACACCGTGAGAGATCTTATTTTTAGTGGTACAAAATGGTTTTATGGCAACATAGGTTAGTCATGGAGTTATAAGGTGACTAAGGTTAGGAATAACAGTCCTATGATCCGCCAGAGTGGAGGGATCTACCCAAGGACACCACAAACAGTTAGGAATTTAGAAGTCCTTAGGTATGATTGTAAAAGGAGAAAATAGAATCGGAGAAAGAAGGAGTTGAAGAATCAAAAAGAAATGCAAAGTAAAGGGTGAAAACAAATAGCCCTCCAGTTATTCAACTTAGGAAGACACCGGTTCAATTCATATGCTATTGGTTGTCACTTGATGACACCGGTATTGAAGATTAAAAGTCGTCATGGACCCAGTGACGCATGCACTAAACCTTCTTAGCCACTCAAGTTTCTCTCAAGCTTGTTTCATTCTCAGGAACCCTACATAATCTATCGGCTTTCTCTTAGATTGCCGATATTGAAGAAGGAGACCTCTCCCTAGTCTCCGCCAGGAAAACCAAAACGCACAATTGAGTCTAGAGCCACGAGATTCATCAAAAGATCTCTTAGGAACACTTGACATTTCATCACTTGTTGATCAACAAATAAGATCTTTAGTGGTTCGCTGGTTCATATCAAGTCCTTCATGATCTTAGCAACTGTCGAGAACATTTATGAGAGGTTCACATATGTGATCCTCGATTGAATGGAAACTCGCCGTGGTCAACTTCAAACAAACCCATGATAAAGAAGTCACTTGTAACTCCCCGTGGATTACGCGAGTGTGTCTCAAACGGTCTATAGTTGTGAGGTGATGCTTCCTGTACCTGGTGACTCATCCGAACTGTGAGGTGTACTTGATACATCGTGTTATCTCACTTGTGGGACTCGTTCGTGAACGGCCTTGTGAGAATTAGAGTTGAGTTTTCACACTATGTTGTTAACTCTCTCAAGTTCAAACTTATAAGTGCCGGCATCCGCTTATTACTAACCGCTTTAATGTTTTCTTCATGGAAGCTCGAGCGGAATGATCGTGCGATTCTTCTCATGCTCACGCCAACATCATCACTAATGAAAGTTCTACTCTAAAGCAACACAACAGCTTAGAATGATTCTTCATCAAACAAAGAATCTACAAAGTTAAAGACTTAAAGAACTTCATCAGATCGAATTCCAACGCCAAAGGCGTGTGAGCATGTTGAAGAATGACGTGGAGACATTGGAGCCGCGGGCGACACGAGGCGTAATTGATGTTGACAACAACAACATACTAACACTTTCATCACAAAGAACAATGATCAAATAACAAAGTTAAAGATGACGTCAATGCAGAACCGTTTAAAGAAAACAATTTCTCTACACTGGGGAGATTGTTCGAATCAAGGCAAATCTTCTCACAAGAAAGAAGAATATCAGAAGACGTCAAAGCTTCTATTACATCAACGCCTTCACCGTTCATCACCAACACTTGAGGGGGAGATTGTTGGAATCACTCCTAAACCATAATCAAGTGTTTGTAATTAATATGTAATAGTTAGCTTTATTATGGCCTTTATGTTTGCAATTAGCCTTAGCTTATGTAAGGCCCATAAGCCCAGGCCTTAGTCCATTAAGGAAAGGATGGAAACTAGAGTGTTGCCTCAGCTTTCCTCCTATAAATACTTTATAAACCTTCATTTGAAGGTTGGTTGTTCAAGTTATTCTTTCACACTCTTTGCATAACCGTCCTTATTATAACGTGTGTGTGGTTTGTATCTTGTTCAATCGCCTTAATCTCTTTCTATATTACTTGTGTTCGTAAAACTAGTGACCTATCAGCAACTCTACTACTATCATCCATCTCTTTATCTGCAACTCAACTTCATCTTCCATCACATCCGACCTTTACTACCATGGAGACAACCCTAGTCTGCACTTTTCACTTCCGTTACCACAACACGATTCCACCATATTATTTATTCCCACCACATTATTTACCCATCGAATAACTTTATCTCCATTCCCTCGAGTTCATTCCATCCGTTCAGCATCAAATAACTTTATTTCAAATTCTTGCTTAAAAAATGTACAATCTCATCTAAATTTGGGATAATTTTAACTTGATTAATGTTATTATTATTTTTATTTTATTAAAATAGTAACTGCCTATTGTTTAAGAAAGATATTTTATTTTATTGTCTGATTTTGTAGGCACTATGAGTAATTCTTTATCGTTGGGATGCGATGAGAATCTGGATTTCGGAACTTCGAGTTTACCCAAGGTACAATGTGTTCGGAACGAGGTAGGTCCATATTGTACGAGGTCCATATTGTACGATGAGAAAGATCTTTTATTTTATTGTTTGATTTAGTATTCAATTTTACTATTCATTGTATGTTGACACTTTTAAGCATGTATTTCAGGTCCATATTGTACAAGGCTGGCACGGAGGAGCACGGATACTCAAGAAGGCTATAAATTTTATTATCATTCAAAACCAATTTAATGTATTTTGTAAACCGTGAAAATATCGACCTCATTTTTGTAAACTCGATATTTATATAAATCGAATGATAAATCTTTAAAACGACTCCATTAGATTTCGCTTTCTATTGTTATGACTGTTCTGCCATGAAGTAACACCCAGTTTAAATTCCGCTGCGTATCACGAAGTTGGGGGTGTTACAGATTGGTATCAGAGCCTTAATTATAGAGAAACGGGTCTAATTGTGACCTAAACTATAACTACTTTTTCAAACAAAAAAAATTTTTAGCCTTCCGTTCTCCGTTCATTCCATCCTCCAGACGATTATGTGACTTTTAGGCATTTTAAGCTATACGAACATATTAGTACATTAAGATATAATACACACCAATTCCAGGATTTAAATTCCTTTAACGGTAGAGATCAGAATAATTAGCATTTTCGTGTTTTAACTATTCATCCTCGAATTTTCACTATTCTTATTCACTATTCATCGTATTTTGGGTCATTATTTAAACTTAAACTTTTTTTCGGAATATTACTATTCACGAGTTACTATTCACCGTATTTTTTATTATTTACTAATTTTGCGTAAATTGAACAAATAAATACTTTTACACGATTTTCATTCCTAAACAATGTATTATGTACTCATAATATATAAATATCTAGTTACTATTTATAAATATCTATATATTTTCAAAAATATCTAAATACTATTCATCAAAATATCTAAACACTATTCATCAAAATATCTAGATATTTTCAGATATTTTTCCTAAAAATAGAAAGAAAACTAGTTAATTATTTACACAGAAAAACACACAAAACCCCCCTCCTCCTCCTTGATGTTGCCACCCTCAACCCTCCATACACCCTTCATACTTGATTTTCAGTGCTCAGTTATATACATAAGTTGAAGGCATAATTGTTCTCACGTAAAAATTAAGTTTATTTTGTATTTCATGGTTGGATTAAGAGCTACACAATGGTGGATAGGAGTCGTGGTTCTCGAAATTTCTTGAAACTTTGGCAAGGATAGATCGGCTAATTTAATGATGGGTTTTTATTATGGGAGCAATTATGATAGCTTGGGGGTTGATATGAGGTGATTTAGAGGTTTTATAGTTTAGGAAATGGATTTTGAATTTAGATGCAAAGCTACCGCCTAATTTGCTAGTATCATTCATCGCTTATTATCGGTGAGTTCATGGCCCTCTTTTAAATGTTTTGAACTATCTTTATGGGAGATACATGCTTTTAACTACTTTTATAACAATCATGATTATTTGTAAACTATATGTTGTATCTGAACTAAATGTTTATTTATACTAAGTAACAGTATTGTCATACTTAAAGTTTCGATATCATGGATCATTAAGCACTATGCGTAGTGAGCACGAATATTATCATTAGATTTATTGGGATTAATGTAACCATTAAGTTGACTTAGTTAGAGCAAACAAACGCAACAAATATTTGAGAACACTAGTTATAAGAGCAGATTACCTACTAGGCTATGATTGCAACAATTATTCCAATTTCTATTAGTACGAGATTTACATTTTGGTTTTATAAATATAGTGCAATAACAAACGATTTTCAACGCTTTGGGTGTATAACAACGTAACCCAGACACAAAACGATTGGTGGCCTCTACCGGTAGATTGTCGAGGTTATCGAAATCTACAAATGGGATGATTTCATGTAACGTGGTACAAGTTATGTGATCTAATGGATTTAGTGTAAATCAAGCTAATAGAATTGGTATAATATCAAACCAACGGACTTGGTACAATTCAGAACAAACCAAGAATGTAAATTTAAAGTTTCATGTCAAGAAATAAGAGCAACAGAACAAGACCTACCGTGATATTGTATTTAGTACAATAGTCATACACTTGGAATCCTAGAAAACTACAATTACTAATTATTGATACTAGTAACGATGATTTTTACAAGGTCTTCACATTATTTTTTTATAAACTCTATGAACTCACTCAACCTTTGTGTTGACACTTTTAAGCATGTATTTCAGGTCCATATTGTACGAGGTTGGCACAGAGGAGCACGGATACTCAAGAAGGCTATAAATTTTATTATCATTTGAAAACCAATTTAATGTATTTTGTAAACCGTGAAACCACCGGGACCTCATTTTTGTAAACTCGATATTTATATAAATCGAATGATAAATCTTTAAAACGACTCCATTAGAGTTCGCTTTATATTATGTTATTTCATTGTGCCATGAAGTAACACCGGTTTGAATTCCACTGCGTATCACGAAGTTGGGGGTGTTACACTTTGAGCTTGTTATGTTGCGATTTTTCCCTAGAGTCTTATCTATGTTGCGACTTGCCATCCTGAGATTTGTCAATTTAGACTTGATCATCACAAGTTGACAAACCAGAGTTTTGTATATCTTGTAAAGTTGATCAAAGTGACATAATCCTGGGAGTGTGTCTTATCTCATTAAGTGCTTTAATTCTATGACTATGTCTTATGATTTCCAATGCCTTGGTGTTAGATCACACATGTTCTTATCATCAATGATGTATCTCTCATCTAATATAATCATCCTGCATATATCTTTCTTTGTGGATGTGATTGGTACAGATACAATGGCTGACATCAATGCACTAGTTAACCAAGTTGCTACTATCCCACCACCCACACGTACGGATGAAGAAATTCTTCTGTATGCCGAATGGGTTCCGTTTAGGAAAAGCAACTGCTTAATAGATATGAACAAAACTCAACCAAACCCTATCTACAAGATTGCAGTGGATATACTGAAGCATACGAACTTCTTTAGTGCTCTTACGTTATGCTCCACAATCCCCTCAATCTACATTCAACAAGTCGGTTAAATGGGATAAAATCACAAAGTAGCTACAGAAACATTGTATGTACTCACCAAGGACACCATCCGAGAAGCCCTACAAATCACACCAGAGGATGCAAACAACCCTTTTACCCCTCCACCAACTACAGATGAATTAATCAGGTTTGTTAATGACTTGGGTTATCTGTCTGTAGTCAACAAGATTTCTGTGGTAATCATAAATGAAATGTATCAGCCATGGAGGGCAATCACCACCATTCTCAACCTATGACTCACTGGTAAAACTTCTGGGTTTGAAAGACCAAGGGCTCCAATAATGCAAATCTTGTGGGGAGTGGTGAATCAAGCTAACATGGACTATGCTAAACGAATCTGGGAGGAGTTCACGCAGTCGATTCACACTTTCATCACTGACAAAGAAAAGACAACACAAAATGTCAAAGGCAAGAAAACAGTGCATAAGCGGGTGATACCTAGCATCAAATTCTCCAAGCTTATTATCAAACACCTTCAGGCCAAGCATCAATTCCATCCAAGAAGCGAATCTGCACTTCATCTAGCCACATCAGAGCATATTCTTGGATATCTAAAATTTGCAGCTAAAGGGTCGAATCAGGAGATCTTTAGCAAGGTTGTACCAAATGCTCTCATCACCGACGATATTCTCAATGCCACTTACTTCCAAGATTATCTGAACAAAGAGACCAAGTCCATTGCCTGTGAATCACCAAATCCAACACCAACCAAATCAACAAAACCTTCATCAAAGTCATCCAAATCATCTTATGCCTCTCTTCCCAAGAAATGACAAGACAAATCTACTACCTTCGATTCTTCTACTCTAAGCAAGAACAAGAGAAAGGGTGGAACGGGAAAAGGAAGAGGGTCAAAGAAACAAAGGACCGAGCTTTCCCTCAAGGATGTTGATGATATCGACCTTCAACAGGGCATTGAAGCTAGTTTATTAGAACAAGAGGAGTCGGCAAGACGACCGAGGAAGGGTGTGACCATTGAAGAACCAGAATCAGGGAAATGTCACTCCCTTACAGAAGTTTAAGGGAAGGGAAAAGGTTTAGAGGAAGTTGAGCAGGTTGCTCAGACATTGTTGAATATTTCATCTCCAGCTCCCAAGACCACAAGAAAATATATACTCCAGAAGCGAACCACAGAATCATCAATAGCTAAGGAGTTAAGTGGAGCTGAAGAGGAACATTCTCCAACTACTGAACTCAATGTCGAGTCCAAAGGACACTCGAGTCGTAATATTCTGTGAGAATGAGGGTGGTAATGTTGACGTGAATGAACCAGAATTCCAGACGGAGACTCATACGGAAACTGGTACCATTGAAGGGTCTGACTTAGGGTACAAGGAAACGGAGACTGTCATTCAAGATAGTGGGTTTACATCAGATGTGTTCGTGAATCAAGCTTATCCAAATATCCAGGAAAATCTCAAGCAAAGAACTGATGACCAAATGCACCTGGATGAAACGAACAACTCTACTGGAACCCTATATTCGTATCAAAACCTTGAACAAGATTTCAACTTTGGGGACCAATTCATCATAGATAGACCGTCTGATACTGAAGCGGAAAAGACCAATCAAGAAAAAGAGGTCGTATCCATGGTTTCAGTCACAATTCAACATGATACATCTACCATTCCGCCGACGTCGGTTCCTACGCCAACACCCTCAATAGCAACACCATCACCGCAATTCCTCCTCCCAATGCACCTCTCGCTACAACAACAACCATAATTACAACTACACTCCCACCACCACCACCTACAAACACAAAGAGAGAGCTGCAACTGGAAGAAGCTCTGAAACAACTTGAAGCCCTTGAAAAGCAAAACCTGTCGAACAGAGTTAAACATCACGATCTTCTCTCTGTCTAAGCTGGAACGTCTTAGCTTCGACTATGAAGTGACTAATGCGATTGAAGAACAAGTTAAAGAAGCGGTCGAATGGGCAATGAAAGCTTCTCTGTATACAAGGTTCATAGATCTCCCTACATCTGACATGAAAGAGATCTCCAGCAACGTATGTATGAGACTGAAGAATACAAGGAGCATGAAGACCACACACTGCTATACGAAGCTCTTCAGAAATCCATAGATCGTGATAACTATGTTCAGTATTTGAAGGATATCGGTGAATGCAAGCAAAAGAAGAAGAGGAGACATGATTTCCCAAGACCACCATCTGGTTCTCCTCCACCGCCACCTCCTCCTCCACCTTCCGGCGCTGCAGGTTCATCAGGAACCGGTGGAACTTCTGGTATTTCTGATGCTACAAAGACAAATCCACCACCTCCTCCTCCACAATCATTAGGTCAACCAGATCCTCAGCTGGCCAAGGCTCTTCTAAGTCAGCCAAATCTTCAGCACATGCTGCCTAGACAACATTTGACTCAAGATACACACCGGCATCCTCTCTAATTCCTAAAGATCATGAAATTAATGAGGAATCAATTCTTAGCCAGGATTCTGATTCAGATGAAGAAGATATTTCCAATGATATATTCCAAAGGTGAACCGGAACAACGACTGGTGGAAGACATTCATGGGAGAAGATGATGCTGAAATTTCTGAGTCAACCTGGTCTTCTCCTACTAAAGCAATGACTCAGGAATGGTGGAAGGAAGAATGACCTGCAACTCCAGAACCAACTTGGTCTATTCCTGCATCTGATCTGAATACTCCGAACCACAATTGGGCAAGGGCCATTGTTGCCAAACATGTTGCCCCACCAGAGGACTCACTGCTGAACATCTCCAGGGATATGGGAAGCTTCATAAAATGGTATTGTGAGAATCAAGGGATCACAAAGCTCACACCAAAAGATCTGGAGAGCCCTGCTTATAAATTGGCAAGGCTTTCCATCCGGACGTGGCTCAATTTCAATACCAGATGGAAGAGTGTTACAAACTACTAACAGATCAAGTGAATGATGATGTGCTCAAGTTTAATATCAACAAACCAGTCCCGCTAGGAGGTCCACCTGGTCAAGTCACTATTCAATCTGAGTGCTTCTTTAACAAGGATCTGGAATATCTGTGCGTCGGCAACAAGTATAGCAGACCTACTCTATCTTTCTCCAAAATGAAGGTTGCACATTATCCTGATGTAGGTTTAGAGCAGATGGATCCTGATTAATTTTGGGCTGAAAAGGAGTATGAGTATGACATCATCGCTTCGTATGGGATCTCACACTGGTGGTTTCACAAAAAACGCTTCTACATTGACAGACCCGGTGCTGAAAAGAGTCGAAGAGTTGTACGAACGCACATGCGTATCTTAAGTGTGGTTAATGTAGAAATCTTTCCCATGTACGGGTACGACTACTTGAAGAAAATTTTCCTCCGCAGAGCTGATCAGAAAGAACATGTCATAGAGGATAACGACTTCAAGAACTTGTATCCCAATGATTTTGAAGATCTTTATTTGTTAAACCTCCAAGGCCATCTAGATCATCTACCCCCTTGTGACAAGAAGACTCTTGATGCATCAATCAATTTATGGATAAGAGGTTTAGTTATCAGACAAAGAGTTGGAGACTTTCAGCTTGGGATTGAAAGCTACCAGACTCAAGTCAACCTAACTAAGCCTCGATGGGAAGCTAAAGGATTTGAATACAAACATGACTACTCAGTGATCGAATCTTCTTAAGCTATTATCTTTAGTGACAAATACGGGGTCAGGATGCTTATGAGGCTTAATGAGTTATACAAGTTCAGCGATGGTACTCTCTGATAAATTGAAGAAGCTTTGGACTACAGGGTGAAAGAATATAAGATCAGGATGAGACCAAGGATGAGTACTAGGTTCTGGACAACAAAGGATGTGGAAATGAGTGAGGCCTTCATATTTGTTATCGGGAAGAGGCTCAAGACAAGGATAATCTTCCGCAGCTTGGAGAGTTTTGTAGGTGGAAGAGTTCGTAAAGGACACTACAAGCTGCTACAGAGAACCGAATGATCATATCATCTCTGTAATTTTTTAGAAATTTTATGTGTAGTTTGGTGTTGTAATAAGTGTATATAATTACTCTGCAGTATCTAGTAGTGTAATTATTGTGGCTTCTAATCTCCCTCTCAAATTGAGGGGAGTACTGTAACGTTTCTTGTCAGAATATATTTAATCAGACCATATTTTCTCCAAATTTCTCTAACACATTTAAATCTCTTGGGATCCAAAACCTCAAAGGATTTGAAATTTTTGATCGGGGGAGAGAATGTGATATAAATATGAAATCTGATAAAATGTGATTTTTTACGACTCAAAGTATATGCTACTCTCCCATATGTGCTAAACGTTTTCATAAATTGATGCACATATTGAGGGGGAGCATTTCAAAATCTAATAAACTATCAAGGTACAAAGGCATCAATATTTTTTTATCATAAGTACCTTGATTCATTTTCAAATGGTTTCTCTATGGCAATTGTGATTGAGCAAGTACTTCAAATACCTCCTTCTTCCATGTGCTAAAGGATTTCAAAAAACCAGCACACATGTTGAGGGGGAGAATTTATAAATGATAAAAAAAAATTGAGGTACAAAATGCTTTGACTTTATATCACAAGTACCTTGATTGGTTTTTTCAAATTGATTTTCAAATGGCTTTAAGGTGGAAAGAACAGTTTCACAAGACCGACCATTTTACTTTATGCATTGGAGTTATAAGGATGGTAAGGTTAGGTATTAGTTCCCATGATCCCGCCAGAGCCGGAGGGATCTACCCATGGACAATACACTAGATAGTGTAGAAGTCCTTAGGTATGATGAAAAAAGAAGAAAAGTGAGAATAAGGGAAGAGTGTCGATCGAGATAGAGCTAGGACTAGAACAAACCCAACAAGGTTTTAGTGATGAAATCTCGAAGCAATCAAGGGGTTGAAGAATGAAAAGAAATGAAAAGTGAAAGGGTGAAAAGAAATAGCCCTCCAATAATTCAACCTTAGGGCAGAAACCGGTTCAATACATATGCTCATGGTGGTTACTAAGGTAACGCCGGTATTGAAGACAAGACGTCATGGACCCAAAGGACGCACCGCACTAAACTTCCCACTACTCAAGTTCTCTTAAAAGGACTTGTTTCATTCTCACGGGAACCTACATAATCTATCGACTTTATCTTAGAGATTGTTGATATTGAAAAAGGAGACCCTCTCCCTAGTCTCCGCTTAGGAAACCAAAATGCACTATTGAGTCTAGAGCCAAGAGATCGTCAATAAATCTCACTAGGACACATAATTCATGAAGACTTGCTATTTTACACAATGTGAAAAGTAAGAATATTTATTGAGAGTCCTATGTATTATCCTTGTGGTATTGCCAGAACATCCGAGTGATATGTAAAATATTCACAATGAAGATGGAAATCCTTCTAGAGCCAACATCAAACAAGCTCTTGGTGGGTGACATGTGAGATCTTTCAAAAGGATCAAACTTGTGACAACTGGAAAGAAACAATGGGGCGATTCACATTTGAATCAACCTTGTTCCAGGTTATGAATTGATGGATACTTTTGAAAAAGCCTTTCGATGTGCTCAAAAATTGTTTTTCTAGCACATCGACTACGCACTAATGTTTACAAACAAAAGTATTTTTGAGTGAATCTTGATTTAGATTATAAAACCTTCGTCGTATTGCAAAAACTCTTTATTCAGCAATACGCGATTGTTTATCAAATCAATTTCTCATAAAATCATTGAATGTCAATTTGTTGGTTCACTCACTCCGTGTTGTCTGCTTTGAGATGCTCCGGTTTGAGAATGGCTAGTACAGCTGCGAAACCCTATCAAGGAGATTCTTCATAATTCTACCTGATCACAGGCAATATTTATACTGATCAACGGGGAACCGTGGTTCTTGCAACCCTATTCAACGAAAGTGAACAAATATACTTCGTGTGTTTATTGCTAATTGTCGTTTGCAGGAACTCCTGATGATTGCAGTTGATGGCCAATAAGACGTCAATTCATAACCGCATGCTCACATCATACACTCGTATTTGAAGAAAATCATGACAATCAAAATGTACAACAAAGCTTTCGCAACTCTGATGAAAAGATGTCATGATCCAAAAACTGTGAGCATGTCGGTCCAAAAGTCACAACATCACATAATGGCAATACTTCAAAAGATGAGCTGGAGATTCACTGTGGCTGATGATCTCAAAGAAAGCTCGTGATCACATGACAAAGAAACATTCATGCCAAAGAAACACTACTGAAGATGCAAAGTTGATTATATGGAAGTTTCAAAGTCTACGAGCTCGAGTATGAAGTTAATGATAGAATGCTAGGATTCAAAATGTAATTCATGGGGTGCCCTCCCTTAGAGGGAGATTGTTAGGATTTAGTAAATCCATATAGAAGTGTCGGTCACCCCAACTATAGTCTAGCATAAGTTAGCTCGTAGACTCAACATTACTTAGTAGTTTTATATTAGTGTAAGTAACACCGTGGAAGAAGGACGGGTCTTTACCCACTGTATGCCTGATCCACAGTCCGAAGGAGGGCGTGGGAAACATGTATAAATAGCCCTCTCCCAACAAGGGAGATGGTTGGATGTTTACTTTAATCTAATCTCGCATATTTTGTTTGTCTCTCTAAACTTCTCATTTTCTCTCTCTCTCTTTGTCTCTCTCTCTCTCTCTCTCTCTCTAAAACTCACGATCCACACACTAATCATAAGTGGTGTTATGATATCAATAATCTTACAAAATGGTTAAAGCTTATGAACTTGCTAAGGATCTTATTATTCTCAATATCCCAAATGTCATTCTGATGAAGCTATGAGATTGCCAAGGATCTATGGGATAAGATTGAGAAGCATATGCATGAAACTAGGTTGGGTTCTCATATTAAGCTGACTGCTACAATAACAAGGTATGAGAACTTTTGTGCTAAGGAAGGAGATCTTTTGATTGACACCTATACTAGTTTATGTGGACTACTGAATGAATTAAAGAGAAACAATCTGAGAAAACCAAGGTGGAAATCAATTCAAGCTCGTGTACAACCTTCTACCTAAATGGAAAATACCCACAAACAACATCAAGTAGAACAAGGAAATTTGAGAGCTAGACATTCATATTGTAGGATCGAAAACTAGTTGATTATTGTGATTTGGTGGTCGGGGAAGCTTAAAGTATGAGAAATACATAATTAGAGTTAGAGAGAAAATTTTTAAAAGATAAATGAAAGATATGTGTATTACTAGAGTAACACACACTAATAACGAGAGCTACACCCTCCTAGGAGAGTCTAGGAGGGTTAATATAGCTAGTCCTATGCTCAACTATACATAAATGACATAACTAATACCTACATATGCACTAACTGATGGAAAACGTAGGGTTGAATTTTTAAAATTTCATAACCGTTACCAAATAACTAGCAGCAAAAGACAATAAAACCCTACAACGATTTCCAAGAGTCAGTGATGTAGATATAGTTTATAACTAATCAAAATAAAACACAAAAATTACGTACTGACGCGTATGAATTGTAAATAAAAGATTCTTTACAATCCTCCTAGTCAGAGTACCTAACCGTTGTATTGTAGTATAGGTAAGACACGGGGGATTGATTGTTCTCTAGGGGAATAGTAAGGTAGGCTCGAAGTGTATGTCGAATTAAGTCTCAAGGTTGAGGAAAGATTATTTTTTGTCTCTTATATTTTATAAGAAAGCAAGTAAAATCTCAGGTTTTGAAGAGTTTGGTTTTAAAACTAATAATTAAACTAAATAAACAAAATCTAAACTAATAACAAGAAAATTAAATTGGTGGAAACTCGTATAGGTAAACAAATGTGCTCACTTAATCATGCATTACTACCTAGTGTCATGTCACCCTCGTTAGTGTAATGTGTAAGTATTCCCCTCATTCAGCAGCGGATTGGTCAAGTCCGTTATCTACCTGACAACCTAGGCAAGTGTTACCTGCAGACACACTCTTTTCCCAATAGCTACTCACGCGCAATAATTGCTTAAGAAGAATATCCACTCAGTCGACTTATGAATGCGAGAGTATCCTCTAATTCTAATCACGTTTCACTAGACGTCTAGCTATGGTACGAGATACAACTATTTTTTTAATGCCTAACGCGCACACCACAAACAAGAAGCAATAATATTTAAGACAACAACTAGGTTTCATGCAATCATAAGTAAACACAATATAATTTAGCCTAGCATGTTAGATCGAAGAGAAGAAAGATGAATAATCACACAACACATAGACATATTGTAATGATTAATAATTAAATAACTTATCTTCATTAGACAGGGAGTTATTGGTGGCAAAATAGCCTACAAAAGCTAAGAAATTCGTACTAGGGTTTATCCTCCAAGTTACATACAAGGTTCTACACTTTACAATGAAAATAATGCGATAAGATATATAGGATTACAAATGTGACGGTGTCACTTGTAAGTTGTGACGCCGTCAGCCCACCATCATCTAGGGTTTCTCTTTTGCATCGACTTAGTTGCGATGACGTCACTTTGGAACTGTGACGCCGTCAGCCTTCATACTTTTGATCTTGACACCGTCACTTCGAGGTCGTCTCAATTCCCTGAGTGGTCACAACATCTTCAAGTGGCAGTGTTACGTTGTATTTATGATGCTGTCACACCTCCTTTCATTACGGTTTTTTCGGGTGTTGACGTTTTCTCTTTTAATCAAGCCCAAATTGTATCCTTTTCTAGTATTTGCTTCCCAAGTACCTAAAACTCAATATAAACGATTTAAAGGCTAAATGACCCCTTAAAATTGTATGAAATTACACCTCATCACGTACTTGTTTGTTTGCAGTGGGATATCAACACAGATTCAATAACCTAAAGCACGGTTCCTCACGGTTTAGCATACTAACCCTCGCGATCAAGAAGAAGGTAGCGATTGATCCAAGCAACATCAGCACATAGATCTGATCAGGAAACACACGAACAGAACTTGTTCGTGTGTGTGGTGTGTGCTTCGTACGGATAGAGATAAGGGATGGGAAGGGTTTCTGAATTGCAACATGAATGAATAATTAACTCCTCTATTTATAAGGCTTATTGGATCATTACAAAATTCAAACAAATAAGATAATTACCAAATAAATAAATAGATAATTAACTATTTTAAAATGATTTGATATTATCTCATAATATCTTTTTCTTTTTGAACAAGTTAAGCAACCAAGCCCGACCCTCTCTATCTTAATTAAATCAAATTAGTTAAGTCCAATGTTTTTTCGTTTAATGGATCATTTATATATTTACAACAAATATGTAAAGCTACAATCTCGAACTATTATGTTTGACCCAGTGGATCGTTTATTAATGACAATACTTAATTACATTATATCATATACATAATCCTACAAACTCCTACTTGGACATGGTATAAGGGCATCCACTATAATGAGTTTATGAAAAGGTTTAAGAAAGATGAAAAGGTTTATGTTTATTTCAACCATAGTGGACACTCATTTCTTGCTTATGTGGCATGAAGAGGTCCTAATTCTTGAACCTTTTTATAAATTCAATACATTTAATGCATTTGTTATATAAAGACATTTTATGAAGTTCCAAATGTTTATAGTGAATGTAGGTTTAAAACATCAAAAGGTCTAAAAATTATTGATGTGTTAATGTATAAACCTTTGTAAAAGGTTTATCATAGTGGATGCTATAACACCCAGTGATTACTGAGTAAACAAACGTTTAGCAACGGTCCTGATTGCCTCCCACAAATACACGACTTGATCGTCCAGAACCAAACAATTATCATTAACTCTTAATGATTTATGATTTTAATAATATTATTATTCCCTTTGTTCTGATACATGTTAATTGAGACATCGACACAATCTCAAAACACTAACATCGCTTTCAATGACTAATCAATGATATACCAAAGTAAGTTACAACAATGCTTAACCACTACTCCTGGTCACGGCCATGTAAATATCGGTTAATTCATCGAAGTGGCCAACATCAATATCATTCTCTTCAAAGAGGATCAAATCTCTTTGCCTATATCCACCCTATGATGCACGACTCATAGACCCAAAATATATCAGGATAACCTAGTGTTATCAAGGCGTTGGACATGAATCAAGCCTACTCCTTGAACACTATAAAATTACTATATATCAAAAGTCAAAGGCGACTCAAGAATACAAGCCATAAACGTGACTCACTTATTGACAAACATACATGTCGTGACGGTTGATTAGTGATTCTCTTTTTTATTTAGGTTAGTGATTCTCTTTCTTGTAACCGGAATTCGAGGAGGGATTTAAGAAAGGGGCAAGAGACGGCTGATTTTGATCATCTAATAGAGGTGGTTCAAGACGTGATTTTGTGTGATATCCCAGATTCTTGAAAAGTCTTGTAATTTCACGGTTAATTTGATTAAAAGAAAATATTTATTCTTCTAACCACTTCACTAGATAGCCAAAGTTGGTTCTAAAGAAGGTCAATATTATGATGTGGAGAGCAACTTGCGACACGTAAGTTCAAATCTCTTATAAATAAAGAAAAATATCATTTTTAGAAAACTAAATCTTTCTTATATACGGTTTGGGACACTAAATGTGTGAGGTTTCAAGTTAAACTCATACTAGGTGCATACAACCTTGTAGTGAGCTTAGCGGTCACGACAAGCTCTACAAAAGGAAGTAATTTACCCAGTTTGAATCTCTGTGACAGTGAGCTCAAACTCCGTGAATTATTCATCCAAAAAGTTAAAACAATGGTTACCCAAAACAAATCAATATTTGTTATTATTCTTGTCATTTAATAATATTATTATCATCATTATTAGATTAAATTATTTGTAATACTAAAACTCCGTATATGCACAACATTATAAATATCAAAATGAAAGCAAATAAACACGAGATTGTATACATATCAACTACTCATATAAATTACTCCGTATTATATAGTAGTTTACTATCTAAAATACTCACACGCATATATTTTGCGCACGTTTAAATGAAAAAGATTTAACAAGGAGTTATAATGAAACGACCAATAATACATCCAAAAATGTCTAAATCCCGTAAATGCATGAGACCTATAACTAGTAATATAGTTATGCTCAATAATTCTAGGACACACAAAGTATAAATTATGTTTTTATTATTAATTATCCATAATTTAATAATTAAAAAAGACGATATATATAAACTTTTGACGATATCTCTTAATTGATTTATTATTAATTGACAGGTACAAATCCCATCTTTTGACCATAAAGCTACAGCTCAATTACCTGTGGGTTATTTAACTCGCCAGCAAGACTTCCCTCATATAAAAGATTTAAGCAGGAATGATATCTCGTGTTTAATAAGGATCATATAATTTCTATTTACATGATATGCGAATCTCACATTTCACGCGTTAATCACACCCTATAAATTGATTGAATAATTCATAGCCTAAATCATATTCAATATCAAAATGTCTGACTACATCAATATCGACATGCAAATAGAAATCATGAAAAGGCTTCCTATCGAATCGTTGTTTCGATTCAGAACCGTTTCAAAAGAATGGAAGTTTGTGATCGATAGCTCTCATTTCGCTAAGGCGTACAACATCTGCCAAGCTCGGCCTCATCATCCATTTGTAAGTTTTAAAACTCGTGTATATAAGAGCGCGTGTGCTATTATTACCAATGATGGTGCTTTCCCAAAGCAAAAGTTTTTCCATCAACTTCCCAAGTGTGTTGAAACTTCTGTTGCTGAGTCGATAACGGTGGGTTGTGATCATGGTTTGGTTTGCCTTTCTGGTTTATATTTACGTGGATGTGAATGGAAGAACATGTACGTTCTTTGGAATCCATCACTTGGAAAGTTGGTTGCGATTGATTTGCCTACTACTAGGTCAGATAATTATGATGTTGCAGGTTTTGCTGTTTGTCCTAGTACAAGTGACCCTAAGCTTGTTAGGATTGAATCAAATTATATACCTTCCAACAAGTCCACGCATGTCCAGGTTTTTACGTTGAGCTCAGGGGTCTGGAGAAGCCCATACAAAAATCTGCCGCGTAGATCACTTAGTATATCAGAGTCAAATATAGCTTTAGATGGGTTTATTTATTGGCTTGCTTGTGACAGGGTTAATAGGAATTCGCAGGGTTATTATCTGATTATTTCTTTTAATTTAACAAGTGAACTATTTGAAGAAGTGAATCTCCCAGATAGTTTAGCACACCAAGGTCGTACAACATTGTCTATCTCTAAGCTACGGGGGTCTCTCGTTGTGCTTCAACGAACTGATGAGGACAAGAGAGAAGTGAATGTTGTATGGATAATGGAACCTGGTGTTCCTAAATCTTTTAAAAAGTTATTCACTATTATTGAACCATATGCATCTATGGATATAGAAGTACTGGGATTTAGCAAGAATGGTGAAACTATAATGGAAACACATACAATGGAAGCAGTTGGCCTTGAAGCTTATGAAGTATTCTCAAGACACAGGAAAGATCTTGGAATTACTGGAAGACGAGGATCATTCTCTGTGACTTCTTACATGGAATCGCTACTTCTCCGTGATGAGTCAGCAAGCAAAGATATCACAGAGAAATTATGATATACAAGTCATCATGCATTAGCCTATTCCTTTACTTCTCGCGCAGATTATTTGAAGTTATTGTTTCATTGTTTTCTTTTATTTTTTTACGGCATTATTTGATGTTATTTATCATTGTTATATTCATTTTTTGAACACCATTAGTTGAAGTATTATCAAAATAAATGCATCATTTACATACTGATGTTTGTTTTCTGTTATATGAATGTTAGCAACTCTATTTAAGATGAAACACATTTTTGAGAACACTATCTAAGATACCTAGCTGACAATCAAGTACATTTTGGCCACTTTCGGAAAGGCATATTGAATAGACAATTTAATCTATTTTTCACAAGATAACGTGAAATTTCCAGGTTTCTAAAGTAGACGGAACGACCTCCATTTCTTATACTGTTCATTACACCGGTTTAATGCAGCAGAGTAATTTTATGATTTGAATCTGTTTAGAGTGTGGTTGAACCAATATTAAAGACCCGAACCACATATGCCTCTAATGCTTGTAACTAGCGACAGACAAGAAAATCTATAAATTAATATCGATAAATTAATAACGCCGATAAAATTAATAATTTGTCTCGTCCCAACTCTGATTCAAGACAATTTTGACCCCAATCGATAAAATAATAAGATAATAATTTTTGAAACCCTAATGTATATATATTAGTCTCAACAAAATTATAAATTAATAATTACTAAAATTTCATATATATGTATATAAAGTGTGTGTGAGATACACTTCAAAATCCCAAGATTGTTTAAGAAAATGAATCCATAATCGCTTGTTTTTGTTGAACTTCAAATCTATATCGAGATATCCTAAAATCTTCTTATCAGACTAAAGAGTTGTTACGTTGTCTTCTCGTATTGCAACAAAAAATGTTAATTTTACTTTTATAAAATGTGAATGTTAATTCATAAAATGTTAAGAGCATGGGGTGTGGTGTTTACCACTTCTCGCCACTTCCTATGTGGCACTTCACCACTTCTCGCCACTTCTCACCACGACACCATGGGCTCTCACCACTTCTTCTTTCGCCGTTACAACGAAACAATAAAAGACAAAGTTTTGCAGGTTTGTATTTGTTTATTTTGTGTTTGTGTTGTGTTTGTGAGGGTGGGTGGGACCCAAGTGAAGAGGTTTGAGTAAGTTGTGATTGAGGGTATTTTTAAGCCGAGTGTGTTGGAGTGATGTGAGTTGGCGGCAAGACACGTAGCCCAAACGAAGAGAAGTGGGTGTCTCATGATACCCCATGCTCTAATTGGAACTTGTTTTTCAAATTTATTTCGTGCTCTAATGAAAGATACATCAGAATTCAATTAAGATATTGTGACTGAAAATTTAATAGTCATACGTAAAACTCTTTAATTAATAAATTATTAATTTATCGATATAATAATATCTCGCTAAATTAATAAAATATCCCAATCCCAACACTATTAATTTATAGAGGTTTTAATGCATGACGTCCAACGCTTTCCACAACTTGTACAAGTTCACTCTACATGTCCCATCGATTTTAAATTGAAATCGGGAGTTGATGTTGGGTATGTTTTAAGAAAACTATTGTGTTCAGATGTCAGAAACAGAACTCAGAAATGAAATCAAATCGCAAACATAACATGAGCTATGTCGATCTTTTTAATAAAAGTGTTTGGTAAATTAATGTTAAATGTAATTATAAGATGTAAAATGACATAAAAGGACAAATCTATAATTGTAAATAAATGTTTGGAGGGTAAATTAAGAATTTAAAGTTTTAATAAATTATAGACATTTAAAAGTTCATGGATCGCCTTTTTATTTTGGGTATTTGTTTGAAATAAAAACAGAATAATGATCCAAACGTTTACTTATTTATAGGAGATTATTTTGAACAAAAAGTTTAATAGCCTCCAAAAGTCCCCGCCAAACAGTTCCATACGCTCGAAAAGAAACCTCATTCATAAAATATCACAGTCCCAACACTATTAATTTATAGAGGTTTTACTGTACAAGTCCAACTGCCTTTCCACAACTTGTACAAGTTCACTCTACATGTCCCAGTCGATTTTAAATTGAAATCAGGAGTTGATGTTACGTTCGAGCAGTAAACCTCATTCACCTACATTTCAGCAGCCACTATCTTTACTATGACGTTAACACAGTGAATAAGTTTTTTAAATTTGAATTTCTTCATCTCCGGTCTGTTAGTTGATACCGGGGTCTCCCCTTTGTATGTGAAGACCACTAAAATCATCTATGAACGCTTCATTTCTTGCTTAAATGTTTCAGTGTATCAATATGATGCTTTTCTCACAAAAATAATCCCATGGATCTAACGCCTTTGGTGTTCGTACATGAATGAATGCTCTACTTTTCCAGTATGGAGGGAATGACGTTGCTATATTATACACACCATGTGAGTTGTAAATATTCAAGAAAAATTAAAGGTTTTGTTGGAGTTGTTCCATCTTGCTTGTTTTCATTGTTCTTCTCTGTATTTTTGTGCATAGTCCGGTTGGTACCTCTCTTTCTTAGAGGCTGCCTTCTTGATTTGAGGATGGTTAAGTGTTATAGAGCATTGCATCTAAAATTGATGCAAAAAAGCTAAAATGTGGGCACTTTTTTGTGGACCAAAGATGATGATTACAATTGGATGAAATTATTATTGAAATATTTGCGTAGGTGTTTCAAATAAATTACAAGTCAATGCCGTGAATAGACCTCACATTCAAATACGATTTCAACAAACAAGAGGCTAGAATTCACAGGTACAGTTTCAATTGGAATCTAAGAAGAATGAGTCTTTTTCAATATTTTCCACAAGTGATTACTGTGTCATTAGGACATCTTTAATGTACTTTAGAACCTCATCAACTTTGACTGACCACACAACTGAAACCGGTGAATAGCCAGTCCATGGATTCTCCGAATTCCATCTGCATCATTTGTTACAAACAAAACAAATCAGATAAACACAAATATAGTGATAAAGCTACTTGTTATTTAACCAAGGAAAGCTCATTTTGACTTTTGAGGTCAAACTTTAGACTATTAAATTCAAAAACATTATATCGATTTTGATACTTTATAATATGTAAAACACATTAACTAAATATAAATATATGCAACAAAATATAAATATATGAACCAAACTTTTTTTACATGTAATGTGCAAGAAAATCCATATTGATTTTGAATTTGAATAATAGCCAGATTGACTTTAAAAGTCACCTCCGTTCAGATGTGATTGTGAAGAACTTACTTTTTCATCCCTTGATCCATCAGAGTATGGCCAACACACAGGCCTTGTGTCTCCACCCTAACAACACCTTTCTTGTACGTGAAAAGATCGGGCCGAACTAGTACTACGAAACTAACCGGATCATGAAGAAAGATCCCTACAGAAATTGCAAAATATATGATCAGAACAATATAAAAGAAGTTGCTTTCATTACTCATACTAGAAATATGAATGTATACCATAAACACCATCAGATTTCACATGCCAATCACGGTAAAATTTACTAATGTCACACAAAAACTGAGCATGCTTCCCTGCAGACTGCCTTAGTTCACTAAGATCATCATCTGAAAGCCACAAATATGGGTGTCATTTCGTTGTGTCATAGATTACCAATACGTGTGAATCTAGGAAGGTTGACCCAGTAAAATAACATACCTGATAGTTTGACTTGCGTTGTAATGTTTATGCCAACAACATCTATATTGGCTCCGGAGGTGAACACGATATCTGCTGCTTCAGGGTCCCCATAAATCTGTAAAGAGAATACTATTAGTATTATAGTCCAGATAAAAGTGTCAGTTTGTAGAGGTGGCAACTACGACCCATTTACTTGTGAGTCAACCGACTTGTGTTTTGTTATTATCTCAAATGTGTGAAATAAGCAAAAGTAGCTAAATACGGGTTTAAGTGTTTGAATTGTTTAACTCAAAGAGATGAATTATCATTGCAATAAATTTTCTTTTAATCGCAATTAACACATTAACAGTAATTAAGGTTTAAAAACAGAAACAGACAAATAAATAGTGCATCCGGGTCAACCTAATGGATCTATACCAGATTGACCCATTTCAACCAGTACCAATATTGACCAGTTTGTTAATCCACCTGACCAAGCCGTCTTGATACCGGTATGTTTTAACTTAAAAAGAAAAGAAATGCTATACATTTGCTTCAGCAGCCGGATTAACGTTCCCAAGTGAAAAGAAAGCTCCACCAAGTATAACTATCCGTTTCACCTTGGTTACAAACGATGAGTCCCTTTTGATAGCCTAAAATTAACAGAAAAACACATTCATACGACATTAGTTATGCGATATAATCTTGAATCTAATGTGTGATAAATAATGAAATTTTGTTTGTTACTTACCATAGCCAAATTTGTGAGTGGGCCAAGTGCAAGTATAGATATTTCACCGGGATATTGAGAAACTTTATCCACTAAAAATTCAGATGCTGATACGTCTACTTTCTTTGATTTGGGGTCAGGTAAATTTACGTTACCTAATCCATCCGAACCATGAACGAAGTCACCAATCAGTGGTTCTCCACCCTATCAGTGTATGAGTGTGTGTTTAAGTAGAAATGTTTGATCAACAACAGTAAAAGGAAAGATAGGTCATATAAAACAAGATACAGAACATTTTGATGATAATTTATTAGAAAGAATTAATAATGTGATTGAATATTTAGAAAAGACGCTCATCATAAACAACAAAGTCCATATGATTATTGATGCACAGAAATTAGAAGCAAGATAAGATGTACATGGAACTAAAATGCCATCTTCTGGGGTTCCTATTTCTAGTTTCTCCAAATTTCAGAACTTTCGGGGCCGTTTAGTTGGAGAGAAATACACTATTTTTTCAGAAAATTTTTCATATGAAAAGGGAAAAATTGAAAATCCGTTTAGTCGCACTTTTTTCCAATAATTTTCTAAAAGTATGAAATTCTCATTTTTTAATTTTTAATAGAAAAAATGAAAATAGCATTACACCCTTCTCACTTTTTTCATTTCCAAAATAATAACACCACCCTACACTTTTATCACGCCTATTCCATCCTCCATCTTCCACCTTCAACTAAACAACTTTTCATTTTAAAAAAAGGAAAAATATAACTCCAACTAAACGGATTTTCAAATTTCTCAACTCTTCTCTAGAGGAGAAAAATCATTCCCTTCTCTAGGAATTTAGAAACGGAAAAACATGAAAATTTTTCACCAACTAAACGACCCTTCGTTTTTCATCAAATCATTTTTATTTCTTATAGATTTCACGGAATCAAGTAATTTCTTTGACTGTATCTTAAGTTTAGGATAATCGAAATTAGGGCAGAACTTTGCATTTTTCGCCGAAGAAGTGAGAAATACGAGTCTTATAGAAAAGGCTCATTCTATGTTTAGAAAAGTGTTTTGTTTCCGTATCTATAACGTATGGTTATCCATTCTTTACTGGAGTATATCTAGCGTGTTACATGGAACATTTAGTAGGGAAATAGAGTAGAGACAACAAGAAAAAGGTACCTTTAGAGGTCCAGAGCTACCTTCGGCAACAGGTATACCAGGACGTCCTGCTATCTCACACTATCCTTTTGCACAAGAAAAAAGGTGATTGATCAGGTACAAGATCCAAATACAAAGTAAAACAGAACAATATATGGGGCTAAAGAAAAGTACCAGAAGTAACGCATTTCGAGTTGCATCTTTGGTAGTAACATTACCAAAAATGGTTGTAAAGCCTAAAATCTCCAAGTTAGGTGTTTGAAAAGCCATCATGATTGCGATGCTATCATCTGCAAATGGTATACAAACATGTTTAACACAAATTGTGTTTCACAATATCAAGTTTATCTTTGTATATTCTTTTCTAACTGTTGTATATAAAATAGCTTAAACACACTGTTTTTTTGTTGCTAAAATCCGCATTAATCCAATATTTGAACAATATGCTTGACTTTAGAAAAACGCTCTCAATACTAAATTCCCGTAACATTTCATGATGCATGATGCTATTACCTAAACCAAAGGCATCCTGTCAAGATAGATATCTAACTAAGGATCGTTTCATGTCTCTGCATCATTGATATCACAAGATTTAGTCAGATGTCCTCATCTCAATCACCTCTATGGATTTTTTCGATCTAGCGTAAATTTTAGAAAAAAACATTGATTTTTCCTAAACGCATATTAAATGCACCCGGTCCATCGAAATGTGTTTCTAGCGTTATTTAGTTAGCATACTTAAAAAAAATGTGAGCACCTGGTCATATATTGAGTACTTTTGAATAATCTGAATAACTAATTTATTTGCAGAATTCTTTATGAATATGAATATTACTCCACGTATATAACACTTTTACTCAAACAGCAACTTTTTAGATTCATTTTTGGTTGGTTGGTAATATAAAGATATACAACATTATAAAACAAGAAAAGAGAAAAGGGAAGTATAGTATACCGATGCCAGGATCAGTATCGATGATGATCTTTTGAGAGACCTCACAAATGCCATTTTGATTAAGAGGTGCGGAATTGATGGTCATGATTGAATCAGAGATGATTTTGTGTGTGTTTTTGGGTTTTCAGAAAAAGTGGTGATTGGTGACTATTCCTTCTGTTTTTTTGTAGGGGCCGCCAGCCTTGCTTGTGCCAATGGATATTCAATTATTTCCTTGTTATTCCCCACCCACACTTCAATTATTCTGCAAAATAAATAACGATGGTTTATTATAGTTTATGTTACTCTATCTGTTTTCCACATTACTATTTTAAGATTGGAAAAATGATATAGGTAACTAATTTATATCTTTAATGAGCACTAATCATACAAAATAATGATGTGATGACGACGATTTTTTTCTCACGATATAACCTTCGATTATGCTACGTGTGTTGATTATTTGTTGTTGCATTTAAACCAAGACGTCAATCACTATCTTACGATAAATGTCTATTTTATATTTCAACCAAAAAAATTAACTTTCGTGATTAAATCTAATATTTGACTGATGTGAAATGTAGTTAGCAAAATTTTATAAAACTTTTTACATTATTAAAGTGGGCATTTAGTATAAGAGTAAAAGATTGCAAAATTAGATAAATGTGAACATTTATTTTATTTCTATAGAATGATGCATGTGTGAGCATCTATCTTATCTATTTATTTCTATAGTATGATACATGTGAACATCTATTTTATTTCTATAGTATGATACATGTGAAGATTTATTTTACTCCTATAGTATAATAGGGAGTACATGTTTTAGACGTAACTTAGAAACTAGGTTGGACCATACCGAATTAGCAACCATTTGAAATTTTGAATCATTTGAGACACGGATAACTATGGTCCACAAACACATATAGATTACAATGTCACACGATTGAATAGAAAGCGGAGAGATTGATTTGCACATTTTACGTTTCGTTTGAGGTGGGATTTTATAAAAAAAATAAAGAATTTTTACTACTAAAAGTCTAAAAAGTAATAGGATAGTTATAAATATTTATCTTTTTTACTTGTTCAGCTTTTTATTATTTGTTTTCATTTACTTTTCTTTTTCTTTTTCTTTCCTTATCATACTTTTCCTACATTTAATATATCAAACTTTTTTCATCAAATTCGAAATTTTACATACAACTTTTCTCAGAAAAGATTATTAAAATTTAACTTTTTAATTGGTGTTTTCAATTTCTGATCAACACAATTTATATCTGATAAATAATGCCGACGATGACCTGAAAGGTATTGATGGTCACCCGCATGACCTATAAAACATACACAATGGAAAATAAACACATAAAGGTTATGCAGACCAAAATCCATAATAACATATCTCCTAATCAATGATATAACCTACTAACACGTATAAAGGGTTGTTAATACAAATATTGTCTAAAATACGTTATTTATATTTTACGATCTTTGCTATATTTTGTTGTTAACAATAATAAAAATCATTTTAGCAAAAGTATAAATCTTGTCAAGACTTTTACTTATAGCTGCAAGTTTTTCTTAAACACAAAATGTTTTTAACATTTGTTCACAAAATGGTAGTTTGTCATTTTAAGAAAAATATCACTATTAGATGTTAAATAAAAAGACACATGATAACGCTACACGCGTCGTTCGGGGTCAAAGGAACTTCCTTTCGTCGAACAAGTTTTTCAACACCCCAGCGCGAACCTAATCGTTGTAGTGTAGTATTAGGGTAGCCACCGGAATTGATATCGCTCTCAGGGAATAGGAATGCTATCGAGAAGTTACTACGGGTTGGGGTTGAGGAAGATTATTTTTATCTTTTATGTTTTTAGAAATGGAAATGTACGAATCTCGGGTTTGATTTGGGGGTTGGTATTTCACCGATTACTTCTACTTATCTAATTATCTAAACTAAGGTGAGGTAGTCTATGTCTATTGTTGTGTGCTCGTATGATAGTTAAAAATGTATTTGCTTAGGCTTTATTACTCCCTAGTTATCTCCTATTGGTGGTTGAATTGTCACGTCATTATTCTTAATCATTGTGTCTCTAAGGTCGTAGGGTATGCGTTTATCCCTAACTCTTTGAAGCTACCAAAGGTTAATGACTACAAAATCTCTAGGATTTATAAACTTTAACTCTAAGGTATTCTTTGGATGACTAGCCTACAATTACTCTAGGCGATTATAAAGTAAGGTTCATCAAAGATTAATCAAGCATTACAAACACAACGAATGACCTATCGCAATATTAGGTCAATCACAATTAAGATAAGAGACAACCAATCAATATTCAATAACTAAGTTTCATATTACTTAAGCAAACACACAAGTAAATTAGCTTGACATGGGAACATGCAAGCATACACACAATCAAAGGAAGACATAATAAAATAATGAAGTAAAACACTTATCTTAATGTAAGATAGTATGGAACCCTAAAATCAGTATAAGAACAAACCTTGGTTCGGTTTAGGTTTTACTCCAAAAGACTACACACCGAAAACTAAAAATTTGGATTCTATATATAAGATTACAAAGCGACGACGCCACCCTTTAATTTGTGACGGTCGGGTCGCCGCTATTAGTGGTTTCGTCTTGGCACGTTATCATTGTGACGCGTCACCTTATGCTTGCGACGCCGTCCTTTAGTCTCTCGACGTCGTCGGATCAAATCTAGGCCGTCGAGTTGCGACGCCTACTATTTTAAAACCCGATGCCGCCACTTGAAAATAAGCAATTTAGCTATCAGATCGTCACAAAACATCTTCCGACGGCATCACGTGTATAACTCCGACGCCCCTTCGGGCCCAAAGCACTTGAGTGTCTCGATTCTTGACTTTGGCCATTTTGTTCGCAGATTCGCGCCTTTTCGTCCGAATAAGTGTCATTCCAAAGATTTTGCCTTCAAGATACCTAAAAAGTGAAAAGGAACGATATTAAGTAATAACGGATACAAAAGTGATCAAATAAGGGCTTAAACGACCCATCAAAAAGGTATATTTTAAAACCTTATCAACACATTACATTTTTAGTTTTCACAAGTAAATTAGTTTTTATAATAAAACCAAAATGTATCTTATAATAACATATGTGATCAAACATTGTTTTTCACTCATCTAATTAAATTTATTTAGTTTGCTAAACATGTACATTACAACGGTTATTTACATAAACATATAAATTAAAAATAAAAATGCATAGTACATCATGTCTTGCATCATCATAGAAATCCTTGGAAGATTTCTTGGATATTTTGTATAGATTGTCACTCAACATATCAAATGTAATCTTGGTAAGATATGTTAAGATCTTGGTAAGATTTGTGAATATTTTCCTGTCAGGGACGACGAAACCAAATTCATATAGGAACGGACCCTCACTTTGGTTCCGTCGTATCCGTGGTAGTTGAGCTCTTTTGCCTATAAATAGCAAGTCACACAAAGTTGTTTTCTCATCACTTACAAGCCTAAAACACATACATTCTCTTATTCTCTTTCATCTAACTCATTCTCATTTTATGATAGTGATCCTCTTTTTGTAGCAAAGAAGGTCAAGCATTCCAAGCTTCAACGAATTGTTGCAAGTCTTGTTTGTTTTTAGTTGTGTGAATTGTTGTTATTTATACATCATTGTTTGTACCAAACCATCATAAACCTCTGATAGTGATCGGTTAGTATTTTAGTCATTAAAATACATAGTGTGTTGGGAGTGGTTGTGCCCTTGTAAAAGAACTCGACATTTAGCTTTGTGTCGGAAATATTGTGTAAGCGACGTGTAAAGGTTTTCTCCTCCGGTTAAAGGAGCTTGTTGATTAATGAAGATAACTCTCGAGTTGGAAACTCGGGGAGTGGAGTAGGGCAAGGAAAAAGAGTCCTTGTGACCGAACCACTATAAACAACCGTGTTGTGGTTTGATCGTTTCTTTCTTTACTCACACATTATTTATTCTTGATTATCTATATTGATTGAATTCACGCAAAGTTATTCAAAGCAAATCAAAATTTTAAACGGTAAATCTATTCAAACCCCTTTTAGTTTTCCACAAGGGTGTTTAGGATTACTTACTTGTGTTCTTGCAATTGCGTAGACTTTACAACCTTCTTGATCAGCACGGGATCACCTTCTTCTTCTTTAATGCTTCAATCAAACAGATTAGGGTTTCTTAAGGAAGAATCACTATTTGGATTGCGTCAGGTATCCACCAGTACCGCAAAGATATAGATCTTTGGTATGTAATCATTAAAGTTGACTATAATCCCACAACAAAAGATATTTCTAACGATGAACAAAAGAAACTAATTGGTAAAAACAATGAAGCAAAAATGATGCTTTATAATGCTTTATCTAAAAAGGAGTGTGAAAGAATTTTTATGTGTGAAACCGCAAAAGATATTTGGGAATCTTTAATAATCACACGTCAAGGAAATTCACAAGTCAAGGATAACAAAATTGATCTTCTTGTTCAACAATATGAACAATTTATTATTCCTGAAGATGAAACCATTGATTGTGGATTTGCTCGATTTAACACTATTATTACTTCTCTTAAAGCACTTGATGAATTTTTTTCGTAGTAAGAATTTTGTCAGGAAATTTCTTAGAGCACTCCATCCAAAATGGAGAGAGAAAGTGACGGCCATTGAAGAATCAAAAGATCTCTCAATAATGTCACTTGACGAGCTAATTGGAAATCTCAAAGTTCATGAAATGGTGATGGAGAAAGATTCGGAAATCATCAAAGTCAAAAGAGAAAAAGTCAAATCTGTTGCTTTAAAAGCAAGGGCGGAATCAAGTGATGATGAAGAATCTTGCTCGGATAGTGAAGATGAGGAATATGCCATGGCCGTAAGAGATTTCAAGAAATTATTTAGAAGAAGAGGAAAGTTTGTAATGCAACCCCGAGATGACAAGAAGTCATTCCGAAAAGACCGTAACGACAAGAAAAGAAAGTTCTTTAGATATGGAGATACAAGCCATCTAATAGGAGATTGTCCCAAGCCGTCAAAAAGCAAAAAAACGAGATTTTGTAAGTAGTGCTTGGAGTGGAAGTGAAGACGATGATGAAGATCCAAGAAAGGAGGAAATCACTCTCAAGGCTCAAGAATCAAACGAGGTACATTCTGACTCATCTTACTCTTCCATTGATGACAATACATTGCAAAAATATTATAATCATTTATGCGAACTAAGTTTAAAAATTATAACCAAAAACAAGTTTTTAAAAACTAAAAATGAAGTTTATGAGTTAAAAGAAAAGGCAACACGCTTAGAAAAGAGCAAAGCTAATGGCAATGTTTGTAAATCATGTCAAGAGCTTGGACTCGAAATAGAAAAGTTAAAACTCACACAAGAAATGCTTATCAAACATAACTATAAATTCAAAAAGTTTGATAGAAGCATTTCATGTGCGGATGAAATAATGAGAATACAAAAAGTACCAGGGAATAAAAATGGATTAGGATTTAATGACGTATTAATTAGGGGTGTTCATCGGTTCGGTTTTCGGTTTCGTGGGTTGTATGGTTCGGGTTAATCGGTTTGAAAATTTTAAAACTCTAAACCAAAACCAAACCAAACCAATTTTAGAACGGATAAAACCAAACCATACACCAAATTGGAATTCGGTTTGGTTTCGGTTAAAACCAAGAAAACCAAATTCAAGTAAACTTCAAATATAATCTAAAAGTTACAAATAAAAACTTAAAAGTTCAAATAAAATTATCAAATCAAAAGTTCTCACAAAATGCTTAAGTAAATCAACAAAACAAAAGTTTAAGAAACCAAAAGGTTTCATAACTTAACGGAAATAAATGAAAGCGAAATATGAGAGGAGAGGATACGATATATGTGAATTTATAGGAATCAAGTAGGTTAATTGCTCGTGGAGTCCTAGATATGCATCAATCCTTGATTTAAGGAGTGGTTAATTTATAAGATATTTTAAATTATTAGGATTTTTTGTTAGGAAGATAAACATATAAAATTTGTATATATATACTTTAAGCTTTTTTGTGTGGATAGATATATATTCGGTTTTTTCGGTTTGGTTTGGTTTTGTATTTGTCAAACCCAAAACCAAACCAAACACCAATTAAATACTTCGGTTTGGTTTTAAACCAAACCATATACCAATTAAAATTTTCGGTCCGGTTTTTTTCAGTTTCGGTCCGGTTTATATTTCGGTTTGTTCGGTGCCAAACCAAACACTGAACACCCCTAGTATTAATTCCAAGTAGTCAAACCAAAAAGGTCGAAAAAGACAAACAAACTGTTCCCTCCAACTCAGACAACCACGAATCAGACGAAACCAAAAATTTGGTTCCGTCCATTGAACCCATTGGTTCCGTGGTGTCTGCAGAAAAACAGGATGTTTGCAAAACGGCTCGTAATGAATTTATTAAAGTTACAAAGAAATCCATAGTTACTATTAGACAAAAACATGTTGTTACAACAGGAGTAGGACTTGCTAAGAACGATTTTAGATCGAAAACCACTCAGCAAAGGCCTAAAACATCTATTTCCAAACGCCCCTTTCCTAAAAGCAACTATAACACACAACTTAACTATCAACATACCGATTGGAATCAAATCTTCCCTAGACCATATCAAACCCCAAATTACATGCCATGGAACCCATATCTATCATTTCCATACATAAACCAAGCAAACGGTATGTTTAACTGATAAGGATTTAAAACGTACACTTTTAAGAGGTCATGTAAGCCCTTAATCGACCACTTTTATATCCGTTACTGCTTAATTTCGTTCTTTTTCACTTTTTAGGTCTCTTGGAAGCAAAATGCTAGAATGATGCACATTTGGACGAAAAGGAGTGAATACATGAAGAAAATGGCAAAGTCAAGATCGGCCACTCAAGATGCTCAAACCGAACTGACGGCGTCCCAATCAAAGGCGACCGTCCTCTATCTGATTTGATAAAACATGCACCGACGGCTCGGTGGAATTTTGCTCATAACACTGACGGCCAGCTTTGAAGAAAAAAGGCGTCACTCAGACTTTTCATCTCAAACGGCCCAGATCCAGAACCAAGACGACGTCCCATATGAAGCCCGACGGTGTCACAACTCTAAGGTGACACCGTCCCATCGATAACTTAGCCAAGACGAAAACCCTAATGACGGCGTCCCACCTATAAGGCGATGTCGTCGCAAGTGTAAATCTATATATAGAATTCGATTTTTCTGCATTTAGAGGTAGACTTTGGAGTAAAAACCCTAAACGTTTGTAGTCCGACTTGATGGTATCTTAGGGTCCCAAACCCTATTTTACACATCAAGATAAGTGTTTAATCCAATAGTATCATTATGTCTTCCATTTATTGTGTGTATGCTTGCTTGCTTAACATGTCTAGCTAAATTTCTTATGTGTTTGCTTAGATCTATGAAACCTAGTTATTAATTATTGTTAGGTTGTCTCTTATCTTAATTGTAATTGGCTTAGGAGTGCAACTAGGCTATCGTTGTGTTTAAATGCTTGAGTAATCTTTGTGAAAGTTAGTTTATGAATGACCTAGTGGATTTCGTAGTCTAAAAACCCAAAGATAACCTTAAAGTTAGTTTATGAATGACTTGTGGATTTCTTAAGCAAAACCAATAGGTAATCTCAAAGAGTTAGGGCATAGGCACACCCTACGACCTTAGAAAACACAACGCGTTAAAAATAAGGACGTGACAATTCAACCAATAATAAAAGATAACTAGGGAGTAATAGTATCTAGGTAAGCACATTTTTAATCATCATACGAGCACACATCAAATAAACATAGCTACCCTTAGTAATAGATAATTAGAATAGTAGAAGTAATCGGTAGAAGTACCACCCCCAAACCAATTGCCCCGAGATTTTACCCTAAGTTTTCTAAAAATCAATAAAAGATAAAAAAAAAAAAAAAAAAAAAAAGAATCATCCTCAACCCTATCTTAGCGTAATACACTTCTTGCTAGCATTCCTATTCCCAAGAGAACGATATCAATACCCGAGGCTTACCCAATACTACACTACAACGATTAGGTTCACCGCCTAGGGTGTTGAAAAACTTGCTCGATGAAAAGGAAGTTCCTTTGACCCTGACGGCGCTTCGCACGAGCATCAAGTTTTGAGGCGCGCCGGGAATAGAGTTAGATTTCTATCTCGTTTAGGTTCCCTTGCTTGATTCCTATCAAGTAAGATTTTTTTCCATTTTTAGCTTCCTTGTAGTCTATCCCCCTTCTTCGTGAATTTGTTCGTAACCCCATCACTTTTCATCATGGAAGGTGATAACCCACCAAACAACAATCCCTCATCAAACAACTACCCACCACTTGATCCGACTTTTGCCAACCAACTTCGAGCTCGTATTGTTAGTGAAATTGGAGAACTTAAGAAATTGAATAGGATAATTGAAAGTGCACTTTAGAAAGCCCTTAAGGAATCTACTAGTACTTTAGATAGTGATTCAACCATCAACGATGATTTGGAGGATGAAATTGGAGATGGAGATTATAAGTTATTGGAAATTATGGAGGGTAGTGAGGAAGAGGAACTTAGGGAGTATTTCGAGTCATACCCTAACGGAAAGGAAACCTCCTATCACTATAACGTAGTTAACTACCCGCGACCACCTTTTGAGCCATGCATAAAAAGGGGTGACCCTAAAAACATTAAGATACCGTTCATGATTGGATACTCATATAGGGATCACACTTACATAGACTATAAGGCACCCATGAACACAATGTCTAGGCTCTATTACAATTGGATCATGAGCAAAAAATTAGGACCTAAGAGAGATCCCTTTTACCCTAGGAAAGTAAGTAACTATGTTGGGAGAGCTAGAGGATTGCATGTTGTTAATACAAATAAGCCGTAAAAACGTTTATTTATATTTTACGATCTTCTAATGTTTTGTCGATTACAAACATAAAATCATTTTAACGAAACAAATAAAATACGTAAATGGTTTGAGTCAATAGTTTTCTAACACACTTACGTTTTCACATAAAATACTAAAACAAGTATAAGTGATTTTATGATTTAAATAATACATATGTACAACAACTAGTGTTTACATATTGGGCAAATATATACATAACTAGTATGTATTATAATGAGTAATACAATTGGGTAGAAACTTAAGTATTTGACCCATTGACCAAATACATTGAATGTAGTTGGGTACAACCCAAAGTCCATGACCCATACCCATGGAACTTGACCCATAACCCATTTGCATGACATCATGCTTTAGTCATACATGGTTTCAATCCATGGCCCATTGTTTTAATCCATGAACCATGAACTAGATGCATTGCATCTTATAGATACATTGTATCTACTTGATACCCATGATCCATGACCCATGACCCATGGGTAAGGGAGCGTCCCACGGATCCCAGATGTTACAAGATATCGGATCCACCAGTGAGGGATCCGTGGAGCAAGAGATGTTTTCCTCTATAAATAGTGAGCCATTTCTTCATTGTTTCTCACCCTTTTTCTCACATATTTCTTTGAGTTATAAACTCTCTAACCTCAGATCCAAGTGATCTATGTATGTAGTTTTGTTAGAAAACAGACACAGACCTTGATAGATCTTAAGCACTCGGAGATCGTTAGTGTTGCCTATGTAATCACAAGCAAACTAATAGAAGATCTCTACAACTTGATATTGTAGCGGAAAATAAATACAAGTTATAATAACTAAGAACACTTTGATCCTCTATGGATCTTTGATTATAGAAACTCTATGTTTCGGATAGAATACAAGACTTTAGAAACTTGAGAAAACTTATCTATTACTATCTATCATGGTTTCTTATATAGGCAAGAAACCCTAATGAGCGTTGACAATTTACGCTTCTACTACTAAACTAGACTAAGCATGCATCTAGACAAGCATGCAACTAATCATATTGTTTTGTTAATCATTTTGTTTATTCCGATAAGCTCTACATAATACGCGCCAACCTATACATACAGTGACTTTTACTCTAAATGTAGCTTATCTCTCCTCGTGGTTCCCACTTTCAACAACAATAATGTCTGCTTTAACACTTCTTTGAAGTTTAACTTCTAGAATCCTTTCTTCTTCTGAATCTCTTTCGATGAAGCTTGACGAGAATCGAGATTATGCTTCGGAGAATCGATGGATTACCTTAATTCCCAACAATCCTCCCTAAACCGGAATTTGACTAGGTTAAGTTCAGGTTTCCTTGATAGATCGATAATTACGCTGAGGATTGTACCAATTGACGACTAATTTCAAACAAGATCCCCGTGAAATTTGTTCCGCCTTTAGAAGGGTATCACAGTCTTTGTTGAGCTATGAGTGGTCGATATCTTGAGTAGCGACAGAGATTCGAGTAGAACATCTCTATGATGAAGTAATCAGAAAGCACCGGATCTTTGCGGCAACATATGACATCATGTACATCAAAGCGGATAAGTTCAATACTATTCTCATCACTCCGGTGTGTTAACTCCTGTGAGAGGTGAATCATTGAAATTAATGGATTTGATGTCTCTTTACCAATAGCCATTACTCTTGGAGTAGCCACATGTTTGAGTTCGAAAACTATGGTACATTGATAACCATCCGATTTATTGGCAAACCAAAGAACCATATAAGCGGATTTGTCTTCTCTTTACACCATAGCCGTTTGCTCGGGACTAGTCAATTCTTAGAATTGGTGAATTGAGCACCAAATATGGATCCGGTGCCTTTACCACATGCCATATTCATGTGGGCTAGCCAATTCTTGGATTCCAAAAGGAATAGACCATGGTGAATTGATAACCATACAACCCTCAAGAAGCTAGCATGGGTGGTTGCAGACCCTATGATTTTGAGCAAACCATTACGGTATTAACAGATTTGATGTGTCTTTACCAAAGTCACCCTTTGGACTAGCCAACTCTTTGACATACACAAGGTACATCGGTGAGTTAAAGACCATCGAAATGGACAACAAACAAACTCGCATAAAATTTAGTTTATTATTATTTTTTTTATTTTTTTATTTTTATTTTTATTTTTTTTTTAACTAAGAACAGGTTTATAACACTGAAAAAGCTTAAAAAGCAGTTGAAAAAGAAAATTAAAGACCTAATTTTTATTAAATAAACGCTATCACTATTTTAAAATGATGTTTTTGTGAGTTTTCTTTTTATGAAGGTCTTTGACTTTTAAAAAAAAATTTAGATAAAAATAGACAAATAACAGAAATAATGGAAACTAAAATGAACAAAACAGGATAGTCACGAGAGAGTACCAAGTGTCCCGATATGGATGAAGAAGAGGCCTATTGTTGTTCTTTGAAGTTGAGTTTTGATCAATCCCACGGTGCTAAAGCGAGTGCCTTTCATTTCCAATCGGATCCGGAGGAATTTCCAATTTCGACTCGGCATCTTTCCATAAGTCTTTTAGGCGGTACTTTCTTTCGGACAACATGCACAAAGGATTCCACCCTTAGTCTCAGGACATGCACAGGGAGAGGATAGAATCTCCGGGATATAAGCTTCCACCGATGTGAGTTTTCCCAAATGGAAGATGCTTTCTTTGTTGGGAATGTGGGAGTTCAATGAACTTGAAGATCTCTGGTAAAAACATCCCGAACCTTGAGGTTCTTTGTTGCAATAATGGGTGGAAACTTGAGTGAGCAGAGAGATTAAGTGCCTTGGTCGAATCATGTTCGAATTTCCTTTAGAAAGGTGAATTCCATTGAAGTGAGTCCTTCGATGAAGAACATTCATCTCATCATCCTTTAATTTCCACTCTATCACCCCATCTCGAGTTTCCATCGGAAAATCGCCAGATGCATCTTCTATAATGAAAGTAGAGTCATCGACTTCAAGATCCAAATGAGATATTTTAGCCATTCTCTTACGCCTTCTCCCAGTGATAGATATCCCTAGAGGAGCATTTTCATCTTCTGCATTGGTAGTAGGACTTGTATCGTGAGATGGGCGGGTTGAAGTCGCAGTGCTTTCATCTGTGGAATATCTTTATCGCCCTCTACTGTTTAGTTTTGTGAGATCGACTTCCTTTACTTGAGAATCTACCGGTGTGACAACAAAGCCGAGGAGAGAGAGGCGATGCTTGGTGCCGGGAGGAATGGAAGATGGTTCGTGATTGACCCTTGGTTGTAGAGGAGGCAACTTCGAAGTTGCTTGAGAGAATGACCGAGAGGATTCCTTGGATGGAGCATCATCGACCTTGAGTCTTTTGGCTTCGGGCGACTTCATTCTCGAAATCCTCTTTAGGTTGAGAGATTTTGCTAAGGATAATGATCTTTCCTCCATGATTTGGTTATATTTGCGATACGAGGACATGATCGGGAAAAGTCTTGACTTGTTTCATTGTTAGGCGAGTTGGACAATGAGTATTGGTTTTTCACCACCTTCTTATTTCATCTTTAGTGGGAGGTTTGTTTTTGGCCTTCGAGCTTGGATGGCCCTCTTTTGTGCAATTGCTTCTTGCCTCCTTTGTCTTCCCCGAGCCCTTATTCGCTCCACATAATTGTCAATGAGAAATCTTCACCTAATATACTTTGAGCCGTAGAAGGTCTTGAAATGACTTCAGTTAGAATATCCCGATGTTCGTGAGCATCTTGACCCTCGTTCATCTAGTTCTTTTCTTCTCTCGGGAGTTAGAGATGAAAATTCCTTTGTTTCAAGTTGTTTAGCCAATGCTACACTTTCCTTTGACATCTCAAACTCGCGAATCTACTTGCTTGACCTAGTCTTTCCTCCTCGGTCACCGAGTTAGGACCAAGCTCATCTTGATGATGACGTTTTCCCTTTTCATCGGTTTGCTTAGCACACTCTTCTTGATTAGATCAACTATAGGAATTTCTACCGAGTGGTCAAAACAACAACATCGGGAAGATCTGCTCAAGGTGAAAGGCACGATGGTTCTTGAACAGATGTAGATTGACCAATATCCGGAGATGCATCCTCCATTTGCATATCGCCAGATGCAAATTTATCAACCCTGGTTCCTCGAAGCTTGGAAGAAACCTTATGAAGATCGATCTCTCTTCCGGTACGTAGCGGGTTTCTTCTTCTTTGATGAAGTGGCGACAAGCGATGGAGGGTCATTGAGAGAAACTTGACCAACATTTCCGAGAGACCCAAGGGAGGAACTTCTTGTTCTTCATCGGAGGAAACCACAAGTTTCCTTTTGGAAGACCACTTTTAGTTTGTGCTCTAAGACCTTAACACGATTCTGCAGTTCTTCAATTTTACCCCAAGAGACAATTTGGACTCTGCAAGTTCCTTTTGATTATTAACCTCTGCGGCATACATTGACAAGAGCATACACGATGATGAGAGTAATGGGGTCCTCGGCTCCACCAGTGATTGCTCGTGGTGTGGGAGCCTCATTGGACCTTCGAAGTATCTGGTCATGCTCGATGTGGGAAGATCTTCATCGAGAGGATCCCTCACGGGACTTGGTGTGGGTGGTCTATGCAAATTTGACTCATCATGAGTAGCAAGTGTGGGTGAAGGGCGGGAGCGGGTGGTGGGTCCGCAGGCAACATGAGTTGCTTCAGCAGTTGAAGATGGGCCTCATCAATGTTAACTAATGGATTACCATCGGTAGCCACGGTGAGGTAGGAGGATTATGAGACACATTCTCTCATCGGCAGCCTCATTACCTTGAGGCAACATGGGCACTAGCAAGGGATGATGTTCCCCCTGAAAGTGAGTTCTCATAGTAGCAAACAATTTAGCAGTTAAAGCACCTATGGGATAGAAAGCTTGGGTTGGGGTAGTGGTGTCTAAAATCATTTGTAGAAACCTTGGGTACATTAAAAATTTTCCCTTTGTCTTTTGAATATTTTCAACCATGTTTTCGAAAATATACTTAGAAAAATTGAAAGTTACCCCTTGAGAAAGACACACAATACCATATCCCAGTTTGGTAGAGAACTGGTCCCATCCTCCGGTCTTGTTGCTCATGCATTGGAGTAGTGTGTGAACCAGGAACCTCCATTTTGGGCAGAGTTCCTTCTTTAGCCACATATCTTTCTGTTCCTCGATACCCATAGCCCTAAGTCCATTCGAGACATCTTCACGATTAGAGTAAAATACTCCATCAAGATCTTCGGTGAAGCTTCCTCTAATCGTGTCCTCTCACAATGTACTCTTTTCATCAATCACCGCCTAATCTCTCTCTCGCTCTCTTCCGGCGGTTTCCCAAAATTGAGTGATCAGAGACTCATATATCTCATTTGGGGAATGAGTTAGAGCATAATAAAGTTTGGACCTTTTCAGAAATTCCACCATTGGTTCGTACAATTCATAACCTTTGCCATTACCCAGAAATGCAACTTTGTTGTGATCATGTTTAAATTCAAGAGCCATGAGGGATATGAGTGTTTAGGATTATGATTCTTGAAATGGTGAGTGTTTGTGGAAGTAGAATAGGAGGGAATTCGTTTGTTCTGAAGCGAGTGATGGTGGATGAAGTGTTTTTGCCCAAATTATAGTCAAAGAAAAATTGACCGTTTGGTTGACCATTGCTGACGTGTATGACAACTTTGACCCAACCCAAAATAACACTTCGGCAGAAACACATGATCAATCTGCTGAAGTTATGGCATCGTTGAATGCATCAAAGATAAGAATATCTTGGTAAGTTTCTAGAATTCTGTGCACCCACTTGCATTAAACTCATTGAACCTTGAATCCGTCTATAAAATGATCCCGATGTAACTCATTTTTTCACCAAGATCCCCAAATATTTACCACAAACCCTAGAAGTAAAATAAACTCAATTAGCCCAATTGCACCATGAATACCAAACACGAGATCATAGATCTCACTTCCTCATCTTCCTCATCCTCTTCATCATCATCAGTGGTGAATCAAACCCATGGTTCCATTACTTTCCTCAACCTTATCCAAGACCAAATAAATCGCCCTTTCTTTCTTCTTCGAAGATGGCGATTATAGTGAATCCAAGTGAATCTGTGATGATTACGATGACTCCTATAAGGAGGAACTTCTTACTCCCAACCTCCAAAGACCTCGGTCTCAACAAAGACCTCGTGCGAGAATCCGCCACTCCCCAAAGATAGAGGTGGTTCTTGGTCTCATCTACGCCATCTTTTGGTGCATGAACACACATCGTATAGTAGAAGGGCTTAAGGAGGGTGGATCGATTGCATTTTGGTCGAAATGAATAGATGAAGCACACGGGACACGGTAGTTCTCTACGTCATCCTGTGGGGTCATCGTCATCATCGATCGTTGCATCAATCCATCCTTCCATTTTGGTCCTTAGCATCTTCGTCGTCTCGGTCGTGCATATCCAACCACCGGTTAGACCGAATGGGTGGTTAAGCAAGACCTCTGACGAAGCAAAGCCGACATCAAATGCATATCCAACATTCTCTTAGATTTGAATGAAAGATATACACTAGATTAGGCTTAGCTTTATGCATTTCGTATCTTGAGGATGCAAAATAGAAGGTTGACTTTATGTGTCGAAGTATTTAACAAACTGTTTCTTGAATGAATGAATGAACAATTTGTCTTCAATTTCTTTTCTTCGATATTATCTTGATGAGAATCAAATTGTATGCTTCATTATTTGTTATCGGAAGAAACAAGCAACACTCTTTCGAATATCGACCATGTACTAATGAGCCACTCTTGATGAATTTGATCTTGATCATGGGATGTATATACCGCAATCCGGATAAGGAGCAGACAAAATGCGATGATGATAATCGCAAAAGCAGACACTAAAACATACACAACAACAAAAACAAACTAGAGAAATATTAGAAGTTAGAGTTAGAAAACAAACTAATATAGAAAACAAACTAATATACAAAAATCTGCGAGTTTGCACAAATCCTCCCACGAGGCATATGCCTCCCACGAGGCCTATGCCTCCCTTAAACTATGCAATCAAGGGTTTAGCATTCCAATATTGACCACGAGGTGTTGAAACCTTGGTCCATCAAACGCTTTGTTAATAAGTCTCGCCACATTATCATCGGTATGTATTTTAGCCACTTTTATCAAATGTTTTCATAAGCATCTCTTATAAAGTGGTGCACGATTTCAATGTGTTTCGTTCGATTTGTGAAAACCTGGATTTTTGACTATCACAGATGGTACTTTGATTATCTATATGAATTGTAGTGTTCATAAAGTTGTACCCATAGTCCAAAGAATTGGTTACGAATCCAAAGGACTTGTCCACGACAATTTGCGCAAAGACAACGTATTCTCGCTTCGATGGTTGAGGTGGCCACAATAGTTTGTTTCTTGCATTGCCAAGAAATCAACCGCTTGCCTAGAAATTGGCGACCTCCAGTTGTGGATCTTCTATCGATTTGCACCAAAGATAATCACATTGCCACTATATGCTTCCAACTTGAAAGGAGATTCTTTTGGGTATTAAAAGAGGTTGGCCTTTGAGGTACTTAAAGATCTTCTTGACACATTTAGATGAGAAGCAAGTGGGTGACTTGATGTCGAGAACAAACACTCACGAGAAAATGTAATATCGGTCTTGAAGTCATCAAATACATCAATGAACCAATCATGGACTGTCGGATGCACATTCACGTGTAGATCTGGTTCATTATTTGCTTTAGTCTTTGGAGCTTCATAAGGTGTGGTGGCGATCTAACACCTTCCATACCAAACTTCTTCTCGAATGTCCTCACATATTTATCTTGGTGATAAAGATGCCATCTTGTTCTATTTGAACTTGGAGACCCAAAAGAAAGTAAGTTCTCCCATAGCACTCATTTGAAATTCACCTTCATAAGTTCCTCGAATTCCTGCACCAAGCTTCGTTTGTGGAACCAAATATAATGTCGTCCACATACACTTGCACCGAATGATGTCGGAGTAATTCTTCTTGAGGAACAGAGTTTTATCAATAGCACCTCTCCTATAGCCATGCTTGATGAGAATGATGAAAGCCGAGCATACCAAGCTCTTGGAGCCTGATGTAAGCCATAGAGAGCTTTAACAACTTTGTAAACATGATTTGGGTGATCTGGATCTTCAAAGCCCTTGGGTTGAGTGACATAGACCTCCTCTTCAATCTCACCATACAGAAAAGCACCCTTGACATCCATCTGATACACCATGAAACCCATGTAAGAAGCATATGCCAAGAAAATGCGAATTGCTTCAACTCTGGCAACAGGGGCAAACACTTCATCATAATCAATCCCTTCCTCTTGTCTAAAGCCTTGTGCTACTAATCTTGCTTTGTTTTTTATCACAACACCCCTAGCATCTCTCTTATTCTTCAAAACCCATTTTGTCCCAATGGCATATTTGCCATCAGGGAGTGGAACCAAAATCCAAACTTGCTGGTTGTGAAATTGCTGCATCTCTTCTTGCATGGCTTCGAGCCGCCTTGAATCATTAAGAGCTTGAGAAACACCGGTTGGTTCCACTTGAGAGAAAACAAGCAAAGCAGACAATGTTTGAAGTCTCGTGTGATTGTCTCTTTGTTGGTTGGAGACATAAGAGAGAAAAGTAATATGTCCGAATTGAGGACTTGTAATAGCCCTACGAGTTCTAACAGGTGCGAAGATCACCTATGATGTTGGATTGAGGATGAGCAATGTTGATCCTCACGAGTAGCGATGGGGTTGACTTCAATGGATGAATCAAGATTAGTGATGGTTGGTTCAAATTCATCATCATAAGAGGGTGAGGTGAAGATGCCGACTTTGGGTTGATGATTTCCAAGATCCGAAGGTTTTGGAAAGCGTGTATAGGGTTCACCAAAGTCCGAAGATACTTGAGAAGGAACAAGATAGCCTTGATTTGGGGATGGAAGGTGTGGCGAGTCAACTTCAGCAGACACGTTGTTCTGCGACTCATTCATTAGCTACCCTTCTTTCGGTTTCTACTTCAAGCTTGGCGGCAAATTCTTGGAGTGCGAAGCCTAGCAAGGTCCTCGGCATAATGAGAGTCATCTTCATCACTCGAATCGCCAGTATCCTTGGAGGTGGTACACAATATTGTTAGGGAGAAAGAAGGCACAAGTATGGGTTGCTCATCATCTTCAAACTCATTTTCGAGTCATCATCAAAGGGACTGCATGGTTAGTTGGAGATTCTTGAGAACACGCATTTTGATTAGCCAAGTGTCTAGTGTAACCCAAGGAATCAGTGAGGTAGTCAAGGTCAAAAGACCAAGTATGACCGTCCTTGAACATTATGCTTATCTTCCAAAATCTCGGGTTCAATGTCTCCTCTATTTTCTTGGCTTGCAAATTGTACACCACTGTAGGCCTTACTATGAAATTTGAATAACCCACAATATAACCATCATCGCCTTCTCATCAAACTTTCCCAACGGATCACTGGTGTTCGGAATGGTCACTTGACAACCAAAAGGTTTTAGGTAGTGAATGGCGGGAACCTTTCAAAGAAGTTCATATGGGGTTTTGAGTTGTGGTGCAGTAATGGACACCTGTTTAGCACATAACAGCGGTGCCAACACTTGATCCGAACATAGTGGGCGGTTTAGAGTCTGCAAGCATGGATCTAGCACCTCTATTAAGGTCCTATTCTTTCTTTCGGCCACCCCATTTTGTTGGGGGTTCTTGGATTACTATAGTCCCTTTTATGCCTTTTGACCCACGAGTTCTATAAGAATAGCATTTTGAACTCTGTCCCATTATCACACCGAATTCCTTAACCTTTTGTTCAACTGATTTTCAACAAGAGTGATGAACTCGATCGACACTTGAGAGGTTTCATCTTTGGTTACGAGAAAGAACACCCAACAAAATCTGCTATAGCCATCGGTGATAACCAAGCAGAAGAACTTATGATCAATGCTTCGACTTGAGTTGGACCAAAGCAGATCCATGTGAAGCAAATCAAGAGGTTCGATAATGATGCTCATAGCATTGATAGCTTTGTAAGAGGCTCTGTGTTGTTTTCCTTTGTTGCAAGCGACACAATTATGATCATTTGTGAATACTTTGGTGGGAAGACCTTCAACAAGACCCATTTTAGAAAGTTTGTTAATGGTCTTGAAATTCATCGCCATCCTCCTATGCCATTTAGTGGACTCATCAAGGGATGCTTTAGCCACCAAACAAGTGAGATCACCACTGGTTGAACTTCATTAAGGTTGAATGTGTATAAGTTGTGAGTTCGAGGAACTTTCGGTGAATTGTAGTTTCTTACGGGAGTTTGAAGTCTTTAGGCGACAAGACATTCATTCTCGATGAAGAGAACTTTATTCTTAGTGTCACAGTTTGTGAAGCAGAGAACAAGTTAAAATCTTGAAGTTCCTTAACAAAGTACACATTTTCAAAATCTAGATGAGGTGTCTTTATGGTGCCTTTCCTGTGATACTACCATCACTTCCTCCAAAAGTCACATTGCCTCCTCCTTCTATAGGGACAAAATTGTGCATCATATCCTGTTTCCGGACATGCTACGGAACAACCACTATCAACAATACCAATATTCTTATGCTTAAGGGATGATCCTACAAACAACAACAAAAATATATACAAGCAGTTAGTATTCAGAGGAGGTTCAAGTCATTCTTGACTTGAACACGCTTTGTGGATCACGAGGTTTAGGGCATGAAGTTTTAGAGGATCCACCATTGTTCTTGGTCCTCCATTGATAATTTGGTCCTTGTTGGTCCAAGAACAACTCTTTGAGGGCTTCGGCGGTGCTCCCATATCCCATCCCGGCATACATAGAGTCAACATATGTAGGCCAATAACCATGTTTAAAGAATGAGCTAGTGGGTTGAACATATGGTGCATTAACTGAACCTCTCCAATGAGAGTCGGTCTTTCTTTGCTGAGGGACATAAGGTGGAATATTAGCAACATTGGTCCGATTAGGTTTGTGTTTACGGAGAGTAGCACATGCACCCAATCTTTGTTCATAAAAATTACAATCCTTAATCAAATGAAATTTATCGCCACATACAAAACATGTCTTCTTCTTAGAAGTTTTATTCAAATAGGGAGATGTTGGATTACATGCGGAGTACTTAAAGCAGATACATTCAAGGAATTGATTCTAACAGTGATTATTCAAACATTTAAAAGATAAGTCTTGAGAGAAACTGTCTTGGAAGTTGATTCCTCAGCAGCTTCCCTAGAGGGCTCACAAGAAGATTGGGGTGCGAGCTTGGGTGTTGGTTCGAGGCTTGGGAAGGTCGGACTTCTCATTTGAATCACGGCTTTCATAGGAAGTAGACCATGATCCGATGAATTGTCACTTTGTCGAGCAAGAGACAAAATCATTAGATGAGGTGTCGAGTGCAGCAAGTCTTTTGACTTTTGCCATATAGGTGATGTGATCCATCAAAGTCAACAGTGATGGATAGATGCAGTGGGCATAAATTCACCTCTAATAGGTCCAGGGGACGACATGCAAATCACCTTCTTTTAAAAGTTAGCTAACCCGGTGATGTAGGTTTCGCCCATCATACTTAGCCACGGACCTACATATTTTTGAAAACCTAAACCTATCGGGCATGTCCGAGATTGACTAGTATAGATGATTCTATTTAAGCTTTTACCGGACATTTGCCATTCATTACTCCTAGCAATTTCCTCGGCTAGTTTTTCTTTAAGCTCTAGGTTCTCGAGACCTGACTTCATCTTTTGCTTTCTCAGCAGTTTTAAGTAATTATTTGCAACTTCTAGATCAAGCTGTAACACTTTTATCTTTTCTTCATAAGCTATTTGATTCTTTTGAAACCACACTTTTGTCTTTCTACGCTTTTAATGCAAGTTTATGAGCTTCATTATCAATATAGCATGCATCAAACTTAGGTTTCATAGCATCAAATTCTTCTTTAAGTTCATTGTATCTAAGGCTACGACCAAATATACAATTGTGTACACGAGATAGTCCCATCAAGGCAAACCGATCATGCCTTTCATCAAAGTGCACCTTGCAAGCGGTCCAAGCTTGTCGAGATCATGAGCTTCCTCATTAACGGGTTCATGTGTAGTCCAGTTGACTGTTCATCCATGGTGAGGAGAGCTGCTGGCTCCGACTTCCTGCATTTCTGGCGATAGGAAAGATATTTGGCTCCATCTCCATCCTTTACGTCCTTGCATTCTCTTGAGAAATGCCCCATCGATGACAAGTGTAGCACTTGACTTTCCTCCTATCAAAGCGGTGGTTCCTTTCCTTGAAAACAAACTTCCTTCCGGCCTTCTCTTCAAACCTTTTGATGTCCATCGCGGCAATGCCACCACTGCATTTTGACTTCATTTCCTCCATTTCAAGAGGGTCCACCGATCAAAGTCTTCATATGCAAGATCTTCTGAGTGTCATAGTCGACAACAAGCGAATGAAGAACATCCTCCATCACAATCGCTAGTCTTAGGTTGTGAAGATTGTGGAGTGGGACGAGTGTTATGTGGTGGAGTGGGAGGCGGGATCTTTGGAAAGTAGTTGGAACTAGGAGATGATGGAAAATAGTTGGAGCTAGGAGCTTGTACCATCATGTTGGAATGAGATGTCCCAACAAAAGTCGCATGGTTAGAAGAAGATGTACGGTGGGAGTTCGACATACGGTTCAAGAGTTCGAGTCATTGTATAGCTCATCAAAGTGAGCATGTCCAACCCTCCTTTAGCCTTGAGTGCAATACTAACATGCAACCATGATGGCGGCAAGGACCGCAAGAACTTTGAGTTGCAATCTTCATTATCCGGTTTAGCATTCACCGATTGGTGACTCAAGATCCTATGGAACACATGTCATATCCCTTGTGGATACCTTCTTCTTCGGATATGTTGAAGTCACGAAACTGTTGTCTTAGCATGGACTTCCTCATTCTCTTTGATTCTTCATTTCCACGAACCTTGCTTTGAGAGCCATCCATATGTCTTTAGCATCATCCATATGGTGAAAATCACATAGATGATCTTGGTATGGCTTGAAGCGTAATAGTTTTCACTTTATGCTCTCTGCATGGCCAAAGACTTCTTCGCAGTTTTGGTGGAGCCATGATAAACTTCCATCCACATCGGGAATCATTTTCTTTAGACTGTTTCCTTTCTTTACTACCTCCCACGATTCCAATCAATATTGGAAATCCAGGTTTTCCATCTTCATAGTCCAAAGTTCATATTCTTCCTCTTTAAATAAGGAAATTTACCATTCTTTGTTTGTGAGGCGAAAGTTGTTGCATGGAAGTGGTGTTGGTGTTGTTTGTGTTGGTGACTTCATTTTCATTATCGGATCCGGGCATGGTGAATGAGTGTTTGTTGTATGGGGGTGAGAATGGTTCTTAGTATCGTAGAGACTTTCAGAGGCTCGATACCACTTGTTAGAAAATGACCTGAGACCTTGATAGATCTTAAGCACTCGGAGATCGTTAGTGTTGCCTATGTAATCACAAGCAAACTAATAGAAGATCTCTACAACTTGATATTGTAGCGGAAAATAAATACAAGTTATAATAACTAAGAACACTTTTGATCCTCTATGGATCTTTGATTATAGAAACTCTATGTTTCGGATAGAATACAAGACTTTAGAAACTTGAGAAAAACTTATCTATTGCTATCTATCATGGTTTCTTATATAGGCAAGAAACCCTAATGAGCGTTGACAATTTACGCTTCTACTACTAAACTAGACTAAGCATGCATCTAGACAAGCATGCAACTAATCATATTGTTTTGTTAATCATTTTGTTTATTCTGATAAGCTCTACATAATACGGCGCCAACCTATACATACGGCGCTGACTTTTACTCTAAACAGAGCTTATCTCTCTACGTGGTTCCCACTTTCGTGACAACACACTGCTCTTTAACACTTCTTTGAAGTTTAACTTGGCAGAATCCTTTCTTCTTTAGCGAAATCTCTTCGATGAAGCTTGGTAGAATCGATGGGTGCTTGGCGAATCGATGGATTACCTTAATTCCCAACAAGTTTGTTTTTGTGTGATTCTCTAGGTTCCTCTTAAAGGTGAGATCACCATCTTTTGATGATGAGCAAGCTCAAGTCCATGAGTTGCCATGCTTCATTATCATCAAGACTACTGAATTTCTCTTGTTGATAGTTCTTTTCTTTCTCTTAAGAAGTGTAGTGTTGAAGACATTAGTGAAAGATGTCTAAAAGAGTCAAGACGAAGACATTAGTGAAAGGTGTTGATCGTCCGTATTGAAAGGACTAGGGAAGGGTGCTTAGAAGTCAAGGCTAAAGGCATTAGTGAAAAGTGCCTTGAAGATCTAGTCAAAGACATTAGTGAAAGGTGCTTTGAAGATCGAGTCAAAAGGCATTAGTGAAAGGTGCCTAATGTGTACATTCGATAATGTGTGATTCGATGTACAAGATAGATTAGTATTGGGTCAAAGGATATTGATATCCTTGTTGATGTTGTGAAAAGGAGTAGATCTCCTTTGGGGTTAGGTGTTTTGTAGTGTTTGGTTAGTAGTTCCTCCATTGTAATGGAACTCGGTATTTAGCCTAGTCTGGGATAAAGGGTAGGCGGCGTAGTGATAGGTTTGGTTCTACCTCGTGGAAGAACCCGGTATCTAGCCTTGTATCGGATAAAGAGTAGGCAACGTTGTGAAGGCTTCTCCGCCATAAGGAGTTGGTGTCGTGTAGTGTTTACGAACTCTCGAGTAGGTGACTCGGAGAGTGAAGTAGGGCAAGGAAGGTGTCCTTGTAGCCGAACCACTATAAATACTCGCGTTGTGGTTTTGTGCTTCTTACTCCTTATCTTTTCATTACATACTCATATATGCTTGTCTATCAACATCCAACACTCATGTTTAATAGATTGATATAAGTCGATCTAAATAGTTTAAAACCAAGTTTTAATCGGTAAAACTATTCAACCCCCCATTCTAGTTTTCCACACATGTCTTTGTGGGTAATTTCACATATACGTGTAATTTCATGATCTTGGAAGATGTTAAAGGCATCATTGATGGATTCTTAGGAGATGTGATACTTGGGAGACTATTTATTGAGGAATCCATGATGATTTATGATCAAGAGGAAGAATATCCAAGTTCTCTAATGGGACCGAATGTGTTAAATATATAATGCCCTAAAAAAATAAAAAGTTTAAGGGTATTGATGATTTAGATGTGGACAACATTCTGGCCTTTGAAGTTGATTGGGAGAACAAAGTTTACTACACCGCTTGTCTAGAGTTAGGCCCTGAATATATTCGTGATGAAAGAAGAGTTAAGGAAATCGAATGGGCATCTAAGATAAGAGGAAAATAGGAGCACGACTTCGAGTCTAGCTACAAAACTCATGAATAAAGAAAAGCGCTTCGTGGGAGGCAACTCATGCTTAATTGTTTGCTTGTTTGTGTGTCATATATCTTTTTCATTGTTGTTTATTCTCATGTTTGATTTTGTGAAAATGTTTTATTTTGTCTTTAACCTCGTCTTAATTACATATAAAGGTATTTTATAAAAAGATAAGTGTAGGGAAGATTACATACGTTTTTAAAAAAACGTGAACATGAGAATAACAATTAGTGAAATTGATGTATATGTGTGTTTGTTAGAGTCAAATGCTTGTATCGAGTCGTAATGGATGTTTTAAAGGAATTTTTCCAGGTTTTAAAGATGTAATTTTTCCAGGAAAACGCAGCAGACCAGTTTATGTCATGACAACCTGACGGCGTTAGGATTAAAACTGGCCGTCAAAGTTAAGCGTAAATAACATACAATTTTTTCGTTTTACAGTACTACTTATAAATTTTAGAAATTCTCGGTCTTATTTTTCGGAAAATCGCAAACATCCATTCCACAAGCATTATATCCTAGTGTAGTTTTGTCATATATAGTTTTACTGCCGATTTTACGCGAAGGTTTCTACTGTTTTCTTAAAGTGTGCAAGTTATATTTGGCAAGAAGAAGAAACTCAACATTGGATGGAGCCTATCACGTACACATTTTTCTTGGGAAAGAATTTAACCACAACTTCACACGAATCCTACCGAGCTAATCAGGGGAGTACTAGTTTCTTTCTCTTTTAATTACCTTCCTTTATCATACTTTGATACTTTCGGGGAACATTGGGGACAATGTTCGGTTTAAAATGTAGGGAGGAGAAATAAAACGAGAACTTAGAAACTATGCTTATCATTGATTATTTGTCTTGTCCTTGGTCATTTGTGTAATAAACTATGAGAAATATTTGTTAGGAAATTTTAGCACCAAATTTAAAATTTTTATGACATGTACGAGCTAAAACTTTAGTCTTAATAAAGCGTCTCATGGATAGGAGTTGTATGACTAGCACAAAACCGCTTACCACTCAAATTCCACCCCAAAATGTGAGGTTCGCCGCTAGATCTTTAGGAATAAAGCATTCACCTTTAATGCTTAGAGAGTGTACCCGGTAGTATAATAGATTCTAGAACTTGTTTTGTGATGCATTCGAGATCGCTAGTGAGACTACACTTGTGTAGTTAGGAATAACTAAATGATAAGAGGCATTAGGATAACCCTTGTTTGAAACCCAGATTATAATTACTTCTTCCACATCGATTGAGTAATTACCCACACCTGCGATGTACTCATCTTTAGTACACGATACCCTAGTTAACCCTCGAGCCTATCCTTTTCGCGGTTCTCGTGATGTTTGGTTTCGAATATCAATGAAGAGCATTGTTTACAATCCTTTGAAATATACACCCAAATCGCCTTAGCCTACCTTGTATGCACTCACCTTTAGTGCATTATTGTTATCATTACTAAACTCTTAGTTCAATTATCTAGTTACTTGCATGGTTTCTAAGTCGAGTCATATCTTTTGTACACAGTTTTGGGATGGTTGGGACTCATGGGAAAAAGTAATATTTTATGAAGTAACGGGAAGGAACGTTAAATTCAAATTCCCTGCATCTACGTAATTAAATACTCCAAGTGTTTTGATCTTTTCAAATCGGGTCAAATTAGTATTAGAGTAATAACAAACTCAAGTGTAGGGATGCTCCTATAAATCCCTTATATTTTTATGTTATTGTAGAGGATGGTAGATGATGCAGGTTTTACTGACCAGGTCTTAATATTTATAGTGTCTCGCTATACCTATGGTCTACCCTAATGCACTAACGGGCAGTGTACCCGGTCGTGTGTAGTGTAGTAAATGGTAAAACCGAGGTCGTCCCAAGAGCTATGTGTGTTGGATTATTACTAAGTCTAATTGTCACAAAATAATAATGGTTTTGAAAGGGATTTAATTAATTAAACTACTAATGCAGAATATAAAATAAAAGCAAATAAATGGTAAAGGGAAATCAATAGAGGAATAGTGGTGCTAACCTAGTCAATCCTCCTAGCTAGTTATGTCTACGTCTAGCTACTTCCAATTACTTGGTGGGGTCAAATTCGAGGGACAACATTTGGTCGATTATTTAACCTATCGACAAAGATGCCACCACAGAGAAATCGGGTGCACCGTCATAAGTCTGTTGTTCTGGTCCCTAAGCCGAGTCATTAAGTACCGCTACATGCTAGATTCTAAATAGTGAGTGCCGGTGTTTGGAACTTAGACACTACACCCCAATTCTTAAGTTCATCAAACGATAGGTGATCGGTTGGTCAAATCGCACAAGTAGAAAGGGTCGTCGGTTGGTCATATCTTACCCTTCCGTCTCGGTCCGCTCACCTAGGGTCAGGTTGGTCATATCTCCTAGGCAATTGGCCTATATCGCCATTCAAAACTACCTAACCAAGGGTGACTACCAAAGAACTATGCATGCATACACTTAGAAATAATTGTGCGGAACTAAAGGTAGCATATGAACAAAACAATTAAGGAATCATAACTAGGCTAGCACCAAGGGTGATTAGCAGCTCATATTAATCATGCAAATCAATTCAATATTCAAAGGTACGAAATACATGAATTGAAAGTAAAAGAAATATAAACGCTAAAGCTTATCGTAATGGTGTGACTTCTCCTTGGAAACAACTCCGTATGCTCCCTAGACACGCCTTGAGCTTTTCCACGTTCTCGAGTGTTGTGTGTGGAATGGGATGCTTTGAAATCTTTGGAATTAGTGGGGTATTTATAGGCCAGTCGGGTTATGGCGTAACCAATAGAGGAGTTACGCGTAACCTTCTATTTCTTCGTAAATGCACTAGATCGCTAGTTATGGCGTAACCTTATAAGTGGTTACACCGTATTCTTGAATAAACTCGATTCGTCGTAAGTGATGCGATGATTCTGGCGTAAGTATCGGTGACGTGGAACCTCTTTTGACCTAATGGAGTTACGTCGTAACCTTTGGGAAGATTCTGCCGTAACCTCTTGATAAGTTGGACTTACGGGTCACGCAATAGTTACGGTGTAATGTGAGAGACGAGTTACGCCGTAACTTCTTCAAAATAGGCATCTTGTGATGAATCTTTAGTAATGTTTCCATTTCCGCGTCTCTTAGCTCGAATGCTCGTAATTTACGAAAGTGGAAAACAATGGAAAACAAGCGTAAATCCATATAAATGATATAAATAACGAGCATTATCGGGAAATTGACACTAATATTGAGAACTATTTGATGTTATCAAATATCCCCCACTTGAACTCTACTTGCCCTCAAGTAGACCTTATTAGATAGATTCCTAAAAGATATCTCCCAAAACACGGAAAATATGAGTTTACAAATCCCTTATGCTAGAATAAAACAAAGCCGAACACCTCACGAAGGGGAACAAACACTCAAATCTCTTAACTATTCTAAGTGTCAATTTTGGGGTGATCACTCAATCATAGATCATAGCATGTATTCTATCATAAGCTTAGCGGTTACACAAATCTCCACCACTAGAGTTAAGGGCTAAACAATTCTCGAAGGCAATATGGGTAGACACGACAAAAGTTAAGGGTGACTCGTCATTACTAACATGTCAACTGCGAAGTGGACAAAATCAATGATACATGACCAAATCCATGGCCAAGACACCAAAGATTGTTCACATCACTAGACATGCTTCATGACTAAAGGGTAGGATAAGACATGGGATATATAATTGGTGTAAAATGAAAACAAACGAAAGTCTAAATCTATAACCAAGTCATCACCACTTACCGTCCGCCCAAAGTTCAAGCTTAGAAGTCTAGAGACGGATCATGAAATGCAAGGTAGATCGTCATTAGAAGGCGTCGTGATGGGCATACCACCTTTTCTTCTTACATTGGCAAAACCACCAACTCAATCTTTAAATGTGACCTAGGTGGCCTCCTCGATACTAATCAATAAAGCTTCATACTATAGTGCTTATAACATCGCACTTTACAATATCATAACTCAATCAACTTTTTTTTTCGAATCATTTTTTTTTCAATATAACATAATAACATAATATCCCCCCACTCGAGATGAACAATGGGAATTCGGGGGGTCTTCAATGATCTTCATAAATGTTGTCGATGAAAGCGTGATTTCCAAACCTTTCCACTCGAACCTTGAACTTAGGCAATGATGACTTCCAATCACAAATAAAGACTACGGGGTAGGCTAAGGTGTATAGGTGTAACAAAACAATATATTGGGTTGACAAAATGAAAGGAATGGCTCGGAAGGGTGTATCTAGGGGTATCTTGCACTAAAGGGAGTGCAACAAAAGGTTTCACATGGGGTCGAAAAGTCGAGGTGACTAATCGATAGGCTTACAATGGTAGGTTTGTTTGGGTGATAATCCTATAATATTTCCTTAAAGCGAAAAGTCCAAATACATCGAGCTAACTCAACATACCTCGTCTATGGTCTCGAAATGATGCAAAGGCCAAGTTCTAAAGTTTACAAGCTACCCAAGCACTCATAATTTGGTGGATTTGGGGTAAAATATTGGAAAGCGGATAAGGCTAATCTCACCATGTAATGTCAAGGGTTGTATGTGCTCGGCTAAGGTCTAATCTAGTTAGGTTTGGAAAATCATGTCAAAATTTTAAAATGGCATCATTTTTCAAAATAAACTAGAAAAATGAGGGCGAAATAAAGTTCAAGAGATAATTCTACTCTAGTCCCCCACTTGAATTGTACAAAGTCCCTTTTGTACTAGGCATTAAAATAAAGGTGAAGAGAAGGTAGAATTAGGCGAGAACTTCCACAATTGCTCCAAAAGAAGAAGGCCCACGAGAAAGAATCGTGCCTTCGTTTAGCGTCATGAACAAACTTCAATCCACGAAATCACAATACCGACAAGCATAATTCTAAAAAGAAAAAAAGATTAAAATGAAAAACAAACCTAACTCACTTTCGTAGGAATCACGGTTGCATTTAGCGAATGCAACAAGCCTTTAAACCACTTGGTGTCCCAGTGGATGAGTGAAATCTCGTGAGGGTTTACAGGAACACACCACAAATTTCATTTAAAACTAATACAAGGTTCTTGTGTTTTAAAATGAAAGAATGAAAGCAGATGAGAGTTCGTCGTAACTCTATGAGGAGTTCGCCAGTGGCAGCAAAACCTGGTATGAGCTATGAAGCGAATAGTTACGGCGTAACCAGCGAGATGGTATTACGCCGTGGCGGTAATCGTCAAGAATTCTGCTGCTAAAATGTTGGTTACGGCGTAATCACCAAGATGAGTTACGTCGTAACTACATTCGAATCAACAATCTGCGCAGACAATTAGTTCCTCATTTCACTGCAAAAATGGTTAGAAAACACAAAACCCAGCGAAAAGGAAATAAAACAAAAGAAAAGGATAATTGGGTTGTCTCGAAGAGCACTTTCTTTATTAACAGTCTTTAAGTTAGACTCGAGCAGCGGGGCTCCTATGGGGTCTTTGGACATCCCGACTTCTTCCATGTCTTTCATTGAATAAGGTGGTCCCAAACATGCGGTGAAACATAACGAGTCATGAAGTATCTTTTGTAGAAAATTAGCTCGTGCCCATTCGAAGCGAAACCTAGCCTCTTCTTCCCATCAATTTGAACATACCCAAACTTTACTCGTAACCAATTTTCAAATGAGATCCCCATATCCTACATTGCCCTCTTATCTTCGTCAAAACATGCCCATTCTTTGCGTTTGAGCCATTTAGGTTCGGTATTTTCCTCTATCGCAAATATTGCGATTGGGGTTATGTAAGCCATGCCAAGGTGTATTCATCATGCATCATAAGCGGTTCGCGAAATGAATGGTCCGATTAATGTTGGAGAACCATTATAAAAGCACTATGCTCTTGTAACCACTTTTTCGATATTTTCTTCTTTTTCCCAAGCACTACCAAACTTTTGCGGCTTCTTTAATTGTCCGAATGAGATACTCCCTCCTCTATTACATCCTTTTGGAAAGGGAACATGTGAAATATTACTACGGCCCGGGTGAAGGAACACAATAATGAACTCTTCCTTTTACAGCGTGCTGGGAGCGAAAAGCAGGATCTCTTCTCATCATTTTCATTGTCATTTGGATTCGGACTCCACGCAAATGGCTAAAAGATGAAGGTGGAAACCTATCAGTCATTTAATTCTATTTTGGTGGTTCCTTTGTAACAATTTTATGCGGCTCGAGGCTCAAGGTTTTATCCAATTTAAACTCCACTATATCTCCATAGACTCCACCGTAACGTGCCAATGTGTCAAGGAATGGTTTACCAAGAATCAAATGCTCCTTTTTGTCTTTCACATTATCGACTACCACAAATTCGGGGGCTGAGGTAAATTTATCGACCTTTACGCACATACCACCTGTAATACCTAAAGGGGTAATCTTAGTTTCAGTACCTAAATCAATCATGATATCAGTTTCCCAAAGGTGGATTATCCTCAGTTTTAAGAATATGGATAGAGGCATGATGTTTACACAAGACCCAAAGTCTACTACCCCAAAATATCAATTTTACCAAAGAACACGGAATGATTACCCGCTTGCACTAACATCCTTAGCCGAGAATAAACTTGATCCTAACACGGATATGCCTTCCGGAGCATGGTTCTGCAGGAACTCGGGGAAGTAGTTACTGGTAACTCTTCACGTTGGTCGGTATTCGTTACATCCAATATGTCGATTGAAGAAATACATTCCTCAATCACTTTACGAGAATCATTGGTGAAAAGCATTGCATTCCTCCTTGCGCTTGGCTTCATTAAGTTCAATTCCATCAATCTCGACCGAGTTTTCGATCATTTCTCCAAGATTTTTAGGGTTTAAATCGTGCACGGAAAGATTCTTCTTTGTGTTTTCCTGGAAACCCTTTAGCCAAATATCTTGTTCTTTTTGTTTTTGGGCCGAAGTCTCTAGGAATTTGTTAATTGTTTCTTCAAGACTGGGTTTTCTTTCTCCATAAGGCCCACGGTTGTAATTTCCACAATACCCATTATTATTTCGATTATCACCATAAAATGGTTGATTTTCTCCATACTTAGCTTCTTCAACATCCTCTTACGTCCATATGAGGACAATTCTTTGTAAGATGTCCTCATCCACATTTCACAACCCACTTGGATGGCATGAGCGGTTTCTCGACCTTGACATATCTCATTGAGACTTTCAATTTTACTAGTGATTCTTTGCAATTTAAATCGAAACTTCCGCCTTGGTTTCTTTTACTCCCACCGTCGTGCCATTTTTGAGAATGGTCCGCCATTTTTTGAATGGCTTTAATTGTAGTAGTAGGAGTCATGTTCGGGATAGGTCCTTGATAGTCCAGCATCTGTCTTGTAGTTAAATTTATTCCTTTGTAGAAAATATTGACCTTCTGCTGGTTATTTAGATCATTGGTAGGACACTTATAAAGAAGATCGTTGTATCTGTCTCAAGCTTGATCTGAGTTTCGTCGTCTTCTTGTTTGAAATTATGGATCTCAAAAGTTGACTAGAAATCTTCGATGGCGGGCAATATCTTTGAATAAAGTGTTTCTTTAGTAGCGCCCAGTATTAGCGCCCCAATGGCAATCTTTTGACCCATCTTCTAGTTGCTCGATAAGAGTCATTGGGAATACCCTAAGCATGCGACATCATGAGACACTCCGGAATGTTGAAAAGGCTAGCGATTTATAGGACATTTTCAACGTACTCATATCGTCTTCGTCTCTGTTCCCAAAAGGGTTAGCGTAAGCTCCCTCATAAATTGGTTTTAATCTCGAAATGAACATCCGCTCCGATTCTTGGGTCTTACAAGACCCGGCCCTTGATCTGCTCTAGTTAGCCAAGTATTCCTCAAGAGTGAGGTCATCGATGTTAACAACTTCCATGGTACACGGAAACTTGAAATATGATCGTGAGAAAAGTTTAAAATGAAATGAAAGACTTAATATTAATCCTAATATAACTCCCGACAGCGGCGCCAAAAACTTGATCACGAGTTTCTTGACGGGTCTTAATATTTATAGTGTCTCGCTATACTTATGGTCTACCCTAATGCACTAACAGGCGGTGTACCCGTCGTGTGTAGTGTAGTAAATGGTAAAACCGAGGTCGTCCCAAGAGCTATGTGTGTTGGATTATTACTAAGTCTAATTGTCACGAGAATAATAATGGTTTTGAAAGGTTTAATTAATTAAACTACTAATGCGAGAATATAAAATAAAAGCAAATAAATGGTAAAGGAAATCAATAGAGGAATAGTGGTGCTAACCTAGTCAATCCTCCTAGCTAGTTATGTCTACATCTACCTACTTCCAATTACTTGGTGGGGTCAAATTCGAGAGGATAGCATTTGGTCGATTCGCCTAACCTATCGGCAAAGATGCTACCACGGAGAAATCGGGCACACCGTCATAAGTCTGTTGTTCCCGGTCCCCTAAGCCGAATCATTAAGTACCGCTACATGCTAGATTCTAAATAGTGAGTGCCCGGCCGTTAGGAACTTAGACACTACATTCCCCAATTCTTAAGTTCATCCAAGCGATAGGTGATCGGTTGGTCAAATCGCACAAGTAGGAAGGGTGGTCGGTTGGTCATATCTTACCCTTCCGTCTCGATCCGCTCACCTAGGGTCGGTTGGTCATATCTCCTAGGCAATTAGCCTCTATCGCCATTCAAAACTACCGAACCAAGGGTGACTACCAAGAACTATGCATGCATACATTTAGAAATAATTGTATACGCTTAGAAATATAAACGAAGTAATCAAAGATGAATCTTGGGTAACTGCTATGCAGGAAGAGTTAAACCAATTTATTAGAAATGATGTTTAGACGCTAGTGCCTCAACCTAAAAATCATACTATAATTGGAACAAAATGGGTTTTTCGAAAGAAAATGGACGAAAATGGTGTAGTATCTAGAAACAAAGCTAGAATAGTAGCAAAAGGTTATAATCAACAAGAAGGTATTGACTACGATGAACCTTTTGCTCCAGTTGTTAGGCTCGAGTCAATTAGAATTTTACTTGCATATGCATGTGCACATGATTTCAAACTTTTTCAAATAGATGTTAAAAGTGCATTTTTGAATGGTTTCATTAATGAAGAAGTCTATGTTGCACAACCTCCCGGTTTCACCAATTTTGAAAAACCAAATCACGTTTACAAACTTAAAAAAGCATTATACGGACTTAAGCAAGCACCAAAAGCATGGTATGATCGACTTAAAACTTTCTTAGTCGAACATAAGTACACCATGGGTTTAGTAGATAATACTCTGTTTACCAAGAAAAAGGATTCACATATTATCATCGTCCAAATATATGTAGATGACATCATATTCGGATCAACTTGTCAAGAGCTATGTAATGATTTCTCAAAAATTATGCATGACGAGTTTGAGATGAGTATGATAGGAGAACTAAGCTTCTTTTTAGGACTTCAAATTAAACAATTAGAAGATGGTATATTCTTTAAACAATCTAAATACATAAAGGACATGCTTAAAAATTTGGTCTTGAAGACTCTAAACCTATCAAAAAATCAATGTCCTCGAAAACTAAGCTCATCAAGGATGAAGAAGGAGAATCTATAGATAACACTAAATATAGATGAATAATTGGTAGTCTACTCTATCTCACGGCTAGTTGACCCGACATTATGTTTAGTGTTTGTCTATGTGCTCGCTTTCAAGAAGATCCTAAAACATCGCATCTTGAAGCTGTGAAACAAATATTTAGATACATTAAAGGCACTACACACTTAGGATTATGGTATCCCAAAGGAATGGGTGTAGAAACCATAGTATATGTCGACTCGGACCATGTCGGTGACTATGTCGATAGAAAAAGCACAAGTGGTATTTGTACTTTTGTTGGATAATGTCTCACCTCATGGTTCTCTAAGAAACAAACAGCCCTCGCTATTTCAACAACTGAAACCAAGTACGTATCAGCCGGAAAAGCATGTCAACAAGCTCTTTGGATGAAGCAAGCTCTCGTGGACTACTGAATTATACTCAACGACATCTCTATCCTTTGTGACAACAAAGGAGCTATTGATCTCAGCAAAAATCCAGTCCAACATGCTCAAACCAAACATATTAAAATCTGTCATCACTTCCTTCGTGACAATGTTCAAAAATGAAACATCTCAATCGAGAAAGAGTCCTCCGAAGACAACATTGCCAACATCCTAGCAAAACCTCTTAAACGAGAACCATTTAATCTTCTTAGACTTGGATTAGGACTAATGGAACCAAACCTATAGCTAAAACCTTAACCCAAACCTTAGTTTAACCAAACACAACAAAAATTGACCAAAGTCAAACTGGTCACACGAAACCAAACGACAACAAAGACGGAACCCTTGTTTTGGTTCCGTCCAGTCCGTGGTTCCTGGAACAGTTTTTAAAAATATTTTGTTAGTGCAAATATTATGATATTTAATCTATACAGTCTCGTTTTTTCTATTGATAACAAACATATAACTTGTAATACATAGCGTAAAATGTACAAGTTACTCGTAATCACATTTTGTCTCAACATACATTCAACACCTCTCGATGTCTTAAGTCCTCGTATGTTACAACACAGGTTCGTACATGTTTGTTATGTGGCATTATGACCAAACCCCTTAACAAATCATTTAGAATGTTTAAAATACGTTTAGAGTCATTAAGTATTTTAATAGGTTAACCATTATATTTCGAACCTCATTTTACATTTTGCATTCACAAGTATTTTATACAAATACATCTTTTGTAAAATGTCTAACAAATACATGCTTTTATTTCTACAAGTAAATTAATCATGTTTTTCATCCAAATACTAAAGTTTACTTATGCTTGACAAAATTACATTTTATTTTGACCAGCACTTAACTAGATATTTTATTTTAAAAAATGAAACTAGAAGCATTTTATCAACTAGTTACATAATACATTTTACAAGTTTATTTTCATGAATATTTTAATCTAAATGAAAATGCATTTTTACATCATTCTATGCATTATCATATCTTTTTAAGATCTTTAAAAGAATTGGTAAGTATTTGGTTAGATTTGCAAGATCTTGGAAGATACTCTAAATCTAATAAAAGATCTTGGAAAGATTTGATGAAGATTTTTTTTTATTACCTCTTTAGCTATAAATACCAACTCATTGTTTTCTCATTTCATCATCCCTTCCAACACACGTTCTCTCTATCATTCTTGTATCATTTAGATTTATAGATAATCATGTAGTAACATACATTAATCACCCTCATCATCACATGATCATAATTCTTCTAACATTCATCTTTGTTGTAAGCATACTTTATATTTTGATCAACCAAGAAAAGCTTGGAGATCTAGCCATCCTCATCTACCACAAGCATAAACACATGAAGATCTATCACATCAAGCTTGGGGAACTTGTGATCTTCATCATTTGAAGGCTTCCTATCAATGGAAGTTCATTTAGAAGTAGTCATTCATATCCATTAGACATTTGTGTCATGGATCATCATTGTAAACATTATTGCATCATCACAACACTTTTAGCAAACTAGATTAGATAGTTTATGTGTTTGTGCCATAAAACACAAGATTTGTTATGTTGGGCCTTAAAACATAACAGGAGTGGTTGTACCCGGAAAGAACTCGACATCTAGCTTAGTGTCGAAAATATTATATAGGCGACATTAGGTTGGTTCTACCTCGAACTTGAACCTGGTATTTAGCTTTGTAAGGGAAAAAGTGTAAGCAACGATTGTAAGGTTTTCTCTGCCAAGAAGGGATCTTGTTGATTTAGTGAAGTAACTCTCGAGTGGGGTACTCGGGGGAGTGGTGTAGGGCGGAGAGGATATTCATGACCGAACCACTATAAATCCTCGTGTCCGGTTTGCACTTTACTTTCTTTATCACTTTACCTTTATACTTGCACTATATTATTGCTTGTGATGTGGCTTGATGTTCATGCGTGTGTGACAACTTGGTTTACTATGCTTTATATTGGTCACAAACAATAATTGGAACTTTCATATTATAACAAGCTTCATAAGCGATTTGATACAAAAGATCTAAAGTTTTTAAACGGTAACATATTCAACCCCCCCCCCCTTTTATGTTTTCACATATTTAACAAATGCTTCTTCTCTCATAACCCAAAAAATGACTCAAACTCATCCAAAAACACACCTAACTCACAGTTGAGGTATTCTCTTCTACCAATCTCAAATTTAATCAACATTGTAAGTCTCCTTACTACTTTCCTTTTTCTTGATTATGAGTTTAGGGCTTTTAATTTATGCACAAAACCAAACATGGGGATTATGCATTCTTCTTAGACAACATGAAGTACATTTGTTAAATTACTCAACTAATCATGTTTCCTTAGTTAGGAATTATATCTCATAAGGCTTTATCATAATTTGCTAAAAACCCCATGTCAAACTTATGAAAAACTTCTCACTTTAGGACAAACAATTTCTCATTGTTCATAAAAATAAAAACGTTATTTCATCACTTGCATAATGTCTCTTGAATTCTAAAGAAAGTATATAATTAATGGGAAAATCATCCCTGCTGTTTGCAGCAGGGAATAATATCTGCTGTTGTATTTTAATTCAAAATCTTGAATGATGATTCATGTATATATCAAAATCTTAAAGGAGGAAAAGCGTAAATGTAAAATCAAAATTTGTTCCTTGCTGCAATGAATGGAGCTGCTGCATGCAGCAGGGATCTTATCCCCATAATTAATATGTATTCTTGGGTACATTCAATTGAAGCTACATTGAATTAGGAGCGTTTGAGTTATCTCCTATTTTGTTACAAAACTACTAAAGAATTTCTTTTTATACATTAAAAGGAGTTGAGATAACCGCACCTCCACATTGTCTTCATTTAGACACACACTAGAACAAAATATCACAATTCTCATTCATTTCGACTAAAATATGGACTATTTTGTATCTAGGATCAAACATGCCTCCCGAAACTTTCTATGATCACCAAGATACTCCAAACTACATTCCCAAACACCACAAAACTAAGAGTCTCACTAAGGAAGAAGTGAAAATCTTTAAGGCTCTAGAGAAACGATATTTCCATAAGAGTAGAACCATTGACCCATATTTCCTTGAAGGCACAAACATTCGCGAAGAACTTGCCACCATCCACTTTGATGGTCTCCTAGACATAAATGAACAAATTTGTCCTAGGTTCGTTATAGGATTCTATGCTAGTGTAATGCTCGTAACTAATGATCATGGAATTTTGTCAGTTCACTTCAAAATAAACCAACATCGCCTCAACATTCCTCTCCGTCAATTTGCGGAAGTCCTCGACATTCCATGTGAAGGTACATGCCTTTACACGGATAAGTGGTCCCTTTCAATCCTTGATCCAATTGTTGATCGTATGCCTCCATACGACACTCCTCTAGCTGCAAAGGAAATAATCCGAGAACATCTTTTCCTTCCTAAAACCTCAACCACTAGGACAACCCGTTCGGGTAATGATATCAACAAGGATCCCTTTGGCATGGAGGTCAATGAGCTTAAGCCAAAATTCAAAAAGTGGAAAGAGATTGTAAGGGCAAATGTCTTGTGCACTATAGGTAATCGGGATCACATCAATGCATGCATTTGTTACATGCTTTATAGTTTGTCAACCCGCCAACCATTTAACTTAGCCTACTACATTTCAAAGAGGATGACGGATATACCCTTGCTAGGACCCACTGCCCTTCCCTACGGGATGCTTCTCACCCGTCTCTATAGGAAAAATTAGTAATTTCACATTAGCTAGGTAACTTTAGAGACCATGGGACCCAAAAATTTGTAAAGTTTATTTAAAAACCTTTTCGTCGACATAAGAACTAAATCATAACCCTTTACGGTTTAGAAAAAACGTGTAAATTAAGACTGGAAAACTTAAATAAATAAAAACTCCAAACGTGATGATTATTATTACTTGATCCCTTTTACTTACAAACCGAAGTGGTAGGACCCACTATCGGAAAGACGTACTAGTTTACTCTTTTCGTATACTAATTAACCCCTAAACGATGAATCCGGACACTTCGACACATAAAAATGACTTAAAACTCAATACCGAATAACTTGTAAATTAGAAACCGTAACTAGTTTTAAAGTGTCAAAAATACATTTAAACAATTTTACTTTACAAACAATATATACCCAAGAATAATTAATATAATAACTATATAAAGTATGCTAGTATAATTACTAATATTATTTTAGAGTCTAAGACTTGATATAATATTTTAAGTTGCTTGTAGAGGTTTCTTGGCATATTCATCGTTTTCGTTGCACACTTGATATCATTTGCTCACGTTGAGTTCGTAGCCCCACTCTTTCTCGTTTAACTGTTTTATGAACTACTTTGGGGTGATATACATGCTACGACTTTTATAAACGATCACAATTATTTATAAACTGTATGTTTATCTGAATTGAATGTTTTATTAGCACTGGTTAACACGATTGCCAAACTTAGGTCCCTCACATCATGAACCATTAATCACTAGTTGTAGTGAGCACGAATATTGTAGATAGGCCTATTGGGATTGACGAATCCCGTTTGTGTTGACCGGGTTATGGCAAACAAGTGCACTATATTTGAGAATACTAGGTATAACAGAAAATTACCTACCAGGGAAATTATAGTAAGGATTATGCCAATTTCTACTGGTACGAGGTTAACGCTTTGGTTTTCTTGAGCTTAGTGCAATAATAACTATGGGTGTATAACAACGTAACCCACAATATATTAAACATTGAAATCTTATGTTTAACTATTTAACATTATGGGTGTATAACAACGTGACCTACTATCCATTTTACCAATATTTGTATTCATTGCAAATATCACACGAACTCGAAACTCTTGTAATCAGTTGTTTTACTTATAAACCTATGAGCTCACCAAACTTTGTGTTGACACTTTTTAAGCATGTTTTATCTCAGGTCCATAAGGTACATGGCTGGCACGGAGAAGCACGGATATTAAGAAGGCTATATTTTGTAATATCATTCGAAAAACTTATTTGATGTAATATGTAACCGTGAAACTACTGAGACATCTCTTTTGAAAACTCTGATACTTCAACTATTCGAATGATAAATATTTTAAAAAGACTCAGTTATAGTTCGTTTTCTATTATTATGACTGCTATACCATGAATTAATACCCAATTTGAATTCTGCTGCTATCACGAAATTGGGGGTATTACATAAGGAAAGAAAAATGCTCTCTAACAAGTATGATGAAGCTATGAGCAAATGAGTCAGAGAAAAGAAAATCACAATTGTCAAGTGCAGATTGACAAAAAATGAAATCACCTTCGAAGTCTTTAGAACCTATAAGAAACTCAACTATGATGTATATGAAGACTTCAAGCTAATGGAATTGGGATTCTCATAATGGTTGGAACTTCATGATGCAATAAGGAAATTGACCTCTGCTGCTACTACACAACTTAAGAAAAATCTATAAGAGAGGTTTAGATGGGTGATCTCCTCAGCCAAAACACTTGGTCAAACTCCTCCACTAGAACTCAACGAGTTACACTTACCTCCTCCCAAGCCTGCTCAGAAGAAAAGAAAGAGAATAAACCATGGTTAATTTCAAAGCACTGAACTTCTAAATGTTGATGGTATGCAAAGAAATCTGGTTCCACCATAGGGAATGAATGGAGTGAATGTAGAAGTCATTAACCAGCCTGAATCATGAATGTTCTTCATGAACATAAGAGGGGCGATGCACTTTCAAAGTGAAAGTGAATTCGATCTGGCCTCAACTACTCAGCTGATTTATCTATGGAAAGACATCAAGAAAGACTCAAAGATAGCTGAAAGTTTTGTAGACATAATGGCTTTCACAATTTTAATCCGAACTGATTATCATGAAGTTGTTGAAAAGTAAGAAGAGGATAACTTTAAATGTCATGTGATGTAATATATAAACCTCTAAATGAAAACAAAACCTTTTGTTTTATCAGTACTATTAATTATATGTAAGAAGAAGTTGTTTTGCTAACTTACAATAATTATGGACTTAGCATAATTTATATCCAAATAGGGGGAGATTGTTGGGCCAATTAGTGCCCAATGGTCTCTGACTAAGATTTGAACAAAAAATTAAGCTAAATAAAGAAGACTCTCTGATAATGAAATTAGAGAGCATTTCAAGAAGACTCATTGACAATGAAGTCAGCGAGCAGCTCCAGCAGAAGTTCAAATCTTAGGCATCGTCAAGTTTACTTGAAGATATACTCCCTAGCTGATGTGGGTCAGACAATATGTAAAAGGAACTCTAGCTGAAGTATAAAGGTTCATCAGGGGTGGCAATACCCTGATGAACCTCTCAACTCTTTGAAGTAGAGGCAGGACTATTCACTTATATGTTTGAGCAGGACAAAGTGAATTCTAGTGAGAAGTCAAACATATACGAGTTGGTGATAAAGCAGTGAACCAATGGCAGAACTTTTCACAAAATCAAAGAAGGGGCGTTTCCCAATATAGATGCATTAAATGTACGAAGTACTTTATTGTACCTCGTCCATTAGATTTGTGACACGCATTAACCCCACTACCAACTACCTTGTACTAGTATATATAGGAATGTTGGTCGGAGTATAGTACTTGTCGCTTCATATTATATTGTTATAATTTGTGAAGTACGTATTCCCTGATTTAACTTACAAAGATTTATTAGAGATCATAAATTCACTTGCAAATTTAGTAATCTAAGTTTGCATTTTAGAAAATTGGTTATACATTGTCATTCAATTTAGTGTTTTCCGCACAACACTTTATAATTCTTTGATTCTTATCAATAAAGGATTATACATTGAAAAGTTATATCTTGTGTTTTCACTTAAATTGTTTTAACAAGTATTTTACATAAATTGACATTATTTGGGACAGACAGATGGAACAACGTATCATGAATATTTACTATCTCAGGTCGAATAAAGATCTAAAAATTGTATACTTGATACAATTGGTAATTGCTACATACCAATTATATCTACCATGCCATCATGATCAATCATACGGTGAATAGGTTAATGTGGATCTTAGAATTTAAATATTTAAGTTTTGGTAAACTTAGGTAATTACTCACTTTGTCCAATATATATTGTCCACATTTCTTTATTGGGTTGTCCTAAATTAATTGTTTACTTCCAAAAATAGATATGGAATATAGATCAAGTTTACTATATTAACCACATTTGAGGTTATTATTACAAGCTTTAAAGAAGTTTTAAATTAATTGGTTAAGGGTAAAACCGTCTTTCATTCAAAAATTAAAAAAAAAAAGCTATAATGATGATGTTTTTTTAAACTATGTATTTTTTGTCTGTAGATAAGTATTTTGAGACGAAAGGAGTAATTTATTTAAAGAAAATATCAAAAATACTGAATGGACTTTATTTTTTTGTAGATGATTGCACCAAACGAAAATATAAATACTCTAACTCTCCGTTCTCTTACTGAGAAAGAGAAACTCAATGGTACCAACTTCCTTGATTGGTATAGGAACTTGAGGATTATCCTCAAGTATGAAGGAAAGTTGTATACCGTTGTAAAACCCCTTCCTAACCCCCTGCTACTGATGCTCCTACTGCTCAGATTACTACTCATCAAAACAAGTTTAATGAGCATGAAAAGATTTCTTTTATAATGCTAGCAAGCATGAAACATGAACTACAAAAGGCAATGAAGGATCGTACTACTAATGACATGCTGAATGAGTTGAAAAGTATGTTTCAAAATCAAACTATTCAAGACAAAGTTCGAGAAAATGCTTAGAGATCGCCACTAGAGAAGATTGAAGATTTCTTTGTCTCCAGAAGAACAATCAAATTTTGATAGGGTGGTGTAGTGCATCAATGATCGATTGGATTTTCGAGAGTCTATGAAAAGATTTGAGCAGAACGTCAGAGCTCGAAGACATCCAAGATATCAAGTATATAGGCATAGACCTGAATGATCATCCCCTAGAGCGAGATTGTTAGCTTTGTAGAAGTTGTGATCATAATATAATACCTTAAGGTCTACTTTGTAATTAGCTTATAGTTGATACACTTACACGAAATGTACAATGGGTATAAATATCCCCACTAGACACTTTGTATTGTGTGACATTGGTGACATTTACAATATTCAAGTTTATGATTTTTCTATCATAAGTGTGCACCATCTATCTAAGCCATTTCTAATCTATTTATACAACTTATACGGTTAAATCATCAATGTAAACGAATAGCTTATGAATCTTGAGACCACATAATCTCTTATATCAAAATATTTAATTTTTTGAACCAAACTTTATAAATACATGTAATTCTTGTTATTATAAGGATATATAAAACACATTTATAAAATATATATTTTAATTATTTTTTATAATCACTAACATGTAAGGTCTATTGCATGAAACTTAAACTTTATGTATTTATTTATATAAATACAAAAATATATATATTATAGTCATTAAATTATAGTCAAGTTGATGCTACTAATCAAGAGGAAAACGTTACACCTACACTTTGCAGATATGATAGTCTCTCAGCAACCTGAGAGATATGGTTATATGATATTTAAGAGACCATAATGAACCTCCCAATTACCAAGAGGCTATGAGGGATTGTGAATCCCAAAAATGGCTAGAGGCGATGCATGCAGAGATGCAGTCCATGAAAGAAAACGAAATCTAGGACTCAGTTAATCTTCTACCTTGTAGCATAATTGTTGGCTGCAAGCGGGTCTTCAAAACAAGTCTACCATGGATGATAAGATAAACACATTTAAGGCTACACTGGTAGCAAAAGGATATGCTCAAACTCAAGGAGTTTACTATGATGATACCTTTTCACCTGTTGCTAGCATCAAAGCTATTAGAATACTATTTATAATTGCCGCATAGTATGATTATGAGATATGGAAAATGGATGTCAGGATAGATTTCTTAAATGGTCACCTACAAAAAGATGTTTATATTGTGCAACCTAAAGTTTTAGTCAAAGTATTATAAGAAAGTGTGCAAGCTTAAGAAATCCATTTATGGATTTAAGCAGATGCCACAAAGCTGAAACGTGAAATTTGATGAGAAGATCAAAGAGTTTGGTTTTAATCGTATATATAGATGACAAATTGCTAATGGGAAACATATTCCTATGTTCAAAGTTGTAATTAACTGGCTAGGAAAGTTTTCGCCATGAAGGATTTAGGAGATGCTAATTATATCACAGAAATAAAGATCTATAAAGATAGATATAAGCGACTTATAGGTCTAAGCCAAAGTACTTACGCAGATAAAATCATAAGAAGATTTAATTTGCATGATTCAACGAAAGGTAATTTACCTATGGCTCATAACACACATTTTAGTGAATCTCAAAGTCCTACCACACCTAGTGAGAAGAGAATGAGTAGAGTTCCACGCATTTTAGTGAATCGCAAACAACTGAAACCACCGATTCACACCGTGAAATTGCTTGTGTGTAATTACATGTGTGAAAATGTGTGTGTGATAAAGAAATAAAAGAAGGTTATATCCCAACTTTTGCTCCGCTAATACTCATAACGATCGAATACTCACAGTTTTAGGTGAAAAAGATGATTAGTATGGAAATAAAAAAAGAGGTATGCTAAACTCACAAAAAATCATCCAAAAAATATCTACAAAATGAGGTGTTAGAGTGTAATAGGTGTATTTTGCTATAGTTTCTCTCTCTTTTATCTGATTAAGCCTATCACTCTCTGACACCTCATTTTGTTGATGTTTTTTTTGTGAGTGTAGCATTTGGTCATTTGCCATAAAAAAAAAAGGAGAAATGGTGTCATTTGCACCCCAAAGCATGAGACGACGTCATGCGCACCACAAATGCACTATAAAAAGAAAACGAAACGACGTTGTTTTGATCCCAACATCAAATGGCATCGTACCGTGAATGTATAATAAGGGTAATGCACCATATTTAGTGCAATTTTCGTGTTTACCACTCATTGCATTATTTTAGTTTTAAGTTTACTCATAACTTTGAATAATATTTATTTTGATATATTTTGCAATAATCTAGTGTCAAAGTATATTTTGATGGTAACTAGAGATGTTAATTGCCAGAGTAGTATAAAAATAAATTTTGGGCCATAAATAACGACGTATCATATTTCACATGAGTATGAATTACGATATTTCAAATTTTATTTTGACATGCACATTCAAACGCTTTTTTCACCCCAAAGAAAGATGTAATTTATATGTTTACAATCTACTATTTTGAAAACTATACAGTTAGATGAGATTGTTTACATAATTGTTTATCAAGTAGTGAACGTTAAATGAGTAACTTTTAAAAATGGGTAAAAATAAATAAAACCTTTTTTAATTTTGATACTTACAGTGCTAGGTGCAGGTGATGTTATCCGTTAAGTTATAGTCGCACTACGTCAGCTTTTATCCTATAATATTTTTATAAAACAAAACCTCAAAAATACCATCTTCAACTATAGGCGGTGCTAAATTTTACAAAAAAACCCTCACTTGCTCCAATTTCACATTACAAAATAGAAAAAAAAAAAAAAACGAATAGATCAACATAACTGAAGGACCTATAACACCACCAAAGGTGCAATTGACGGTGTTATAAGGCATTTTGTAACATTTGCACCAAACGCCTACGTGATAAAGGGTCAACACTAACGAGTCGCACTTTATTTTCTTACCCATAAATCAATACTTACTAAGGGACAAATTCGCACCATCCATCTAATTTGATCTAATGGTGGGGATTAACCTAAAATTTAAAGGTAAACCTAAGTCCATGTTTTTATCTTGTCTTTCTTTTTTATTCACATATTTTTTTGTCATTATTTTTAAATTCACGTTTTTATTTTATTCACAATTTTTTTTTTTTTTAAATTCGCGTTTTTTTTTTTTTTTTTTAAATTCGCGTTTTTATTAATTCACGTTTTTTATTATTAATTCACGTTTTTTTCGCGTTTTTTTCTTCGCTTTCATACGTTTTCGTCTGTTTTCATACGTTTTCGTCCGTTTTCAAACGTTTTCATCCGTTTTCATACGTTTTTTCCCGTTTTCATACGTATTCGTCCATTTTCTTACATTTTCGTCCGTTTTCTTACGTTTTCATTCGTTTTTTACTATCACAGTGATTTTACGTGATATTCGAATATCATTGTGATTTTCTGAATATCACTTTGTGATTTTACGAATATCACTTTGTGATATTCGAAATCACTGTGATATTCGAACATATCGGCGAGAAGGGCATTGGGTGAGCACCGGCGGGGGGAACGATGTACTGGTGGTGAGGGATTAAAGGATCAGTGGTGAGTGATATAATTTAAAAGAAGAAGAAATAGATAAGTGTATTAGAGTCACTTTATTTTGCTTAACCATAAATCAATACTTACTAAGGGACTCATCCATCTAGTTTGATCTAATGGTGGTTTAACCTAAGATTTAAAGTTAAACCTAAGTTCATGTTTTTTTTTCCTTGTCTTTTTACCTTTCTTTTTTGTTCACGTATTTTTTTTTCTTCAAATTCACGTTTTTTATTTTATTCAAGTTTTTTTCATTATTATTTTTTTAATTCGCGTTTTTTTATATTTGCGTTTTTTTTATTAATTCACGTTTTTTTTAATTCGCATTTTTTCTTTGCTTTCAAACGTTTTCGTCTGTTTTCATACGTTTTCGTCCGTTTTCATACTTTTTTGCCCGTTTTCATATGTTTTCGTTCGTTTTCATACGTTTTTGTCAGTTTTCGTTCGTTTTCATACGTTTTCGTCCGTTTTCATCAGTTTTCTTTCGTTTTCGTCCATTTTTCATACGTTTTCATCCATTTTCAAACGTGTTTTTACGCTCTCACACGTTTTCATCTGTTTTCATACGTATTAGTTCATTTTCTTACGTTTTCGTCCATTTTTTCTTACGTTTTCATATGTTTCTGACTATCACAAGTGATTTTATGTGATATTCGAATATCACTATGATTTTCGAATATCACTTTGTGATATTCGAAATCACTTGATTTTCGAATATCACTTTGTGATATCCCGAATATCATTTTGTGATATTATGAATATCACTTGTGATTTTCCTGGATATCATTTGTGGTATTACGAATATCACATGATTTTCATTTACAAAACATTAGTTGAAAATCACTTGTAATATTCATAAAATCACTTGTGATATTCTGAATAGAATATCACAAGTGATACAAGTGATTTTCTGAATAGAATATCACAAGTGATTTTCTGAATAGAATATCACAAGTGATTTTTTGAATATCACAGAATATCACTTGTGATCATCTGAATATCACAGAATATCATTTGTGATATTCAGAATATCATTTGTGATACTCGGAATATCACTTGTGATATTTTGAATATCACAGAATATCATTTGTGATATTCAGAAACATATGAAAACAGCCGAAAACATTTGAAAACGGACGAAAACGTATGAAAATGGACGAAAATGGACGAATATGTATGAACTCTAAACCAAAATTTGACCATTTTCTCTTTATACGTGGTAAATATATAGTTACATATTTTTATAAGTTTCAAAATAAGCAAATTAAGCTTGTGAAACGTAAACCGAAATCACATAAGCTCATAAGCAAATAAAATAAGGTTAAACAAATACTTACAAACTATGTAGCTGCTATTCAAATTATATATTTGTGATATTCAGAATATCCCTTGTGATTTTCTGAATATCAATTTGTGATTTTCTGAATATCACTTTGTGATATTATGAATATCAATTGTGATTTTCGGGATATCACTTTGTGATATTCTGATTATCAATTGTGATTTTCATATTACAAAACATTAGTTGAAAATCACTTGTGATATTTAGAATATCACAAGTTATATTATGAATATAATAGAATATCACTTCTGATCATCTGAATATCATAAAATATCACAGAATATCACTTGTGGTATTCAAAAAAGTATGAAAACGTTTGAAAACATTTAAAACCGGACGAAAACGTAAGAAAATGGATGAATATGTATGAAAACGGACGAAAACGTATGAAAGCGTAAAAACAAGTATGAAAATGGACAAAACGTATGAAAGCGGACGAAAATTGACGAAACGTATGAATAATGAGCAGCGTGTGAAACGAACCAAAAGCGTGTGAAGCGAAGAAAAACGCGAATTAAAAAAAAAACGTAATTAAAAAAACATGAATTTATAAAATAAAAAAAAGCGTGAGTTTAAAAAAACGTGAATCAAAAGAAAAGACAAAAGAACATATAAATAAAAAGAAAGACAAAAAAACACGAAAAAAAATATAGACTTAAGTTTATCTAATAAATTTTAGGTTAATCAAACTAGATGATAATAGGAATTTATCCTTTAATAAGCACCAACATATAAGTAAGCAAATGAAAATTACTCCATCCATCACTAAATATTCTCAATTTTCTTGATTAAATCCAAAAAAAATTTAAACCCTTTATCCCAAATTGTCCGATAAACAAAACTCAGAAAGGAATCTTGATATAGGACTATGAATAGGACTATGGCATAAACTCTTAAAAGTAACATAGGGGGTTCCAACTATTTTACACTAAAGATAAAGGGTTCATTTGGTCAGTATTTAGATTATGAGCGAATAACATAAGCAGAACAAGTGAATAACAGCTTCAACTGATTTAGGGCAAAATTCATGTAGATTTGGGGATGGAGAATTTGCAAATTGTACCTTTAGATGATGGTAATAATGATGATCTACCATCACCAGGAAATGAAATTAGAGTTGCAAATTTTGATTATTCATATGAGAATTATTTCAAAGTGATGAATAAGATGTTGAAGATTTCAGGAGAAGATGATTCATCACAATTTGAGTTTAATCAATCTGAGATTCAAAGAATGTCTTCTTTTGTTGAATTTATCAGGTAAAATTAAAATTTTAAATTATAGATTTTTTAGTGGAAATTATGAGAATTGCTTTGTGGGTTTTGTTTATTGATTAATTTGGAATAAAGGGTATAAATCTTTTTTTGTTATTAGTATCTGATTTAGCGTTTGGAGTAATAAAAATGGATATAAAGATTTTAAATGAAAGATTTTTAAGTGAAATTACGTAAATTCCTTTGTGGGTTTTGTTCATTGAACGATTTGGGATAAAGGGTGTAAATCTTTTCTAGATTTAGTATTTGATTTAATGTTTGGGTGTAGCTTATTGTATAAAAAAAATATATAAAGAAACTAAATTAAAGATTTTCTAAGCGAAATTGTCAAAATTCCTTCCTGGGTTTTGTTTATTGGACAATTTGGGATAAAGGGTGTAAATGTTTTTTGGATTTAATCAAGAAAATTGAGAATGTTAATATTTTAAATGTATATAAAATTTTTTAATCAAAGATTTTTATTGGAAATTATCAAAGTTCCTTTGTGGGTTTTGTTTATTAAACGATTTGGGGGCTATAAATCGTTTTTAGATATCAGATTGATGTTATATTAATTTCTTTGGTAATTATTTAGTTTTTGTGTTTTCTATTTAGTACATACTTTAGCAACATGTGTATAACTGAAGTTAATGTTTTTAAATGTGGCATGGTAATGCTACCTGTTATGTTGAACTCAAAGCCATAATGCTTTCTTTGTATACTCATCTTCTATTTAGAAATGTGGTTCACTGCTGCTATATCATTGTAGGTTTGCTAACCCATACATATGCATTTCATTAGTTGTTGAGAACATATGTTTAGTTATAAGTGATGCAACACACTCCTTAGTCCTTACAGTCAAGTGGTTGGCTTGATTCGGGATAAGTAGTGTTTTCTGAGATGTATTGTGGTAATACGTTGAAGGTAGTGGGGTCATTAATTAACGGAACACCAGGTATCATCTTGTTACATGTAAGAGATGCAACAGCGACCAAATATGATTGCTGCTGTTTTACTCCGTTGATGCACTAGATCATTGCTTAGAACATTTATATCTTGTTATAAAGAATAATTTAGCTTAACTTGTAAATTGGGGTGATGCAATTGTGAATATTTTAATAGAATAATAGTAGGGGATTTTTAAGTACAAGTCGTTATTTACATAATTGAGTGAATTAATCTTAATTACCACGGATCTCGATGGATCAACTCCAATGAGAATCCACAAAACTGAGACAAGAATTTAGAACCAAGATATCGTTTCTACTAGTGAAATCTTGAAGAGGATGCCAAGATTTGATGGTTTACTTGGGTTGGTGACAGTTTTTTTACTTCATCTATGATGATGAATCTAAGTTACTGGAAATGGAAATCTTCCATCACCTTTAAAACCATTTATTGCAATTATGACTAATCAGGGTATTAATGAATGGGTCTTATTTCCTTTTTCATTATTAATAGTTATTGCTATATTTTGAAGAAGTAAAAGATATTTGGTATCTTCCCTTGACCAATGGAGATTTTTACGTTGATCAAGAGGGACTTGATAGGTGTTTATAGCAAAATACTCTGTAGTAATGTTGGACCAACATGATATATTGATAATTTGATATTCAGCTTGTCACTGCTTAATTTGCTTATGTAGGTAACTTATGTTGCAATTATTTACTTCCTTGGTTAGTTGAGTTAGCTTTCCACAAGCTTTGGCTGTGTAAATGACCTACACATTCTTTCTTTGTTAGTAATAAGAATGGTCATGTCATTCTTATTTAGTGTTTTGGTTAGTAGTTGTTGAAGCTTGTTCATGAGTTTGGTTTGTCATTCTCATGTTGGTGTGGTTTGTTGCACTACGGTGCGTTCTTATTCGCCCATATAACGGGCTGGGTTGTAGGACTTCACCTACACCTTTTGTACTTAAATGTTTTTTGGTGTAATACAATTTACCGGGGAAACCCTTTACCCAAAAAAAAATAAATGACCTACACTTTTAAAAGCCAACCTTAGTTTCTATAGGCTATGTTTGACACACAAGATTATGGATAGATTATGCTTATTTTTCAAAAAATAAGCTACTTAAAAAATAATATTTGTTTGGCAGACATAACTTATAAGAGATTATAAAAAAAATAATCTTCCATAATCTCTGAAAATAAAAGGTTACTTGGGTAACTTATAAAAATAATCTTTTTATAATCTTTTAAGCATCGACCAAGATCAAGATCACCATCAACACAATCTATTTTTGCCAAACATACCCATAGTAGCTTGTTCCCTCATTTAAATAGGTCTAGTTTCAAAGTAAGCATTTTGCAGATGACGTTGGGACTGGGCATATCATTGTTGTGCTAGCTTAAACTATATAGCTAATGTTAGGTCTCTAACATAGCTTAATCAATCACACTAACAACAATATAAGAGGCGTTTAGAGAGAGAGAGGGAGGTAACTATTATGGAACTCACACATAGAAATGTGCTATTACACGCCTCATATACTTGAGGTATCCCATCATGGGCCTTAGTGGGGTTGGATCATACCATTGGACTTGGACTAGCTGTTTTGTGTAGGCTTACATAACTTATCTTAGGCCATATTAGTTTTACTAGTCCATGTTAAGTCCAGGAGCCCAATACTTAGACTAACTATTCTATTACAAAGTCTATAACAAAATACAAGGTTCCTAAATGTAGAATGACCATCACTTTATAAAGCTAACAGTTAGTTCTGTTCCAACGTATTTTGTTATGTTGCATTTGAGATACAACTACAAGTTCGTAGTACTTGCGCCTACATTAAAAAAATAAATGAAATGGAAGTTGATCATTGATTCAAGCTGGACAATAAGCACCAGTACAATTGTGAATTCATGGTCTGTTACCTTTCATGAATTTATATTTTTATATTATTTCATCACCTGAATGTTTGAGTCATTTTTTTTTTTGCAAATATATATTTCTGTGCACGTCCTAATTTAAAACTTTTGATATATTCAGAGATTGGAGGCATTTCTGTTCTAAACCTCAAGCTATAAGGTTTGCACGTCAAAGCGGCACTTCTGAGAGGAAAGACATCACAAAGGGGATAAAGCTAACTCAGTTTTCTTCCGCAGCTGTTCCTAAGGTGAAATCAATGTAATTAAATAATTATGGTTATGATGTTTTTAAAACTGCTTAATGGCTTTGGTTAAATACTGATGCAGGACATATCAGATGGAAATAAGGCGTCATCACATTTGAGGTCTGTGATTGACCCGCTTCCTATGTTTCTATCCTTTGATATTTCATACATAGTATAAATGGTTCTGATCTTGCGTGTTGATGATTGTAGACTAATGCATCTAGATAATCTAATGACGCATGCAGATCTTACATTCATTCATGTGAAGTTGCATAGGAATAAAATTGTTTATTCCTGTACATAAGTATGATGCATGTAGATCTTAAATGTACCACCTTTTGTGTTAACTGGAACCTATCCTATATGTATCACCTAATGACTGGAACCTATTCTATACGTAGTGACGGAATAAGAATTTATCTTCAGCCTGGCACTTACATAGTTTTTTAATCATAGGAATTGAGATTCTAAGATTAAAATCTAGTTACTAGAAAGAATATTCAAAGCACGTGAGTGAGATGTGGATCATATGAAATACTAGAAATGGCAGAAATCCATTTCACCCTCTTGCTATAGACATTTAAATTTATTAGTATCCTTGTCTTTTGGTGTGATCTTAATTTTTTTCGTCCGCCTGTTTACTGAGGCTTCAGTTGCCAGCTTCAACCAATAAATTGTGTATTACATAGTTTGTGAGCTCTATTAGTTATGTTGTTAATGAGTCATTGTATGCATCTTTTGCTGTTTTGACTTGAATCTTCTACAGTTCTTGCATAGATGTTGACATTTTATTTTTATTAAATCTTGTTTCAGCGAAGATTTTGTAATGTACGTTGGAGGGCCTGTTTGGGCATTGGATTGGTGTCCCAGAGTTCACCAGCCTGATTGTGATGTTAATCTCGAGGTATTAGTTATTACGTGAATATTCTCTTATTTGTATGCATCCTGCTTTGTTTATGTGATAGCAAATACTTAGTAACATATTTGTATTATAAGTAATGAGTCTACTTGTCTCCCTTCGTGTTGCTGTTTGCTGCATCAATTAGGAAACTTGAACATACATCTTATTACATATGTTATATGTATATAATACCCTTCAATTTTTCCTAATCACCATTAAGTTAGAAACTGAAGCTTCAAAAGATTGAGCTAAGGGGGCGAGAATGGTTTGGGTAGATAAATTGGGACCTAATCTTAATAACTTGATCAAATGTAGTGCACAACCAAACAGAACAAGTTAAACCACGACTATGACAATATATAAAACTAAATCATATGAACAGAGAAATTTGAAGACAGATTATCATTGGTAGAAATTCCCTGTTTCACTTCTCTTTTTGAGATTTTGTTCTCTAGTAGACAACGTCCAAGAAGAAAAAGTCTTCACATGACACTATTGTCGTCAACCAAACTAATTTGATAAAGTGTGCATGTCAATTATCTTGAACTACAAGAGTTCTATCACGTACTATCATAAAACAATACTTTGATAAGCAGGACCGCTGGTTCAACCGGAAACTAGGACCAAATCCGATTTTAAAGTTTTTAGAGCAAGCCGAACCACTGAGAAATGAACTGGTCAAACCAAATAAAAACCGGAGCAAAACCAGTGTCCATCTGGTTATACTCGCTGGAATTCAATGTTTTGAAAACTGAGATATAAATACTCCAATAGATGGGCCCCCTTTATAGGCACTTTCTTTGGTGTTACTGAACCCATTTTAAAAAAATAAAGTATAGTTTAGTATATGTTTTCGTAATTTCATACATTTGTTTTTTGGGAAAATTTTATAATACATATAACATTGACTATGTATTTGTATATGATAAACTCAAAGATAGTTGAAAGAATATGTATGTTGCCTTTTAATTCTAAAAAAGAGAACGTGTATAAGTTTTTTGGGTAAAGGGTTTACCCCAGCAAAGTAAATATAATCACAGAAAAGTTAAGTACAATGGAATGTGGCTAAAGTACCACATTAACCTCAAGCAAATGCTTGAACGACCACTAAATCGTTTGTGACATGCCACAAAACGATAACAACACTAGAACATGTATAAGTTACTACGTTAACGCTACATTATGCATGAATTATTAGATCAAATTAATAGCCATGGGAAGATAGTTTGATGTTTGGTTATACATCCTTATGTGCTTAAGTTTTGTTATCCGTTTGCTTTTGACTGGTGAAATAAGATGACATTGGTAGTCTTTCTGTTATACATATATAAATTTTTGTGTCTAAAAAAGCTATCCTTCTATACTCATTTAATGTTTCAGTGGTAATTGCATTCTAGTTCGTTGCGATTGCTGCCCATCCACCAGTCTTCATATAACAAAGTTGGTGCTGCACTTACTGGAAGAGGTGTCATCCAGATATGGGGTCTTCTGAATCCTCGTGTGAAAGACCATGATGTATTCTCTCAAGTTAAAAAGAAATCAAAAAAGAATTTGAATAATAAAACGTCAACACCTGAAGGAACTCCACCAAAGAGGCCAAGAGGGAGACCCAGAAAGGAACCCATCAGTGAAGAAGTTGCTATGGAAGACGATGATAAAATTGTTAAAGAAAGTGCACCTAATAAACCAAGAGGAAGGCTTAAAAAGGAATTAGTAGATAAATTTGATTGTAGCAACAAACATCTAGAATCACTTGCTATAATTTCTAAAGATGACACCGCAGCTACCAATAGTAAAGAGTTTAGTTCAGCTAAACCATACACACCAATAAGAAGTGAAGGGAAAAAGAGAACGAAAAAACCTTTATATGGTGACAGCAAATATGTGGAACCTATATCAATGAAGTTTCCTGAGGATTCATCAATCCTTCAATTTGATGAAACTTCTCTTGGGACACGTGAAGCTGTTTCTAAAGCACATGATGATAGTAATTACAGTGATTCATGGGTAGTAGCTCCCCATGAGGATCAACAACAGGATTCCAAAGGCATTGATACAAAAGTTGTGAATTTAAGTAAACCGCCAAAACCTAAAAAATATAAGAAGCCAACATATGAAGCTGTAGATGAGTTGAATTGCAGCACTCAGCATGTGCAAGACCCCGTTGTCCAGTTAACTGAAGATTTTTCTGACATTGTTCCGGAAGCTTTAGATAAAGTAGTCCCAGAAAAGGCTTCTAGTCGAAAGCGGAAAGGTTATGAGAAGCAAACTTCTGTGAAGTCAGCATTAACTTCAAAGTCAAGATTAGCAAAATGCAAACTCAGTTCTGAGAGTCAGAATCCAATGGGGTCAAGTGCAACAGGTTATTCTGTACCCCTTGAAACGGATCCAGATAGTTGCGACATTTCTGAGGATGTTTCTTTGCCTAGACTCGTTATGTGTTTGGCTCACAATGGAAAAGTTGCATGGGATATAAAATGGAGACCTTTTGACACTTGTGCTAATCACAAACATAGAATGGGTTACCTTGGTGTCTTGCTTGGAAGTGGAGCCCTTGAAGTGTGAGACTTCTCTTCAACTCTTTCAGTGATTTTTTTTTTTTTTTTTTTTTTCATACTTATAATTATGAATGCAGGTGGGAGGTTCCTCTTCCGCATGCTGCTGAAGCTATGTTTTCTGCTTGCCAAAAGGATGGTACTGATCCTCGCTTTATCAAGTTGAAGCCAGTATTCAGATGTGCAATGTTGAAGTGTGGTGATAGACAAAGGTAATAGATAAATCCCTTTTCTAGTGTTGTTATTATTTATACTAAAAATTTGGCCACCGAGGGACTTCACTATATCAGTTTTTTTTACCACCACCACTAATTTGTCAGGTTTATTTTGATATTTAAGATAAAATGATCTAAATAGTCAAAATATATGGTTTTTACAAATTAGTCAAGAAAATTCTGTGTCCAGAGTATAGCCATCAATTACGCAAAGTTTTTATGCGACTAAACTTTTTTCTCTGAACTTTTTTTTCTTCAAAATACCCAAAAATTGCAACAACAAAATATTCAAAAAAATAGTCCATCAGTTTTTTCTACAAAAAAGGACTTTGGATATCATTTCTCTGCAGATTGATGGCCATTTTGGTATAAACACAATTTTTTAGCTATTTTGTCAATTATATTTTTGCAATCTTTTTTACTTAATTTATTTCTATGGGACCTCATTTAATGTATGTTATTTTTTTATTGCAGCATTCCTCTAACAATGGAATGGTCAACGGCATCTCCGCATGATCTTATTCTGGCTGGTTGTCATGATGGAATGGTAACTATACCATAGTGCCGACATCTTTTCTATTCCTTGAGGGTTCTACATTTTTTATTTTTCTTACGTATGTTATATATATTTCGTACTTCTTTGCGCTGTCCTATTTTTACCACTGCTAAAAGAGGCACATAGATAAGTGCATAGGTACTACACAATTTGATACGAACGGATCTGATATTGTGCTAAAAAAAACCAATAAAATATATAAAGAAAAAGCGATGTTCGAGTGGCCTGTCAACTATCCTACAATTTATGTTTGGGAGGTAAACTAACTCTCCCATTGATATCAAAATCACCAATCAATTCCAACATAAAATCAGTTACAACTTTAATGCCCTATGCATGATAGATAATATCATAGACTTTACATAATACAGTAACTTGGTTACTAAGAAACGCAATCACCAAGTAAATGCAATAGAAGGAAATTACTCACTATTAATTAAGCCCCGATAGTTATGAATAATTGTCTAAACACAAACACCTCCTGATTAATTATAGGTTGTACCACAAGCACATACACAAGCACAAACACATTTACTGGCTATTGAATGTTGAGAATCCAACTTAGATATTTCTCTGTACTTTCAGGTTGCTCTATGGAAGTTTTCTGCAAATTCTCCACTAAAAGGTACTCTTGCTATAAATTCACTTGCATCTATGTTTTAATCTGTTTGCATAAGGCTGAAAATCATACCTTCAGTTTTTTAATAGTTTACTCTTGGTTGAAGAGTATTCTTTTATGTTCATTGGTTGTTAATAATTATTTGATAGTATTGCATAGTTAATCAGTATTACTCTTGGTTTGCAGATACCAGACCTCTTATTTTCTTTAGTGCAGATATACTTCCTATAAGGGCACTAGCATGGGCACCAGTGGCGAGGTAAGTGATTCTAGATGGATGGGATCTGTATAACCTTTCTCATATTAATTTCATTTGAAATTCCGGCGAGAATGAAACTTTTTATTGTTAAATGGCGTATCCAAGCTAATGAAGCTAATTGTTGATAAGCTCTTTCCAATAGTTCCATGTTTATTTAACTTGTTAATTTCTTTTTAATAACTATTTGCAGCGATTTTGAGAGTGCAAATATAATCGTTACTGCAGGACATAAAGGTGTAAAGTTCTGGGACATACGGTAAGGATCTAATCCTTTTTTCCATCTAGTGGCGTTGATCATTAAGATCGTCTTATAAGAAAATAGTTCATTTGATGATTATTATAATATATCTTGAACAGTTGTACTTGTTTGCAGTGATCCATTTCGTCCACTTTGGGATGTAAATCCGGTCCAAAGGGTCATATATGGTGTAGACTGGCTGTCTGATCCAAGGTAACATAATACCTCCTGCATTATTTTTCAGTTTGCTTTTTTTTTTTTTTTTTTTTTCAGCTATACGCTTATTTTTATTTTTATTTTTTGCTCTTTTTGTGTGTTTGTAAAGATGTGTTGTTTTATCTTTTGATGATGGAGAAATACGGATAATCAGCTTATCAAAGGCTGCATGTGATGTCCCTGTTACTGGTAAACCCTTTGTTGGGACACAATTACAAGGATTGAACAGCTATCACTGTTCTTCATCTTCAATATGGAGTGTTCAAGTTTCAAGACTAACAGGTAACATCCTTTGTTTGGACTATTTGTTTTTTAGTATTTGACTTGCTATATCAAAAAGTCAATTTGGCTGTTTTTAATTTCCACCTTAAATCTTAGGCATGGTTGCATACTGCTGCTCAGATGGTAGAGTTCTACGTTTTCAGGTCTGTTCTCTTCATCTTATATGCTGTATTTCTTTTTCCTTTATTAAAATATGTACCAAATTTACATATTGTTGGTTGGATGGACACTCATGGCTTTAACAGAGTGGATTACTTAAGTCATCCTGTAGTTTGGTGAAATTAACAAAAAAAATCATCTGTTCTTGATACTATTTGCATAAATGGTTTCTAATTGCACTGTTTATTTTCACCTTTGGTCTCTCGCGGATGTAATTAATCTTGTTTTTGGTCCTTAAATGGTTGTAGACTAAGGACCAAAAGTGAAAGCAAACAGTGCAATTAGGGACCATTTATGAAAACATTATTGACGAGACATGATTTTCGTTATTTTTACCAAACCACAAAAATGACTTGTGTAATTTACTCTATATAATATATTAGTGATGAAACTATAAAGCAAAGAAGATAGTGTTGGTGGGTCCCGATCTCTGGTTAATGTGTGCCATTTAACAAAGTTAACTTCTTGATTTTTATCAGCTTACAACAAAATCAGTGGAGAAAGACCCTCGGAGAAACCGCGAGCCTCATTATCTTTGTGGAGCTCTTACGACAGAAGGATCAACTCTTAATGTTTTTTCTCCATTACCCAACGAACTGGGTGAAACCCCTAGATCAAGACGTGGGCATCTAACCATCTCAAATCAAGAGAAGAGAGCCAGGGAGCAAGGGTTGAAAAGCCAAACGCCAGAGGATCAAGCCATTCCTCAAGCCAGGGAACAAGGGTTGAGATGTTATACACCGGAGGAGCAACCTTTAGGTTTGCATTCTTATCCCCCTCATGGGCCGGCAGGTTGGGTAACAGGTCAAAGTTCGTAAGGGTCAAAACTAGTAATTGTTGCATGTCAAAGCGGGCCAGTTATGCTACACCTAATTTTAAATAAAATTTATATCAATACTTGTGTCAATTATGATTAGGAAAATAGTATCATTCCAATAATAATATAATTATGTGGATAAATTGATTCTGGAGGTTTAATACATTAATAATGGTCGATCGGCGATTCTCAATCCGTTTGACCAATTTGACATGTTATTTTTCTTTTAGTCAACTTTATTTGATTGTAGACGCAGAATTCATCAAATAAGTGAACAGGTCAAAGTTGCCACCTCTAGTTAAAATACATTTTTGCTCGCTATTATTTTCTGACTTAACAGGCTGATTATCGTGGTTTGGTTTCCACTCAATTGATTTCCTTAACAATGATAATGTTACTGGCCATCCTTAGCTAAACAAATCTGCAGGCACCCTATATACGTTTATTACTATGTTCCACGTGGCATTGAAGGGTCTTTTTTCCTACGTTATTCAGTTGATGTAGCAAGATGGAGGGTTGGGTAACCGGTCAAAATGGGTCACAAACGCTTTCTGTAATATATTTTTTTTTAATTATTTTTAATTATTTTATTTTATTAATAATATTGCATTAGTTATGACATCAAATACAATAATACCATTACAATAATAATCTAAATATAATATGATGATTTAAGAGGCTGTATGATTTTAAGTAGACTTTGAGGGACTTTTAACCGAGTTGACCTGATCCCTTTTAGTTAAATGTTTTTATTTCATTTGACCAATGTGATCCTTTTTAGATCAAACACAGCCCAGATTCGCTTGGTCGTTTTTAATGTGTTAAAGTTTCCATGTGTAATTGTAAACATTAAATGCACTAAAAGCACATACATTGTTGCCGTATCTAATAATGTAAAATAATTTGTGCCTAGCTCTTTGTTACAACAATGATCCGGGAGTAGACTCTGGGTCAGATGATACAATGGTGGCCCAAAAGAGCAAGACTTCAAAAACAAAAGGCACCAGTAAGAAAAAGCCAAAAGCTGATGCCAAACAAGCATTCACATCCACGGATGAAGTTCCAGATGTGGAGACTATTAATGAGAAAGAAGTGTTTCCTTCCAAAATGGTTGCAATGCATCGTGTAAGATGGAATATGAACAAAGGCAGCGAGAGGTGGCTCTGCTATGGTGGTGCCGCAGGAATTGTACGCTGTCAAGAGATGAGTTTAGTTTGAACTTGACTAGTAAAGGTAAATTTTCAAAAACTACTACCATTACTTGTAATTTGTGCATTAGAAGCTGTATTGGTAGAGGGTGTTCCATGTTTGTTAATATCATTAAAGACACAAGGGAATTGCTGTACAAATAATGTGTAGATAAGACAGCATTAATGTTTAACGTAGTGCCTGTATGGTTGTTTTTTCAATTAGTTTAGAAAGTCGTTCCACACAACTAGATCTTTATTTATAGACAACACATATATTTAGATTTCGCCAACTAGATCTTATACTACTAGAAATAATTCAGAAGTGAAAAGAGGGAAAAAGTACTTTCAAAAAAACAAATGACACCTAAGTTTAGGGTAGTATAAGACTTTGCCACAGTCGGGATAGTATAAGAATCTAATCCATAAGCATCGAGTGTAAAATACAATTTGCCCTTTCCTAGATCATATGGCGCACTCAAAAGCCGGTCCAACCAAACACATAGCTGCACACCCCATAACCAACATTTTAAAGACTCGCAAAAACCTAGTTACACAAGACCCAAAAATCAACACGTACATATAAAATGAATACGATAGATTTCAACGACATGAATTTTACTATGTTTCTACATATACTCTTTATGTAAGAGAACCATCATCAGTAATAATATTTTTTGATGGTCTACTTAACAAGTATCAAACACCAAAGTAGTGCCAGGTTAAGTCTTGAGCACCTACAATTAATGGTGACATTTTCATCCTTATTTCAACACATTATACTCGCAAACAGAATGGCTAGAAATGAGGCTCGAAGATTATCGCTGCTGAAAATTAAGGTACTTAATGCCACACACAAAGATGAAGAAAAATACAAGGATCCAACCAATATGAGCTGCAGCCACTATTGGTAGAAAGTCATACTCGAACCCAAATTCCTTTTTCATAAACCCTTCTACCGTTACATTGCCAGCGCCAGGCACCTCAAACATAAGATCTTGCTGACCAACTTGGCTGGTTAGGAGACCATAAATTGTCCAACTGAGAGGGTTTCCCCAGTAATACCATCTACTCCATATTGGTATATGCTGCAACCACCATGTTACGTTATAGCATGTTATCAAATGGTTTAGTACCAAAAAACACAACCATTATCTGTTATTTGAAAATAAAATGATGATGGTTGACCACATGTACAATTTTTATGTTGAAATTTGCTTGTAAATGATTCCAATATGGATTGCTTCGGAGCCATGTAAGACGTGCTAAGCGTGTTTATTGAAAACTTTAATATGACAACTATGAAATTAGCAGGTAACAATGGCTTCCAAAATACCTTTTTAACCTCATAATTAAATTATAACCCAAGGTGAACCTAGTTGTAAAGGCTTAGGTGTCTTGCTAAGAGGTCTGAAGTTCGAATCTTGTTAGGTGCAAAGTTCTTGGTGCCACCAGACCTAGCCATGTAATCCACAATTGTGGAGGGTGAGTGATTGACCAGGTTCCATTGGTCTCACAGGGTAGTCTGTGAAGTCCGGAGTTAACCTGCCTCGTAAGTAAAGGTGGCTCGTGTGGTGTTTCTAGTACCAAAACAAAGGTCCAAACACTCAAAAGTGCTTGTTGGTTTTATAGAACACATTAACCCTATCTATATATCTATATCTACTTTTTATAATCGTTTTGCGCTTCTAAAATTAGAAGGCTTAAAAATCAGACTTTTTTACTTTATTATGGAAAGAATTAAAAAATAAGATAAGGAGCTCGTCGTTGAGTGACGTGTGTCACTTCTCTAACTAAAAATAACAAAAAGGAGGAATTAAAATAAAATTAAAATAAAAATGGTGACATACGCTACTTCCTAACTAATTAATCACCTTTATTTTAAATTTAAATATCTTTTAATCCGTTTAATTTTTTATGATCTAATTTCACCATATTTTTAAAATTTTGTCTTTTTAATTCATTATCCATTTTGATATATTTTATGAGTTTTCTTTAGTAGTGGGAAGAAGCGGAGTTGAAAAGAGAAAACTTACTTGAATTAGGCGTAAAATGAAAAACATTTGTTCATTCTAAAATAGTTATCAGTCTGCATGGCGCATTCATGGCGTGCAACCCTTCTAGTAAGCTGATAATGTAGGCAATCCTAAGCACCTGCTAAGAATGCTCTATGTATAATAAGACAAGTTAGATTCAAGGTGGCCCAATATGTGGGTAGGATAAGGATTCAAAGTGGGACGTGTCAGAAAGTTTTGTTACTACGGGTTGGGTGAGGCTGGGCAGTCAGCATAAACTTCTGTCTTATCTTTTTAAAATCTTTTAGAGTTTTAGTATCTTACTTAACTAAGATAGCATACACCATGTTATTACAAGTTCACAACATAATTTACTATATGTTCTTTAACAAAAGGTGGTTTTATTTATTTTGGATACAGTTTTGGCAAATGTTGACCTGTTTAACCTGCTTCCCTATATTATTTTCAAATAGAGAATAAGTAAAACCCAAACCGACCCATTTATTATTGAAACTAGCAAATGACGAGGGAAAATGGCGTAAAGAAATGACTTACCGGTCTAGGAATAATAAAACCCGAGAACAAGTTCCAAAGGCAGATGAAAAAGTAGATTATAACAGCTGAAATTTGAGGACTTGGTGTCAGAGATATGCTCATCATACCGAACATAGTAAAGTAGATGATACTCGTTAACATATAGTAGTAAAACCACAGGAATTTTGCAGTTGTCCACTGGAATCCAATGGTTGGGTACAAGAGGCACACGTAAATACATGTTTGACATGCAATATAGATCGACTCAATTGTCACCTGAGCAATATGAACAATATAGTTAGTATTCTGAAAGTCAAATATTGATAAAACTTCATAGCAGTGCATATGCAATGAAAATTGCAACATGTCCATTGGTAAGAATGTAAGATAGTTTATAAGTTGCAAATTTATACTTCATAAAAATTGAGCTAACGATTTTTCATAGAACTTAAACCATTGTTTATTACTAGTAAAAATCAGAAAAAACTATCATCAAGTGTCATTGGTCAGCTCAGCCAGACCGACCTATTTTGACCTGTGCTAGCGATCCTTTATATGACGCGTAACCATTTTTACCTGGTTACCAAACCCACCTGACATGCCCCATTGTTTCCACCTTTAGTTTTCAGGTTACCTGAGCAAGAGCATATGGTAGTGATGAATACATCCCAGCAGCCCTTTCATGTAGAAAATTGTTCTCTCAATAGCAACAATAGGCTGCACACCATTTTGATTTATTGCTCCTAGGAAGACAACAGCAGAGTGGAAAGCTCTAACATGCTCACTAGATCTTGTAGTTTTTCTCTGGACACATAGAACGACAGTAAAGTTGAATAAGAATTCGAGTCTTTTATACAAAAATTTGAGGTAAAAAAGTCAATGAATTTTAATTGACGATCCATAAAGCAATATATTAGTAAAATACAGAACTGCACAAGAAGTTTTCGATCTATATTTACATCTTTTCACCCTTGTTGAAGAAAACAACACCAAATATAGTAGCAGTGAGGACAGTGATGGCAAATCGAGTGACATTATATTGTAGGTTTCTCCAGTATGACCAATGTTGCTTCCATAAACAAGCTTTGAACTGTACAAGAAATGGTTGAGCATACTTGGTGCGAAATACGAGGTCCTTTGAGCCAATCAAAGGAATACTAATCTCTCTAATAAGCTCTTGATTGCCCCTGCATATAAAACAAAGACATATAAGCCAAACTTCCAGTATATGCAACAGAACCATCAATTTGTATATGTTCCGTGAAAGTTGCAACATGGAAAGCTACCTAGTGCATAACATGAGTATCACGAATGTTAAATGCTATTGGTTTGTTTTGGGTCCACAAGATTTCATGTCTCAGTATTCAGTGGCTTTTTTGACACTCAATTATTAGTCAAACACCTCAATCAAACAGTTCGTCATGGTAAAAGTATCATGTTTCTCCTATAAAAAAATGAGCCTATTTAACATACCAATAAAGAGAGGAGTTGGAGTATATTTCTGCAAAGTCGGCATGAAGTTGATTCTCAGCAGCCGAAGAAGTCACCTCCAACACCCATGTGGCAGGATTATAACCATTCCTAATCCTTGGTACTCCTGAAATAGCCTATAGAAACCAATGGGAATAAATGAAAGTATCACTGTAAACATCCAACTAAGAGTTAGCAATGACACTCACTTCAAAATATTCTATTATTTTGTGTGAATGTTGACCTAAAGGTCCAGCATAAACAATTTGACCTCCCATCTTCATCAAAATCAACTGCACATTAAAGATAACAATCATCAACAAATCCGAGTCCGATTTATGTCATGTAAAACTGAATCTTTTTTCTTTTTTTTTTTTTTTTTTTTTTTTTTTTTTGCCACACACCTCATCAAAAGATTCGAATATGTCTATGCTTGGTTGGTGAATTGTGCATACGACAGTTCTTCCTGTGTCCACTGTATTTCTTACTGTTCGCATGACAATGGCGGCAGCTCTAGCATCAAGACCAGATGTTGGTTCATCCAAAAAGATGATGGATGGATTTGCCACCAACTCTACAGCTATTGTCAGCCGTTTTCTTTGTTCAATTGAGAGACCCTCTACTCCAGGAAGACCCACTAGAGCATCCCGTATAGGATTGAGCTCCATCAGTTCCATCAACTTGTCTACAAACATCTAGAGTCCAGAAACCAGTTAAATAAAATTAAAGGATAATATACACTACGGCTGTGACTATCCAAACAGAGAGCATTACACACTAGGAGGTAAGATCAGCTTAAGTCCGAGTCGCATTTCCGATTGGCGGGAAAAGAAAATTATTACGGAACCATTTTATATATAATGTTTGCAAATACCTTTCGTGATTTTGTATTTACATCTGAAGATAGTCGAAGCCAAGCTGAATATAGAAGAGATTCATGAACTGTGACATTTGGTGTATGGATATCATTTTGTTCACAATAACCGCTGACACGAGCAAATGTTGCTTGGTTCTTTGGAAAACCTGAAAGAAAGATGCTCCCTTCGATATATCCACCCGTCTTTCGACCTGCTAACACATCCATCAAGGTTGTCTTTCCAGCACCACTAACTCCAGTAAGAGCAGTCAATATCCCAGGCCTGAAAGCACCACTAACATCTTTAAGCAATTGAAGACGATCGTCTTTAACCCCTCTTGCCTTCATTTCCTGTAGAAAGACGAGTGACATTTAAATAAGTAATAAAACATGTGACCATGATTAACCATTCTTTATCCAGCCCCTCTCACACCATAGAAGCTATAGAATAAATTTATTTCATTTTGATCAAGTGAGACGCTCATGCATATATTAATCGTTCGAGTATTCTAATAATAATTATGGCATCACTTCCTCGTTAATTTAATAGTGATCTCGTTTATCTAAAACAGCCGTGCTTCTAACAGGGCCATAGAACCATCTGGGTCAACTTTCACAGTGAATACAAGATTACAATCACTTGCCTTTTAGTGAGTAGGTGATTTTACTATCGCCCAAGTAACATTATGATTAAGGGATTGATTCAGTGTCAATTAAGAGAGCTTATTGACCTCTTGGACGTGAATTGTTATATCTTTTATTCATGATTTATTGTTTTGTTGCTTTTATCTAGTTCAGTATCATGAACCGTATACCGAAACCGAATTACGAACATTTAGAACTAAAAACATGATTAAAATAAGATCAGAAATCATAGAAGTACTAAATCACCTACGCATGACAGTTGCAATGAATTCCAATTATTCTAAGTCAATGTTCTCTTCAAACAATCTGGTCAAGAATAATAAGGATTATATTTCCTAATACTAAATTCGTTCTATTTCCTAATATGATGATTGTGTATCTTTGTAGATTAGGATGGAGACTGTAACCTCATAGATAGGGAAAGTAGATATTGTTGTTGGTTAATTCTTTCAAGAACGAATCTGTTGTAAGGCTGTTTACTTAAAACAAATGACTAACCCCAGGCACATCAATGAAGTAGTTGACATGGTTGAAAGCAAGTGAAAGGGGCTGAAATGGCAAAACCATTCCTCTTCGTTCCATACGGTCAGCACAACAAAAAGTTGATCCAATTTTCTCTGAAGTGCTTTTCACTCCCATCTTGGCACCTGAATCATTAACAATCACAAGAATCAACCATAGTTTCTTTACTACAAGTATTTGATGTAAATGTTATAAATATATTCTTGTGACTTGTGCTTTTCTACATACCAAAATCAGTCATCATGATAATTATTTTATTGCTAAAGAAAGGATATCTTATATTAAGGTAGAGGCCCGACCTTCATAGAGTTTACTTTGATTAAGTTCACCGAATGAATTCTTGACATCAACTTCTTCTTTGATAGCAGCTTTAGTATCAGTGATAGCTGACATTATTTCCCAGGCAAAAATATCACGAGTTACAGTCAGTTTCTAGAATCTAAAGAAGAAAACTAAAAATATGCTATCAGAGTTAGGTGACATACGATTCAAGAAAGTTAGTGCTGTAATAAATAACATATTGAAGAGACACGAGAACCCAATGAGGACTCCAATTGAAAAATAGAACCAGTAGTCCTCTGTAAAAAATCCTCTTGATTTGAGAAGGGCTTCCCCAACGGTTGATGCATTAATTTGCGGATATATGTTGGGCTGCACAAAGTTAGCTAGTGGAAATTTGTATATGTTGCAATGAAGAAGTCAAAGGAACTTGTAAATAATAAAATTAGCATAATAAAATTCGTAAAAAACATTTGTTAAAAGGGAATTAAACCAAACTTGAAAGGGCACTTACAGCACTCCATCTTTTGTCTAGAAACTCATTCAAAACTAAGGCATTTTGTGCATACATCATTGGAGACGCATAGAATCCCCATGATACCCATGGCTTTGTATCATCTGTCATCATCACAAATATAACATATTTTTTCACAATTAGTGGTATTAAGTAATTAGCATGTGGATAAAGTCTTGAAGTGCAAGTAGACAATTGAAACTAGCAGCAAAAACCTAAAATGGAAAGCTTACTTTTTGATACAATGAATCCTCCAAGGACTAAAATTACCAAAGAGGTGAAGACACCCATGGTATTTGCAAGAACATCTGTTCTTGCAACAGCAGCAATGACTCGAAAAAGGGAGAGAGCCATTTGATGTATGGCAAAGAAGGTCAGGTACTGCTTAAAGAATCTGAACCACAAACACTTTGACTTGTCAATGAAACAGAGCAGTAAAAATTATATAAGTGTGTTCAACGTCTTTAAAAGATTAAGCATATGTTTCCTGTGAGGTTTGATGACACTGAATCATCACTGCAGAAGGCAATAAACTACACATATCAAGGCAGCTCCATATATTTTCTAAAACAATGGCCTCCTGCTTAGTTTTGATTTAAACACCAGGCAGGACCATGACTTTACCCAATAAAAATTATAAAGTACAAAGACATGTAACGGTGATAGAACAACATAAGTTAAATAGTGTAACAAAAATTCAGCATCATACCTGCTGGCATCAGGTGCATATCCTATAGTATAATATGTTAGACCCACCCATATTCCTGATTCCATCAAAGATAGTGGAATTTTAAGTACCCAAATGGGTAGAGCAAAAGCCCACAGGATATAATAGTGAATCTCGATGTTTGTAGAACATTGGAAGCCTCATAATTGTCAACACAAGTTCAGCCATTCCATTAAACATCACAATCAGGAGACCAAAAAAAAGAGACTCGAAAAACATCCCTCCATCTTCCAAACTTCCCACGTGCATTTCAGTCCTAAAGAACACTGCCATGGCTACCAATGACATGAACGTTAACTGAAATATTTTAAATATGTAAAGCCCATAGTTACGCTTTGTTAACAACCACTCCTTATGAAAGCAGACCTTCAGAAGATCAAGATTAGATATTCCATACTTATCTTTAACCAGGGCATCTGGATGTGTTTTGGATTTATCAAAAGGAGTACGAATATCCGTTGCAAGTTTTTGTCCAATGTGAAAAGATTTGAAAGCCCGTGTAAATTCAGAGATTGTGATATAGCAGTAAGGTTGCTCCGTCTTGTACCAGTACTGTTCTTGGTCTTTCCTTGAGGTTACCTCTTGAAGGAAGTCAGCGACGCCCTTTCTTTCTGGGCACTTGAAACCCATGCACTCTAGAAATTCAAGAACATGCTGACAAGGACCTTGATATACAATTTGACCTTCTGATATTAATATGACATCATCAAAAAGTTTGTATGTTTCTGGGTCAGGTTGCAGAAGAGAGATAACCATAGTCAAATCCATTATATGTACCATTTGTCTTAACACCTTTATTATATTAAACGTGGTGGAACTGTCCAATCCATTTGATATTTCATCCATGAAGAGAACCCTTGCAGGTCCAACTAGCATCTCTCCTGTTCCAGAGTGCAATCAAAATGTAGCAGTTTAGTTATGTTAGAATCAAACTAGATTTTAGTCGCCTGTTATTGGGAGTTACAAAACACTGGTTTATGTAAACCTCATATATGCATGTAAAGCATACATACCAGTAGTAACACGTTTCTTTTCTCCACCAGAGATACCTCTTATCATTTGATCACCAACCATAGCATCGGCACAAGTTTCCAAGCCAAATATCTATCATATGAAAAGTTTTAGAATCATACAAATTAAACTATGAAACAGTACATAGACGTACCTTTGCTATCACAAATTGATACATATCCAAAAAAAGTAACAAACCTTGATGATATAATCAGTGATCAAACTAGTTTCCTGGCCTGGAACAGCGGTGGCCTTCATGAAAGCATCAATATCCGGATCAGGCTCGATTCCGGCTTGTTTTTCTCTCTTCAAGAGTTCCTTAAGCATTCGTTTTCTTGGCCCAATACCTAAACACCGCCCTGAAAAATCTAATGTCTCCCTGACTGTCATCTCCCCAGAATGAAGGTTATGTGGACTTATATAAGCACAAGTTCTTTGAGGAATAAATTCAGAGAGCTGATGTCCACAATCGAAACATTTCCAGATACCTGTTTTGAGATACCAAATATATAGGGTAGTGTATGTAGCGAGTAAGCATTCAGTTATTAGTTTTCATAAAATTAATCAGAAAGCTAATAAACTGTATGTATACTTTAAGAGCACGATCAAGTTTCCCGGCTAGTGCTAGCAAAAATGTAGTCTTGCCTGCACCTGGTGGACCCAAAAGCAGTGTCAACCTGCATTGCATTTTCATAACTTTTAGCTAGTATCTAGCTGCTAGAATATATGAAAACAAAAGAAAAATAACGTACATATGTACGTACCTTGATGGTTTAACAATGCCGGTTACAGACTCAAGAATTTTGACCTTTTTCTTATTAGTTGGGACGATGCCTATGAATCTCAGGGCGCTCTAAATGAAGTAAATACATAAGCATGCTAATTAATAACTTCGCACTCGCAAATTTGCAATGATGAAACAAACAGTGGAATATATATACAAGTATATGATCATGACTAAAAACTGGTAAAAATATTTATACCTTGATTGAGTTACATGTGGCATTGAATAGAGATGGAATATGACCAGCATAAGCATCTTCTCCTTCTCCTTCAACTGATAAGTTCTCGTATCTTATTTCGACCTTTGGTGTATCAATGCCAACCCTACACACGTATATTGTATCCAACCATTATATTGAAGTAATCTTGGTATCCGAACAAATCCAAGGAAATATCAAGTTTTGCAATTTCGTTTTCCGTTCATTTCTAGATGTCGACTTAACATTCGACACGTTCCAACAAACCGTTAAGAAGTCTTTAATTTGTAAAAGATAAAGAGGTGTGACACGTTTAATGAGGGCTGAGCACCACGCTAAAGCGAAAAGACGAGATGTAACAAGTAAAACGAGACAATATGTCAAGAACAAGGTGTGCTCAGCTCTAAAAATCTACAAGGTTTATTGCACAAGTACGAATGCAAATATGCAACGCGCACACACGTGGCCGATGCAATTTCAAGCAAGGTTTTCAAGATCCGGCTAAGATCGTTTTGGTCTTTGCAAGATTGTGGTCGTAAGATCGGATCGGGATATTAAAATCATACTTTAATGTTATTTCTAAATAGTTTTTGTAGTATTATACAAATCCACAAATTATTATATATTATGTACAAAAAATACTATGAATGTTTCATAAAAATGTTGTCCTAAATTATCATTATAAAATGTTTAATATGATTATCATGTTGTTTTTTAAGTTCTACATAAAAAACCCCATAAAATTATAGTTTTTTAGTTTGTAATCTGAGAAAAGTAAGATCGGATCGGATTAGATCTAAGATCGTATGGTCAAGCGGGATCCTATAAGATCTTAAGCTTGCAAAGATCCTATGTAGAATCCGAATCGTCTTTGCTTTGTAGTATCGTAAAATCGTAAGATCCTAAAATCAGGATCGGGATCTTGACAACTATGCTTTTTAGACCCGATCAAACATGATCCACGACTACTACTCCTATCATTGTAAGATTCTTCCATAATTAGAAATAGGTGATTAGACTATGTATAATTGAGGAGTAACGATGCAATGCTCGGACTAGTCAACTCGAATGATGTTCGATCAACCGAAAATCAAACCGAGCCAAAACAAACCAACCTTATTGGGTTTGATTTTCGGTTTTATATAATTATGGTTTTCAGTTTCGGTTTTACTGTGTTCCGTTCGGGTCGGGTTAAAACCAAGAAAAATACACATAAACTATCGGTTCACTTCGGTTTTGATTTCGCTAGGTTAACTTTATTTCGATTCTCGGATCACGTTTTCTTCAAAATCAATTTTCGGTCCGGGTCGAGTTTGGTCGGTTCGGTTCGGGTTTGACCCCCGTCTCAGCCCTATTTAATCGATGAAAAAAACCAAAAAAAATTTGTTTAAAAAAAATCTTAAAAATTATTTTACACTATGTTTGGAAAGTATAGAAAAAAAAAGTAACTCCTAGTGCCATCTTCCACGAGTTATGGGTACCCAATACCGTTTCCGGTGTTTGGGGAGTATAGCAATAGGATTAATACTAGTTATGAGTATCGGCGAGCAATAGCTACTACATCAACGTAAGAGCATCTCCAATACAATAAGCTTGTGATCTTATTAACTCATTTTTCAACATAACATGATACCCGCACAAAGCAGCAGAGGCGAATACTATATTTAAGAGTGATTTTTTTGCTTTCTATTTTTTGTAGGCATCTTAAATTTAGGAGTACTAAATTTAATACTTTTATTTATAAAAGTCCTAATTAAATACATGATATATACCATATACTTAACACAATGAAAACATTGAAAGTATGATAAAGGCCTTTTCTTTTTGAGTTTGAAGAGTCCAATAACAACCTAATAAAATATCATAACTACGCATATGCTAACAAACCCTAAAATCACTATGCCTCCCTTTAAAACCCCATCACCATGCATAATCTCTTTCAACAATAAATCCAGTTTTCGTATTTCCAATAACCCATGTCATACTAAAAGTTTCTTGTTATTATTCATATTTGTTATGTTGAACTTTTCTATAAACAGGAAACACATCTACGATTTGTTCATTAAGTGTTTGTTTGACAAGCAAACATCCGTGAACATGTCATGGGTATTTTACTTTTTCATTTATTCCAAAAAAAAGTAACTTCTGTTTTTTAAGGTGATAAATGTTTAGATATGTTATATATTGATGCAATAAGTAATATTTTTGTTTTTGTTTGGATGCATTTCTTAGTGTGTAAAATTGCCCTCAAATAACTTAATGTTGGGGTTCCATTTGGTTGAGACAAGAGCATTTAACAATGGTTTTGAGCTTGTTTATCATATTGATTATTATTTATTAAACTTCTGAAATTAGTTTGAAGTTAAGGAGCTATCAATTTCATATTCATTGTTCCTTGAACCTATATTTGTTGCTGACTTTTATCCAAATGATTATATTACGATTAAAGCTTATTTACTACTACTGTAAAATTGTTAATGAGTTTTGATGTCATTAGTGACACACATTTTATGTAGAATAATGTGGAATTAATATGATGTTTTATAAAATTTGGCAATGAAATTTTTTATTTTAGTTTTTATAATCACACCTTCACCAAGCTATCTTGGTGTTCACTAAGACATGATTTTTGAGTTTTCATTGATTGCTTTATTATTTTATAGTAGAATACACGTGCGTGTTGCAATTATTGGATCATTTCTATTTAAATTTTTGACAAATAATGTTTTCTGGAGTAATAAAATTTTCATGACGATAACTTTATAAAAGATGTGAATTTAAGTTCTTATATAAGGTTTTTTTATATTAAACTATATTATATTAAAAGTAGATAGCAAAAAACATATATATGCAATTTTTTTTATATAGATTATATATTTTTTTTCAAGAATGTTTTAGTGTGTTGGGGAGAATATTTAAAAATTTATTTTAATAACTCGTTTGATTTGTATCATGTGGTTTATTTATTATATTTTTGTATTGATAGATATTTTAATGATTACATTAGTTGAAAGTGTTAAATATATATATTGGTGTATAAGTTTATTGTACAACATGCATATATAGTTATTTTGCTTAGATATCACAAATTCATTGATATTCTAACAATTTAAAAATCTTGTTATATTTAGTGAATGTGTAAGCTAAATTTTTTAAGACTTACATTTTTAGATAATCTTAAATGATTTATAAAGCGTATCGGAGTAAAGATAAATATAAGGTATTGTAAAACATTAAGGATAGCAAAAACTACAAAAATAAAAAACACAATCAAATTAAAAATGATTACAACAAACTATATAGCACCTGTCAATTCTTTCCCTTATTTTCCTTAGAAATTTCTCATTATCTTCATCTACAAAGTTTATAAGTCTATCAAGTAACTCTTGTCGTTGCATATTCGATCTTAACTCATCGGCGGATCCACCATTCCTCGCCCTATCACCCATCGAACCCCCACCGCAGCGGATTAGAGTTCTTAGTTATTTGAGGAGGATATATGTATATGCATGTAGAAGTACCACATAGAAGTCATTATATATAATGCTACCTTGCATGCATGTGCAAAGTGAAATGAAAAAAAGGAACGTTATTAAGTAATGTGTGTGAACGAAAAATAATTCTAAATTAATTCCAAAAGCAAAAAGAAAAAACTAGCCTGTATATGTCGAAATTACACGGAATAAGAAAACTTATTTAGAAACATGTTTGTATAGGATTAGGAACATGCTTTCTTTCTTTTTTTCTTTTTTCTTATCATCTAAAGTTAAACATAAGATGTGACTAGGTTTATTGTCAGTTTTCTTAGACCGAAAGTAATAAGACATCAAAAAACCATCTCAGACATCGCTACATTAGCTTTCTTTCTTCTCAGACATCACCCAGACTAAATCTAGACAAAACACTCGAAGTAAGAGAACCCCACACACAACTAAAAACATACCTCACAAAATTAATTAAATACAAAATACGCACACACAAACAATGAATTTGTTCAGTCCACTGACATACCAAACGAATTGAGTGTCTGGGGGTGGACTCGTCCGGTTGGCTAAGAAGTAACAAGGGGACGCGTTTGGTTGGAGGTGGACTCACAAGTTATTTTGGGGTGGACTCTTATTTCTATCAGTCTTAGAAGGGATGCTACATCAAAATTATCATCAATATTTCGTAATACTTCATGTCAAGTTTTTGCTTAAATAAATATAAGAAAATTTGCATTTCTATGATTTACTATGTCACTTCTTTTCAACTTAACTCACTTTATAAGATTATTTTGAGGTCTAAGTTTTGGCTTTTTTTTCCCTCTATGCTAACACTATTCTCTATTTACATACAAGACAACTCTTAAATAATATCGTATGCCATTTTATATAGAGTTCTATTTATTTTGTATTGTATGCATCGCAACTAAGATTTATTACAAATTAGTCTTCATAAACTATATTATTATTATTAGAGTAAACTACATCGTTCGTCCTTGTGGTTTGCGTTGACCGACGAGTTTCGTCCTTTGACCGAAAAATGCACCGTTCGTCTCTAAATACAAAACGTTATGTATCGTTGGTCCTTCACTTTAACGGGTCACACTAACTGTCGTTAAATCCCTCATGTGCCATGCACATGAGGTTATAATGGTCATTTTACACTTTATTTCATCTCTTCCATTCAATTCATATCTATATCATATGCAGAAAATAACAATCGTCATCATATTTAACCATCAAAAGTTCAAAACCATTCAATTCTTTATCTTCTTCACTCATAATCACCATCTTACATTATCTACCAAGCTTCAATTGACCACTACCATCATCTTAAAAAACAATTCAACTAACTCTCATAAATCCCATATACTATGAATTTTTTCTCATTATATACTGTTACAGAAAACACAAAATACCAAGTATTAAAATCTTAAATAACCATGTCATTAGTTTATTATGATTTCAAAAGTTCAAACTTCAAAGTATATTAAAGATAGAGATAACTCTTTTATATGTGGTCACAAGTCAGTGACTTGTTTGATCCATTGGAAACAAAAATGTTATGTGGTCACACGCCACACATTTTTTTTTCTTACACAACCATAGCCACCAAGAACTTTATTACAACAATATTATTACAACAATTTCATTATTACAACAATCTTTTTTATTTTCTTCACTCAACCAAATCTCAAACATAGATCTATTTTTTTTTAACTCTTTTATCTCTTTGTCACACAAATAATTTTTTTTTAACTCTCACATGAACTCAGATTACAAAACCCAACTGAAAATGGATTCGATTAATGATCTTATAAAATTCACGGGTAAGTTTTTATTTGTTGTTTTTGATAGATCGATGATGGGTTTCTTAGATCTCTAAGGATCTTTGATTGATGGTGGTGTGTTGAGGGGGTTGAGTGGTGGTGATTACAGAGGCGGCGGTGTGTGTGGATGGTGGTAGCAGCGTGACAGATCTGGGCGGAGGTGTTGATATTTGACAATGATTTGAACATGGATAGATTTGAAGTTGTTTGTGTGTTTAAAAAAAGTTTGGTGAATGTAAAAATGGTTTTAATGGTTAAATATGATGATGATTGTTATTTTTTGCATATGATATAGATATGAATTGAGTGGAAGAGATGAAGTTAAGTGTAAAATGACCATTATACCCTCATGTGCATGGCACATGAGGGATTTAACGACAGTTAGTGTGACTCGTTAAAGTGAAGGACCAACGATCATAACGTTCGCGTTTAGGGACGAATCGCGATTTTTTTTCGAAAGGACTAAACTCGTCGGTCAACGAAAACTACTGAGACGAACGATGTAGTTTACTCTTATTATTATTATTATTATTATTATTATTATTATTATTATTATTATTATTATTATTATTATTATTATTATTATTATTATTATTATTATTAGAGTAAATTACACCGTTCGTCCTTGTGGTTTGCGTTCTGCGAGAGTTAAATCTTCGACCAAAAGCTACAATTCATCCTGTAAGTGGCAAGCGTTATGCGCCATTAGTCCTCCCTCTAACTGTTCCGGCTAATGGTCGTTAAGTCTTGTTAACACGAGGGTATAATCGTCATTTCAACACCATAAGGACGAGCGATGCGAGGACGAGCGGTGTAGTTTACACTTTTGTCCGTTTTTAAGTTTTAGTCCGCTTTCTTACTTTTAACTCCGTTTTTTAAGTTTTCGTCCGTTTATTTACGTTTTAAATGCTTTTTACGTTTCGTCCATTTTTAATGTTTTCATCTGTTTTTACGCTTTACTCCATTTTTTTACGTTTTCTTACGTTTTTCATCCATTTTTATATGTTTTTGTCCGTTTTAATACGTTTTCTTCCGTTTTTCTTACGTTTACTCTGTTTTTTTACGTTTTCGTCTTTTTTTACGTCTTAATCCATTTTCTTACGTTTTCGTCCATTTTTCTTACGATTTACTCTGTTTTTTTACGTTTTCGTCAGTTTTTTTACATTTTCGTTCATTTTCTTACGTTTTCGTCTATTTTTTTTACGTTTTCGTCTATTTTCTTACGTTTTCGTCCATTTTCTTACTTTTAACTCCGTTTTTTACGTTTTCATCCGTTTTCTTACGTTTTAATGCATTTTCTTGCGTTCGTCCATTTTTATCTTATCATTCGTTTTTTACGCTTTACTCTGTTTTTTTACGTTTTCGTACGTTTTCATCTGTTTTATTACGTTTTCGTCTGTTTTTTTACGTTTTCGTCCGTTTTCGTTTGTTTTTTTTACGTTTTCTTACGTTTTCATCCGTCTTTTTATGTTTTCTTCCTTTTTTCTTACGTTTTACTATGTTTTTTACGTTTTCTTCTGTTTTTTTACGTTTTCGTCCGTTTTCTTCTGTTTTTTTACGTCTCAAAACGTAAAATGTAAGAAAACAGACGAAAACATAAAATAACCGATGAAAACGTAAAAAAAAGAGTAAAACGTAAGAAAACAGACGAAAACGTAAATAAATGTAAGAAAACGGACGAAACGTAAAACGGTTAAAAGTAAGAAGCGTGAAAAACGGACGAAACGTAAAAACGATGAAATCGTAAACGAGTAAAACGTGAAAGCAGGGCGAAACGTGAAAAGGACGAAACGGAAGAAAAGGACGGCGTGAAGAAAACGAACGAAAACGTAAGTAAACGGACGGCGTAAAAATGACTAAAACGTAAGAAATGAACGAAATGTAAGAAAATTGACGAAAACGTAAAAACATAGTAAAACGTGAAAGCGGTAAATCGTGGAAAAGCGACAAAACGTGAGAAATGGATGAAAATGTAAAAGACGGCGTAAAAACGAGTAAAACGTAAGAAAAATGGAAGAAAACGTGTTTAACCGGACAAAAATTATAAAACGGATAAAAGCGTAAGAAACGCGAAACGTAAAAAGCGAGAAAGCGTAAAAATTGACGAAAACGTGAAGAAAACGAGGAAACGTAAATAAGCGTGAAAGCGGACGAAACGTTAAAAGCGGAGTTAAAAGTAGAAAACGGACAAAACGGAAAAGCAGACAAAAGTGTAAACTACACCGTTAGTCCTTGCACCGTTCGTCCTTATGGTGTTGAAATGACGATTATACCTCGGTTAACAAGATTTAACGACCGTTAGTGGGCTCCGTTAGAGGAGGGACTAATGGCGATAACGTTTTTACTTAAAGATGGACGGAACTTTTTTGATTAAAGAATGACTCACTGCGGTCAACGTAAACTACAAAACGAGCGGTGTAATTTACTCTTATTACTATTATGAATGTGTAGCAAAATGATCTCAAATGAAAGATGATAAAATATCAAAAGTTTTGATACAAGTTGTTTAATAACTATTTTTATTACTTTGTATATTTTTATAACGTGTTTAGATGTTTTTTAGGAGATATTATAAACTTTCAGAATAAATTCATAATAGTATGTAAAAAGTGAGAAGACTACGAGGATATATTGTATTCATTAATTATTACTTCTTCGTCTCAAATTTATTGTTAGGAGAAAAACACAAAGTTTAATAAAAGTGGGTAATTCTGAATTTTAAATCACATAAATAAAATATTCCTCATGAAATTACCTTTTATTACTAAAATGGAAGGTGAGACAATCGTTTGAGATAACCCAAAAAAGAAATATGGACAATAGATTTGAGACGGAGGGAGTAATTAATAGAGAGAGAGTTCTTATGATAGGAGAGAGAAAAAGTAAGAAAGAGAAGTGTATTTCAAAATAAATAAAAATATGAAAAAGAAAAAAGTTTGTTTGATGAGAGAAAAGATTTATTTATTCGTAATACGTCTCAATTGATTCGCAACATGTCATTTTTATCTTGTTTTTTTAAGTTATAGTAACTCTTTTAAGTTAATGGAAAATCTTTCATTAAAAATATATTACGATATTTAAAAAAAAGAAAAGAAAAAACGTTTATTGATATAATTTGTTTGATGATTTTTTTTTCAACTTTACATATATATATAAAAAACGAGTGTTTCAACAGAGGGCATAAGTGATAATTCAAATGTAAAGGTGATGTATTTTCATCTGTTCACATTTTGAGTCTTAGATTAAATAAGAAGATACAAAGTTGAATCAAGTTAAAATAAGTGGTATATCAGTCTCAAAAGGGAAAATTTTCTTAAAAATATGGACACGGGTTTCCATTTTACTTATTTTTATTTCTACACTACCTTGTTCCAATGTTGCAAAAATCGCGAATTGGTAGTCGGGTGGTCGACCTCTTTGTAGCTTGTAATCGGTCTAGGCAGGATTAATCAGTAATTAATGAAATTGACATTTTTGTCATTTTGCCATTTTTGGTATTTCTGGCGAGTTTTGAGTATTTCCGGGCAAGATTTTCCTTAAAAACACATCTTGTAATAGATAGAAACAACGACTATAAATGATTAAAAACTAGTTTACGATGAGTTTTGGGTATTTTCGGCAAAATTTGCAAGTTTTATCAAATTTGACCATCGTTGACAATGATTGACTGATTTACACAAATCAAAAAATTGATATCCCAATAACGCATAAACGGCGATTAATCAACGTCGCATATTTTCTCTTTCTTTTTTTTTTTTTCAACATTGCTATTTTTTATTACTAGAAAACGTGTCCTAATTTATGTAAACCTTCTACAATCGAATGAGTATAACTAAGAGGTGTAGAAAGGAGGTCAAAATAGATTTATTTATTGAAGGTAAAACGTGAAAATGACTTATTTAAGTAATAAGCTGATATTGGCCCAACTTATTATTTAACGTATAATTGATATGTGAGAGATGAGTATACGTTAAGATTAAGTTAAAACGATTTTTAGCATTAGAGGACTAGGTGAAATGGTTTTAAAATTTTAAACCTTTCTTGCGTTGGAGCTGCTTTAAGATATGCTACATAAATACTTGTAAATAATTTTTCCCGTAAAGATTATTTTTATTATTCAATCCAAAATATGGATTTTATTACGGTTCAACGTATGGTAAAAAGCCTAGTTGGATACGGTTATCACCTCATCATGTACGAGGAAATAAGATACAATCAAGTTAAAGGAATTTTATTCACCAATATAAAATGGGAAGTGGAAATACTAGTTGATTTCATTTATAGAATGGTAAATAAACATTAGTTTCTTAAAACGTAGGAGTTGTCAATTTCATTTAACCTATCAAGATTGCTCATTAAACATTTAAATATTGCCCAACAGTTTTAATAACGAAATTATTTCTGTAGAACTAAAGGAATGTCTATATTCGTAAGCTAAAAATACTGTAACAATCTTTTAAGAGCTAGAAAAAACCAATACATTCCAACTCGCTGCACATGGAAACAACCATTGATTGGGAAGTAAACACTCGAAGATCTATTTCGACAATGGATCATTTTCGCGGTTTTGTCTTTTATATACTACGGGAATTTCTACAGTAACCATGAAAGTAACGATACATGATAACTTGTGCTATGAGGAGCGATGATATTTTTTTGTAATCATATACATAAATCAAATATAGGTGGCAACTGAACATTAAATTGAGTTTGGTATAACGCTTGAATTTATTTTCTTAAAGCTACTAAATAATGATATTCGTTAAGTAAGTTATATAAGGAATAAGAAAATGGAAGAAAACCAAAACGGACCAATTAAAGGGTGTTCATTTGGATGGATTCGTCAATCCGTTTTTATAGATCGATGAACCAACTAATTTCCATAAGCCGTGCTAGTTTAGATTTATGTATAATTAGTATTGTTGCTTGTTTACATAATAAAATATTGTTAGGCTGTTTGCAGCAATGAAGAAACGATCAATCAACTTACCAATCGCTATCGATCGTTCCTAGTGTGGCATGAATTCACAATCGATTGATCGTCACTTTTTTTGGCTTAAGGGTCGTGCAGATGACCTTCATTCTTTCAAGTAAATGTGTGTTGTTTTGTAACGTTTGGAACTTGGCCTGGGACAAAAATAAATAAATAAAATAAAATAAAAAATGTTACCGTTTGGAAATAAAAATAAAAAATAAAAAATTTGAAACTTACCGTTAGGAAAAAGGCATCATATCTTATCTCACACCAATTGACCCATCTTGCCTCGAATTACAACGACAAAAAATGCAGGAAATCAAGAAAATCAAAGCATGCTACGACCTAGATTATTAGTTTAAGTTTTTAATAAGTACTGTAATGTTTTACTTTTATTTGAATTAAGAATTAAGATCATTTGAGGACAAAGTATTCTTTACATACCAAAGGATCAATCACCACCCTCCATCTTCCCTCCATTTATATTTGATTTAATCTCAACAATTTAAAAAACCCACTTTCATCCTTTTTTTTTCAAATATTAATATCTTTCAAACCGTTAATCGTTAAGCAAAAAAAAAAAAATATATAAAAATAAAATACCATTACGACAAGAATGTAATTATCTTTCTATAGACAGGCACTTGTACTTTCGACAATTTTTTTTTCGCGTTTTTCACCTTTTTTTACATTTTTTTTCATTACTGAAATTTGCATTAAAAAATCACATGTGATTAAACACTAATTTGAATATCACATGTGATGTTAATGTTAAATCATATATGATATGTGATTTAACACTAATATTACATGTAATATCATATATCATTGTTGTTAAAAATATTGTTTTATAGATAACTTTCCATAAGCCTTGGTTTTATCCCACTAGATTTTTCAGGCAAGGAATATTGCCTCATTAAAAACCTTGCCTGAAAAATCTAGTGGATAAAACCAAGGCTAAGAGAAAAAGAGTGCAGCGTGTATTATCTCAATCTGATGACTACATCACTTGTACTCTTTGAGTGGGTACATCCCAGTGTTGTGGTTGAGTTTCCTAAATGTTAAGATATAAAGTGCTTTGGTAAATAGATCCGTCATATTGACGCTTGAACGAGCCTATCGAAAATAATATCACCATTCTTTTGTAAGTCATGACTGAAAAAGAACTTTGTATGTTTTGTCTTATGTATGGTTGGATGAACTAGCCGCGATTGTTTGATTTTCCGAAGGTTATGAAATTGCACTACTATCACTCGTAAATACATGTCCAGTTTGAGACCGACCATTGTGAGGATCAGACATATATCCTACATCTACAAAACCAACTAAACTAGTTTTGATGGGTTAGTAAATATAAACCCATATCTCTTACACTTTGAAGATATCGCAATATGTGCTTGATTCCATTCCATTGATTTGTTCAATTTGATCAATTAGTATTCTCGAAAATTTCAAATCATAACACGTGATTCATGCATTCTATATTCCTAAAGGATTATGAATATAAAATGAGATATTGTTTTATTATATTAGACACATACAACAAGTTTCTCAAATTGTCAGACATAACATTAATTTTACTTTCTCATAACATTCATGTATATGGATTTCAAGTCCTAATAATCATGTCTCGTCATAAGACTTCAACATTTCATTAGTTACTTGCATCTTTACATTATTTGGCCATTTATTCATACATCTGCACTACTTGCAGGTATCCTAGGTCCTCACCTTATTTATACAATATTTATCATGCCCATTATTGTATACTATAGTATTATTGATGTCGATTCAGTTCTTTTTTATTCATCACTCTACGAGACATTTCATTATATCATTTATTGAGATCTCATAGCTTTTTACGTAGCTGGGGTTTTTTTCAATTACCTCCATGTCTAGTACTCCATCCGTCCCAAAATTATAGTCCCCGTTTGACTTTTTCGGTCTTTCTGTCACAACTTTGACCTTATGTATTTTTGTTTGTGTTATATAATACTCGATGCAAATTATATGAATGGATTGTGTTTCAAATGTATTTTCATTTGGTATAATTTTCATCAACTATTATATAACACAAAAAAGAATATTTAAGGTCAAAGTTGAAAAGAAAGACCGAAAAAGTCAAATGGGGACTATAATTTTGGGACGGAGGTAGTATCTATTTAGGAGACTATTATGGGATCTTTATTAACTCGATTCGACCATCTTAATTTTATTGCTGCATTTTATCTCTTCATTCGAGGACTTTTATTTATAATAGATTAGTCTATCACGTTGCAGACGTGCCATAGACTCACTACAACCATTGGTTTTACCATTGGGACACATATAGTAATTGGAGCATTAGCAGTATATATATAATGTAAAACCCTAAAATCCGGATTTAAAATTTTTGCATATAATTTGAAATTTTTACCTAAGTTGTGAATTAATAAAATGTTTAAACTATATGTTGTATGATAGATATATCTAATGTGAAATTAACCTATGGTAACAAGCTAAATATAAATTGTAACGCTTCCTAAAATTATCCATGTATGTCACACGACTTGGATTCTTTTTTATACAACCTTTGTACACGTTTCTTTTGCATCCAAACTTCACACGACACAACTAATAAATTATTACTTAAAGTTAAAGGGGATTTGGGCTATACTTGATCCACTAAATTTCCCTATAATCCCCCACTCTTTATTTCGGCCCTTATTCTCCTCCTCACAAAATTCGACATTTCCTCTAAAAAAAAAAAAAAAAAAAAAAAAACGACAAATTAACCCTAAACTACAAAATCGATAGCCCCTCCTCCTCCATCAACGAATTTCACACAGCCCTAAACCACGTTTGTTCTCTCAAGACCAAAGAAGAAGAAGGTATTGAAGATAGGCTTGTTGATTGGTGATTCGTGGCCTTGTTTTCTCTCTTAATCTCTCCTTAATGCGGCTAATTAGGTATTTTTGAATCCCTCTTTGTTTATCTCTTCCATGCGACTTACATACACTCATGAATACAAAAAAAATTGATACGGGGCGTATGAGATTAATTGGGATGAATTAGGGTTTTGGAAATTCATGATTTTATGTGATGCTTGTTTGCCGTGATTGCCACATTAATTTGTGATATGTTGTGTGGGTGTTGTGTTTTGATTAGAGGGATTTTAAGACATCTTACGTGAAATATAATGGTCTTGGGTATGTTTGTATAAGTAAACATGTTATATATTGGCTTAAAACGGGGTTTTGATCGGGACAGCTTTGTAACCTGAAATTATATGCGTTATAGCTCGAGTCCCACAAGTTATTAATTATGGGTTTTTACTTTTAAACTAGTTTTATGTCTTACTTAAGTTTTTCAATTAATTTAAGTGAATTTGGAGTTGTTTAGGTCGTGTTTTGAATTTTATGGGTTCATGTGTCAAAGCTAAATTTTGAGTACTTAATTTCAATATAGTTTTTGATTTTTCATTTTCAAACCAAAGGGATTTTAGAACTCTCCTTTACTATATTGATATTTAAGATGTTGGTGATTTTCTGGAATTTTTGAGGATTTTTCCAAGGTGTTTAAGTAGGTCTAATAAACGTAAACTTTTGGGGTATACCTCCTGTGCACTTTCTGGATAGACCCGGAAATATGAATTTTTAAACCACACTTAGGCTTTGAAATAAAATTTGAAATTTTTTGAAACTAGCTAACTAATAGGGGAACACCTGGGAATTTTCGCTGAATTTTTAGAGTACTTTTTGATGGGTCAATAAATTCTTATAAAACTGGTCCAGATGTGAAGTAAAAGAAATAAAAGACGCAATGAGAATATCAATAAGTAAAACACCTACAAAAGTAAGAGAAGCTTATAAAATGAATACGTTTGTAATTGTTAGCTGTACATTTGTGTGGTGTATCCTTGATTGAAGATGTGATTAGCTGTAGATTGGCTTGACATTAAAAGTGTAGATAGGCTCCACATTAATAGTGATTAGTAATTGATAGGCTATACAATAAAGGGTAATTGCATTTACCCTAAATAGGACAAGCTTTGTAATCTATTTATTTCACATGTATTATTGGGATGTAACAAACAAGACAATACAACACAAGCTTTCATGGTATCAGGCTTGGTTTCCCTGAAACGATCCTAACAAAATCAGCCTTGCCGCCTAAACAATCGGCTTTTCTTCTCTACCCCTCCTTCAAAATACTTAACCGTCATCACCACCATGACCAGCAACCCACCACCACCACCTCCCGCTCTCACACTTTTTGAAAAGCTTTATGCGGTGCACAACATCAACAACCTAATACCGGTCAAACTCGATCTTGATGAATTAAACTACTCATCATGGTGCTACTTTTTCAAAATCCACTGCAGCAACTTCGGAGTCCTAAAGCACATCGAAGGATCAAAGGAAGCTGCTTCACCGACAGAAGAGTGGCTCACGGCTGACTCCATTGTCAAGTCGTGGATCATTCTTACATTGTCCCTTTTCCTTCAACGAAGGTTCATCAAACTCAACCCTAAAACGGCTCTCGATGCATGGCAAAAAGTTGAGACCCCCTTTCAAGACAACAAACGCACACGAATGGTCGCTTTAAAAGGCGAATTACGTATGCTACAAATGGGAGAACAAAGTTCTGAAGAATACTTCTTCAAAATCGATTCCATCATCACTTTGCTCAATGATCTCGATTCGGACATCAGTGAACACGATGTTGTTACCTATGCCATAAATGGTTTAAGCGAAAAATTTGGCAGCCTTGCCCAAATCATCGCTCACAAGGATCCTTTTCCTACTCTTACTACCATGCGGTCGATGGTTACAACTGAAGAGATGCGCCTTCAGACTAAGCAGCCCACTATGTCCACAAACACCACGTCAAGTGCACCACAAGCTTTGTTATCCGTGTCACAAAATCGTGGACAAGAAACTAGAAGCAACAAGGATCGTGACCCTCGTAACACCAACAAGACCGAGGTATGTCGAAACTATGGTCGCGGTTTTTGTCGATGGGGTATGAATTGTAGATACATACACGACTCTAATCGTGTAACTACTTCTACTTCTGCTGGTAACTCATGTACTAATGGGATACAAAACAATTCACGGTCAAACCTTTCACCACAAAATGTTGCTACTGGTTTAGGTGCTGGTGGGCTCCACTTAATGGGCCAACAATAGTTGTTGGCTTTACTTCAGGCCCAAAACCAACTACTAGCCCAATATGGTTTGAATACCCCTTTGGGTCACACGCATGTCCAAGCTACTTCTTTGTTGGGCTCCAGGCCCGCGTTACCACCTGAATTCGCATCACAAGCCCAACATGTGACCCTCACTCCTCAACAACAGGCCTTTTACGCTGCTGCGATTCAAGGCTTGGTTACCTCACCCGCACCTCCTGGTCAAGCTATGCTTCTACCTCAAGCTTTTAGCACCATGACACTTCAGGATCAGTCGGATCCGAATTGGAACATGGATAATGGTGCGTCCTCTCATCTTAACTCCTTTGCTACTAACCTTAGTATTATTTTTAATTCTTGTATTTATCCATCTTTTCAAGTTGGTGACGGAAATCGATTCCCGTTACCAACTCGAGCCGAACCTGTTGGAATCACTCCTAACTTGTATTTCAAGTGTTAGTAATTAATATGTAATAGGTTGCTTAAACTAGGCTTTTATATTTGTATTAATGGCAAGGCTTACGTAGAAAGCCCATGAGCCTTGGCCCAAGTCCAATAATGAAGGAAGGGACTAGACATGTTGCCCTAGCTCCCTTCCCCTATAAATACTTGTGTAAACCTTCATTTGAAGGTTGGTTGTTCACTTCTCAATATATCCTAGGCATAAAATTTATCCATATTCATACGTGTGTGTTTGTTTAGTGTTCAACCGATCACCTTTACCTTTATTTCTTACATATTGATCCTTGTGTTAACTTATAGTGACCTAACAATGGTATCAATCGCCATCTAGTTGGGTGAAACACTTTTTTTTGAAGTTCATTCCATACGCGTGGGTGTTTTAGCGTACTAAACTTTCATACGCTTAAAGCTTTGGTTTTTACACTTGTAAACTCAAGATTCTTGTGGTTTAAGGTTTATTTAGTGTTAAAGTTTAAGTTTTTTGCATCAAGTTTCAAACTTTACGCGTGTAGATTAGTTTTAAGATTGGTTTTGATTCATGTGTACTATTATACGCGTAAGCTGAAAAGAAGTTTTGGATCATCAAGTTGTAAAATTTATTGTTATTTTGGCGATTTTGAAGTTGTTTCATCATTAAAATCGGGTTACAAAACACTTTTTTGGGCATAAAAATCAGTTTTGGTAAATTTTGGTACTTTCTACGCCTAGTAAAACCCTAGTTTTACGCGTAAGGTTTAAATCCTAAGTCAGTCTACGCCTAGTAGTTTCCTACGCATAAGCTTTTCTGCCTTTGATCTTGGAAGCTTTTGGTTTACTCAGTGTTTTCTTGCTTGGATAAGCCTGAAAACACTTCGAATTTGGATATCTTTTACACTTGGATAAGTGTAAAGGATTTTTAGGTAAAACTATAGTTTTACGCATAAGCATAAAAGCTTACGAGTAAACACTTTTAGCCTAAGTCTTTCCTACGCATAAGCTTATCACACGCCTAAGGAAATATTACGCATAAGGTTCTTACTATTAAGCCTTTGGTTAACGCTTAAGCCTAAGTTTTATCTAAAGTTTACGCGTAAGCAGGATTTACACCTAAGCTTCTATCTACGCATAAGAAGGGAATTACGGGTAAGCCATTTTCTACGCCTAAGCTGGTTTTCTACGCCTAAGTGCACTTCATCAACAAGTTTTCATTCGACTACAAAGATCCATCATCAACAAAAGTTTCAAGATGTCTCAACCACCATACCCTCATTACTTTCCTCATGAGTATCCTCAACAACAACAACAATATCAACAATATCCTCCACCATCTCAACAACAATTGCAACAATTTCAACAACAATTTAAACCGCCATCTCAAATGTACTTTCCTCAAGGAGCAAACCCTCTTCCACCACAGATGCCTCAACCAAACCCTCATCAACAAGTTCAACATTGTAACTACTTCCAATATTAGTATCCAGCAAAGTATGCTATGAATGTCACAACGCAAAGGGAACCTTCTTGGTTTGCAAAACAACAAGATCATACTAACACACCTTGGGTTATCACACCACTTCCTGAGTCCTCTTCTAACCCCCGACACAATGTTGCATAAATTAATGGTCCTTTACCTTCCTTTAGTGAAGTAAAATCATTACCCGAACGATGTCAAGTTCTTAAATATTTTGATACATTCATGTCTGACATCAAACTTTTGTTATGTGAAATTGAAGTTAATTCTGAAATAAAAGATGAACATTTTCAATCGCCATATGCGCGAAATCAAAGAGATATTTTTTAGAAAATACTTTTACCCCAGGTCCGAAATTTGAAAATGTGTGCAATCTATTGGGATCGGGATCTTCAGAAGGAGATTGGGCTTATGAAAATAATTTTCGAGAAAACAGAACATCGATTTCAAATACTAAACGTAAAAAGAAAATGTTAAGAAATCATGTTGATCGACTCTTGAAAGATGTTATCTGTGCTGATACCATCAATGTGGTGTTATTACATACGGTTGCATATGCATTTGACTATATTGATGTTGAATCATTGATAATGTTGAGAATATCGATAATGTGCATAAATCGAGTCTTTAAAATTGAAAATGAGCGTCTGTTAAATGAACTTTCGAATGCAAAACGTCGTCTTCAATGGTGTCAAAAGATTGTCAAAATCGAGAACTTGCTTTGCAAAAAAAAAACAACGATTGCGTGAAAATCTTCGATCCAAAACTTGAACAAGCGGATGATGACAACGTGTCTTTAAATGTCAAATTTCAAAATATGAACAAGAAATTGCCAAAGTCAAAACCGAATATGGTGTCATATTTGATTTGCTTAAAAGACTCGTGCTAAGGCATCACAAGAACTTGATAATCATCTTGAATACACTAAAGAAGTCTTAACGTTAGTGAAACATTCGCTCACGAAAATCAAGAATTCACGCACACTATTGTTGAGTTAAAAGCAAAGTTAGGGAAGTATGAACAAGATAAGTCTAGTAACACGAATGTTCTTGCACCTGGAATGTTTAAAATTGACACTAAAACGCCTAATGACAAACCACAAGATACTAATGTGCTTCCTTCCACTGATACATGAATAGTTGCCTCTTTTCCCAATGTTAGCACTTCACAACTTAAGAGCAAAAAAAGGAAGAATAGGAAGTTGCAACGTAAGAGAAGAACAATAAAGACGTCTAAAGTAGAAGAACATCTTAGGACTTTGAATAAAAATTATGTTGCACCCACTTTAGACATTGAATTAGACAGATGTAATAGACAAAGTGATGTAACGAATGCTGAACCTTTATGTACTTTGAATGTTATGTTTGAAGCATCTTGTGTTGGTTGTCGTAAAAGCATGTTTTCTGGTTGTCATGATAAATGTGTTGCTAAATCTATCTTATCTCGTAAGCGAAATAACAGAAAACGGATTACCTCTAGGCACACTAATGCTTCTAAGTTTGTGCTAGGTAAACCGCCCTCTAGTATTTATTCTACGATCATTGATGTACCCATAGAACCCACTTCACCTCCTAGCAAGAAAATATCACCTAGTGCATTCACTAAGACCAAAGCACGAACTAGTTGGACGTGGCAGAGATGGTTACAAAATACACCCGGTTTAAATGGATTCCTAAAATCATTAATATGTGTGTGTCATCATGAATCAGAACGGAACCCTCTAACTCTTGATTCCACCTCTACTTTTATTCCACCTGTGTCGCCCTGTGTGTAATGCAGTGATACAAATCATCCTTTGGATTGTTGATAGCGGATGTTCCCGACACATGACATGCAATCTTAAGCTGTTATCAAACTTTGTATCAAAGTTCATCAAGACTTGTCAGATTCGGAATGATCACTTGCAACTATCATGGGCTATGGAGATTACATCAATGGAACATTGAAATTAGCGAGGTTTATTATGTGGAAGGTCTGATGCACAATCTCTTTTCGCTTGGTCAATTTTGTGATGGAGATTTGGAAGTTGCTTTTAGGGAGAAAACTTGTTTCATTCGTGATTTACAAGGAAACGGTCTCATGTCTGGAAACCGCACATCAAGCCTTTACACAATCTCAATGCAAGACATGATTGCTTCATCTCCCATCTGTCTACTTTCTAAGGCAACATCTACAAAATCTTGGCTGTGGCACCGTCGACTTTCACACTTGAACTTTTAAACCATAACCAATCTTGCACGATACAAACTAGTTGAAGGTCTTCCAAGGTTTCGGTATTATAAAGATCATCTATGCTCTGCTTGTGAACAAGGGAAAAGCACTCGTGCTCACTTTCCTTCAAAGGTGGAACACAACTCTCAGCATGTGCTTCATCTTCTTCACATGGATTTGTGTGGCCCGATGCGTGTGCAGACGATTAATGGCAAACGCTACATTCTAGTAATTGTTGATGACTACTCAAGATGGACGTGGGTTTATATTCTTCGAAGTAAAGATCAAGCTCCACGGATGATCATCACCTTTCTCACGAAAATTCAAGTTCGACTTGAACACGGTCGGACAAATCGAATGCAGACGGAGGAACCGAATTTCTAAATCAAACTCTTCGAGAATACTATGAGAAAGTGGTAATTGAGCATCAAACATCCATTGCGGATACCGAACAAAATGGAGTTGTTGAAATACAAAACCGTCGTTAGTGGAAGTCGCAAGAACGATGTTGATAAATGCAAAACTTCCAGATTACTTGTGGGCGTGTTGTGTCAATGCATGCTACACTCGAACAGCTCTATGATAACTAAACGTCACAACAAAACACCTTATGAGCTTATCCATAACCGCAAACCGAATCTCAAACACTTTCATGTATTTGGGTCTCTCATACCCGAATAATGATCGTGATGATTTGGAAAGCTCAAGGCTAAAGTTGGCATTGGAGTCTTCGTTGGATACTCACGAAAACTCAAAAGGATACCGGATCCGAATCGTCATACAAGGGAGATTATGGAAACGATTCATGCTAATTTTGATGAGCTTACATACATGGCTTCGAGCAAAGCGACTTGGAACCCGGACATAACCGTCTAAACTTCCCCAAACCCCATCATCACCGAACCAAGATTACGACTTACTCGTCGTCAAATGGAATAGCTATTTGCTCCTCTGTTTAGTGATGATATTGATCAACGTGCTCCAGATGTATCAAATGTTTCCGCTGCTCAACATGATAATAATCCAATCCCTGATACACCTAAAACAACAACAACAGTTATTGTAGCACCTCTAATTAACTCTACAACACCAGCCGAACAAACCGCATCCAATGACACTGATCCAGCTGATGATCTTCTAAATCAAGATGTACCTGCACCCACGGATTATGATCCAAATGCGTTCTTTAACCCTTTCGCTAATGAACCTGCAACTTCAGATGTTGCGGAATCATCTACAAGCCATTTGAATCTACCTAATCTGCATAATGTATATCAACATCAACCCTCCACGCATCGTTGGACTAAAGACCATCCTCTTATAAACATTATTGGAAACCCTAATCAACCAATCGTAACTAGACAACACCTTCAGACTGACGGTGAACATTGCATTTATGCACTTACCATTTGTCAATCTGAACCCAAAAATATTAAAGAAGCAATGACTTATGACAACTGGATTGAATCAATGCAAGAAGAACTGAATCAGTTTAAATATCTTGAAGTATGGGAATTGGTTGAGCGACCAACGAGGGTCTCGTCATTGGTCTCAAAGGATTTGGAAAAACAAGTTAGATCTTTGAGGTACGGTTATTCAAATAAGTCACGTCTGGTGGCTAAGGGTTATAGACAGGAAGAGGGGATTGACTTCGAAGAATCATTCGCACCGGTTGCTAGACGTGAGGCTGTACGGATTTTTCTGAATGGTAAAATGAAGAAAACGGTATATGTTAGTCAGCCAGAAGGATGTGTTGATCCAGAGTTCCCTAATCATGTCTAAAGACTGAACAAGGCTCTCTACGGCCTCAAACAAGCCCCTCGGGCGTGGTATGATGAGTTATCATCCTTTCTCCTATCCCATAATTTTGTCAAAGGATCGGTCGACCCAACACTGTTTATACAATATCACGGGGCACACATTTTAATCGTTCAAATTTATGTGGATGACATCATTTTTGGGTCAACCCATAAAAAGTATTCAAACGATTTTCAAAACTAATGAAAACACATTTTGAAATGTCAATGATGGGTGAACTTACGTTCTTTTAGGACTTCAAGTTCATCAATCACCCGTGGTATTTTCTAAGTCGTCCAAATATGCTCTTGAAATTTTAAACAAACATGGAATGCAAAGTTGTGATACCTATGCCACACTAATGGTACATACCAACAAACTGGGCCGATTTGCATGGAAATTGATTGACCTACCAAATACCAAGTATTATTGGGTCTCTCATGTATCTAACGCCATGGACGACATTGTATTTTCGTATATCTTTGCTCCGTTATTAGTCAAGACCAATGAACGTCACCTCACCGAGGCTAAAAGAATTCTCCGATCGTCAAGGAACCATTAATTTAGGGATCCGTATCCGAAGGATTCGGTTTTGAACTAATAGCTTTTTCGGCGATGATCATGCGGGATGCTTAGATTCTCGGAAAAGTACTTGGTGGTTTGCAATTCCTTGGTGATAAATTGGTGTTATGGCAATCGAAGAAATAGGATTGTTCATTGCTCTCCTCATGAAGCGAGAATATGTAGCCATGTCGGCGTGTTGTGCTCAAGTCATTTGGATGAGAACACAACTCAAAGACTATGGTTACATATTTGATGTAATCCGTGTCTTGTGACAATCGAAGTGCTATTGCGATCTCGTGCAACACTGTTCAACATTCGAAGTCAAAGCACATCGATCTTCGATATCATTTCATCAAAGAACATGTGGAAAAGGGTACTGTTGAATTATATTTTGTAGGTATCGAACACCAACTGGCGGGTCTTCTTACCAAATCCTTGGCTTCTGCTAGGTTTACTGATTTGATCCACCGGATTGGCATGAGGTGTTTGACTCTAGAGGAACTGGACGAACTTTTAACACAATCTTGAAACAAGTCAAACACCAAAACCTCTTTTGTAAATAAACTTTTCAAAAACAAAAATAGAAAAGTATAAAAACTGATAAAATACAAAAATATTCTTCTATCTAAATTCTTTCAAACATTGCAAGTACAAATCTTCTGTCAACACTTTGTTCTATCAAAACTTTCATTATTTTTCCCGAACAAGTGTTGAGAGGGAAATTGTAAATATTTTTCAGTCTCATAAAACCTTGTACTTGCATGTTACCATAAGATGTTGTTTCTTCAAGAATGGTGGATACGTTTCTTGTTTAATACTCTCCTCGGACTCAAATTTGTAAAATTTCATCATTTCTAAAGTAGAGGGGAAGTGTCGTCAAGTTTCTTTCCAACAATGCTGCGTTGCTAAAACAAAGTGGAAGTTATGGGTCTTGGTTGAAAATAGTTGAGGTGGAAGGGCCATTCTTGTCAAAATTGAAAACTTATTTTAACAAAACCTTCACCTAAATACACTAACACATTTATTACTTCATTTAAAACTTCAACCACCTCATCCACGCCTAAGACTCAAAGTTCAAATCCGTGCTTCAAACCTGAAATTTATCACGAAATGGACGTCGTCATGGAAAATGTCAACGCACCCAATGAACTCACTATGGAAGATATCCTCCCAACTGGTTACAGCAAGTCGATTGGAAAGAACAATCTCGTGGTCGATTTTGAGAACTTCACACGCCGTAATCATCATGCGAGTTCTTGTGGATATCCTTAAAGTTCATCCCTACAAGAATATGCTTACCAACTCAAGAATCGTTCACGAAATCTATATCCATCAATTACGGAAACAATGGAAAAGATTGATGGACAAGATCTTGTCAAAGTGACTCAATGACAAGGAAGTCAACATCACGGTAGCGAATCTTCATATTATTCTTCTTCGCACGCTATTCACTGCGACTATGTACCAACTCCGAATGAAGAGGCCATAATGCAATTCATGGTTGACATTGGCTATGATGAAGCTGCCGGAATCATAAAACACTCCTTTGTCGATCGAAGAACATTCCTCAACCTTGTAGGACATTGTACATTATGATCGCTAAGTCTCGTATCGGAAGAGACAGGTCATGAGCATCCAAAACTCATGCACCGCAAACTTTCTAGGGAATGGTCAACAAACAACACATTGACTATGCAAGCCTGATATAGGAAGATATGACGTCTCATCTCAAGAAGCCTGGGTCAAAGGTTCCCTTTATCAGATATACGAATTTGTTGATTCAGAACATTCTCAGGCAAACTCGGGACATCCCCATGAGAATAAGCGACCCCAAGAATCATTCCATGTTATATGAGCCCACATTGAACGTTGTCAGATTTAAGGACTCATCGACACACAAGTAAGGTGCAGTATTACTGGACTGCCTTCTCACTGACACAATCAAGAGTCTTCCGTCGTATCTACGATATCAAGAAGCAGTAAGTGCAGGTACAGTCGGGTTTATGGATGAGAAGACTCGTGTTCCTTCCAAGAAGACTAGAAGGTCGAGCAACACCGGTAGTCTTGGAAGCACTAGGAGCGCTCATAAGTATCCAAAGAGGCATCCAAGCTTCAAGAAAAGAGTCCCATCTCGGTCGCTAGTCTTAATCCTAAACCAGAACCTATTCCAAAGGACGACGACTCTGAAGCAACTAAGTCTGAAGAGGTGGTTTACTATTCCGAAATAGTTACAGATGAAACAACCTCACCGAGGTCAGAAGACAAAACACCAAGTCCCCAATCAGACAAAGGGAAGACACCAGTGACTGAAGAAGAAGAAGAAAGTTCTTATGAAGATAAAGACCCAAAGGATGAACAACAATACCACAAAACTCTTAAGCAGCTGAGGTTAGAGCATGCTGCTAAGGAATTTAACCTTCAACAAACCAGAGGCCCTTAAGGTTCCAGTGGTGGAGCTCTCATCACACCAATTCTTGATGCGGTTAATCAACCCGATAAGGGAACTGGTGCCACCACTAAGGAATCTACAGAGCAGCAGCAACAAGAGTATGAGGTTCCATTCGACTTTGAGGAAGACGAACAGGAAAAGACTGAGAAGATCACAGATGAAGATGTGGAGAAAGCGGCTAAGGAAAAGGCTGCGGAAGAGGCACGAGCTAAAGAGGAAGCTGATAGCTATCTTCAAGATAACCCTGAACAAAATCCAGAACAATCTTCATAGCCACCTCAAGACCCATCCACAACTGAATTATCATCTCACTCCTCACCACCACCATCTAAAGAAACAACCATCAGATCATCATCCAGGTAGGTCAAGAAACCCACTGATACATGGGCATCTCGTGCCAAGACCAAGATCCAAAAGGCTGTCAAGCAAGCAAGAAGACAAAACATACTTGACAAAAAGTTGAATCAGCTTGCTGACAGGGTCAACTTACTTGGTAATGAGATGAACAATTTCATGGAGGAAAAAGAACATATCAAGTTATTCCTCAACAAAGACATAAAAGGAGAAATGGACGAGCAGATTAGGGACTATACTCATCATTTCCTTCTCAAAACTGTCCATGGAGTAACTAAAGAAATGTTTGCAAAACAACTTTACCCATATATGAAGACATTGGTTAGGCAAACAATTACAAAAACACCGGTGGTTATGCAAACCCGACCAGTTCAGCCTCCTAATGTCACTGAATCTGATTTGATTTCACAGCTGATAATGCAGATGTCTCCTCGATCTCCAACTTTCACATCTGATGAATCAAAACTCTTTGAGGCATTGCTTGCATATCAACTGAAGACAACTTGCAAGGAAGCATCTGAACAGGAAAAGCGACCAAGATACGATGAAGATACAAACAAGGATCCAAAGGCTAAACGTCAAAAGAAAACAGGCGAGTCCTCATATATGCCTCCACCACCACCAAAGTCCACTTCCACTACACCAGCATCTCAAAAGACCTCTACATCTGATAAACCTTAGGAGTCTGAGTCACCACCACCATTGGAGAAAACTGGTGATCACTTTGAATACACCGGTGGTGATGACGAAGAAATTACCGAGCCCCAGCAACAACCCTCATCTCCACCATCAACTAAGCAGCAACCATGACCATCATCCAAACCAAAGAAGAAGAGATCCACTCGCTGTCTCACGGTTAGATGAAGATGACATCGCAGAATATGAATGGTTCGACAAGCTAGTTGATGCTACACCTCGATTACGGAAGGCCAAGAACCGTAGATGGTCGTACTATGGAGCATGTTAAGATTATCTGGACAAGTTCAAGGTTAAGAAGATGACGAAGGGGAGCTTCGCGGATCAAGAATGATGCATTTCAACTGCTAAAAGACAGCACCGACAGCGCTCTTGAAGTCGAATATCACCTCGACAACGTCGCTCAAGCTATGTCTAACAACATTGACTAGCTCAACCTCGAATCAAACATTGACTTCACAAGAAAGGATAAGACTCCATATTACACTGACTGGACCAAACCACTACCAACCATTGGTCGACCAGAGCAACCCAAGATTCCCTACCAATACTTCTTCAACAATGACCTAGAATTTCTGCAACACGGTAGCGACATCAGCAAGAAATACGCTACATCACACACCTTTAACATTCCAACTGCACTCTTCTCCAACAATGTTGCCATCGAAGAAGCCGCCAGAATGTTCATTGACAAAGTGGTGGATTATGACATTGATGCTCGATGGCATTCACCATTGGCGAAAGGAAGACTATACTACGTGTCGCCAAGTCCTAAAATCAAACAAGGAGGTATTTAGTGATAAAAGGATCGTTGCTATCATGAATATCGATCGGCTACAAAGTGGGATTACTCATTCTTAAAGGAGATAAAAGTCAAACGCCAAGACGAGCAAGAATATGACTTTATCAAGTCGATTTTACGAGGTTGTCGCTCAACGACATCAAAGACATGTACCTTGCTAAGGTACAAGGTCGGATGAGACAATTCTCCACCAACATTCAACTCCGGTACATCACAAAGATTGTTGATATTCATTCAAAGCAGAGTGATCCAGGAGCGTGTTAAAGATCTTCAACTTCTTTGTGGAATCTTACGAAACAAGTCAACCTAACAAAACCGTTGCTACACTTTCCGACATAAACCAACTATCTCGATAAACCATTTTAGAGAAACCAAGTTTGGATTTGTTTACATGATGAACTTCACCACAAGCGCTTCATGGCGTGAAACGAGGTTCACAAGTTCTGCGATCACACGTTAAAGTTGGTTCGTGATGGGTTAGCGTATTGGTTGAAGGACATACAGTAAGGAATTGGGTTAAAAAAGGGATGGAAATCTAAGGAAAGGAGGGATGCTAAGAAGATAATCACGAGGCTAGATGAAAGATTGTTTCATCGGGATCAGATGCGGAGGTTGGAAAGCTTTGTGGGTGGCAGAGAGAGTTTCTCGCTTACGGGTTATCAACGTCAAGAGAGAACTCCTGGTCTTATTGAATGATTTTCTGGTACTCTTTAAACTATCTTGATTGACATTTGGATTATATGATATGTATATTGACAATGGCTTGTGCACACATAATAGTGTACAACCCGTACTTGTAATGAAAGGATCACGTAGTGCATCGATTGCCACAATCCTTATAAAAGGAGCGAAAAGCTTACTTTTGAGTAAAACTTATCAAAACTTTTATTTTTCAAAGTTTTGCTCAAAAGAACAAGTACTTCCCCTTATGTTTTCAAAATCTCAAAAGTTAGTATTACTTGTTGAGGGGGAGTATTTGCCAAAAAATCTTTGTTCATAAAAAGTTCTTCGTGGAAATCTTCCCACAAAACACAAAATGGTCATATTCGATATCAAAAATTTCATCAAAAATAACACTTAGATGCCATTTTTGAGGGGGAGAAAAATTGTGTGATACTAATATGTTGTAAATGTGATTGAATCATCGTGTACTAAGACTTAACCCATGAATTGAGGAGATCTGAACTGTCATACATTGAAAAATTTGTCTTCCAAGACTCATCCGAGTAGATCGTACCTATTCGAGAAACTCTTGATAGACATGAACCTTGACGGGTTTGACAACCTTTCGAGGTTTGTCTACATCTTCAAGGTAGTTATTAGAGCTAGTTGTCACCTAAAAGCTGAAAATGTATCTCTTTAACTATGCAACTTAACCATGTCTCGCGGGGAATTGTCTATCTTGAGTCGATAAATTCAAAAGTGCGAGCTCTACCCTCACTGTGTAGATTTCTGTCAAAACACTTGAGCACATGTGGAGGGGGAGTATTTCTAAAAATACAAAACTCTTGAAGTGTTACAAAATGTTTTCACTCATAAACACTTTGAGAGATTTTCAAAAAAATTGTTTTAGGGCAACGTAGGATAATCATAGAGTTATAAGGTGACTAAGGTTAGGAATAACCATCCTATGATCCGCCAGAGCCGGAGGGATCTACCCAAGGACACTACCAATAGTTAGAATTCAGAAGTCCTTAGGTATGATTATAAAAAGTAGAAAATGAGAATCGGAGTAAGAAGGAGTTGAAGAATTAAAAATAAGAAGTAAAGAAAAGGGTGAAGACAAATAGCCCTCCAAACTATTCAACTTAGATCAGACACCAGGTTCAATTCATATGCTACTGGTTGTCACTAGATAACACCGGCATTGAAGATTAAAAGTCGTCATTGACCCAGTGATGCAATGCACTAAACCTTCTTAGCCACTCAAGTTTCTCTCAACAGAAACTTGTTTCATTCTCACAGGGAACCCTACGTATACTATCGGCATTCTCTTAGAGATTACTGGTATTGAAGAAGGAGACCCTCTCACTAGTCTCTGCTCAGGAAAACCAAAGAGCACTATTGAGTCTAGAGCCATGAGATTCATCAAAAGATCTCTTAGGAACACTTGACATTTCATCACTTGTCGTTCAACATTAAGGACGCAAGTGATACAATTCTAGAGTCCTACATAGATCTTAGCAATATGTCGAGAACATTTATGAGGAGTTCACAATTGTGTTCCTCAGTGATTGAATGGAAACTCCTGCCAGGGTCAACATCAAGCGACCACGACAAAGCGGTCGCCTTCGGTAGCCCCTTGTGGGTTACGCTTAGTGTTGTCTCATATGGTCTATAGTCGTGGGGTTATGCTTGGGTGTACCTCAACGACTCACCTAAACTATAGGTGTACTTGGTACATCGTGTTATCCTACTTAAGGGACTCCAGTCGAGAATAGCCTTTGCAGAATTAGAGATGTGTTTCACACTATGTTTGTTAACACGCTCAAGTTCGAACTTGTAAGTCTTGGAAATCCCGCTAAGGAGATTCCTTTCAAGAATCGAGTCCACGAAGATGTGGGTCATTACTTGAACTTGTTCAATGTAATGCCAATCGTCCTTATGGGATTTGGACGGTGATTCGCCCGACCAAGGTGAATGAAATCAAGACATTCATCGGAGAACAATCGTAGTGGTCAATTCTTTAAGAAATGACCACAGTGATCGATTAGTGTTTTTCACTAACCCATTCTTATGTTTTCTTCTGACGGATGCTCCTGGGAGATGATCGTGCTGATTCTCCACATGCTCATACCAACAACAACACAAATTGAAGTTCTCTCGAAAGGCAACACAAAAGTCATAATGATTCTTCTTCTAAAGCTAAAGAATCTACAAAGTTTAAAGACTAAGAGAACTACATCAAAACTGAAATCCAATGTAAAAGAGCGTGTGAGCATGTTGGAGAAAGACGTGGAGACACCTGAGCAACGAAGCGGACCTGATGCAGACTACAACAACATAACATCAGCATATCCACACCAGAACAAAGAACAAAGATAACGAAGACGTCAAAGCTGAAAACTTCAAAAGAAACAAGATCCTCACACTGGGGAGATTGTTAGAATCAAGGCACTTCTTCTCACAAGAAAGAGGAATGTCAGAAGACGTCAAGGCAACTATTACATCAACACCAACAACTTATGTAAGATTTCTGGAGTCATCACTTAACTACTAACACTTAGGGGGAGATTGTTGGAATCACTCCTAACTTGTATTTCAAGTGTTAGTAATTAATATGTAATAGGTTGCTTAAACTAGGCTTTTATGTTTGTATTAATGGCATGGCTTATGTAGAAAGCCCATGAGCCTTGGCCCACGCCTAATAATGAAGAAAGGGACTAGACATGTTGCCCTAGCTCCCTTCCTCTATAGATACTTGTGTAAACCTTCATTTAAAGGTTGGTTGTTCACTTTTCAATATATCCTACGTATAACATTATCTATATTCATACGTGTTTGTTTGTTTAGTGTTCAACCGGTCACCTTTACCTTTATTTCTTACATATTGATCCTTGTGTTAACTTATGGTGACCTAACAAAACCCTTCACTTAAACAATACACTTATTACACCTAACATTGTAAAGAATTTAATTTCGGTCCGACAGTTTGTTCGTGATAATAAATGCACTATTGAGTTTGATGAGGTTGGTTTTTCTTTGTAGGATTATTGGACCCGTCAAATTTTACTCACTGTGACAAAGACGGGTGATCTCTATCCGTCACATTCTCGTCTACCCTAAAGCCTTTCTTGTCGATCCAAGAACGTGGAACCAACGACTTGGTCATCACGGAAGTGACGTGTTACGTTATATAGTCTCTGATAATTTCATTTCATGTAATAAAACTAAGTCTCCCGTACTTTGTCATGCTTGTCAGCTTGGCAAGTACGTGAGACTTCCTTTTTCACTTTCTGAGACAATTGTTAAGTCTCCTTTTGATATTGTTCATTCAGACTTATGGATTTCTCCACTTTTGAGTCTTTCGGGTATTAAGTACTATGTTTTATTCCTTGATCATTTTTAGCATTACTTGTAGGTGTATCCTTTAAGAAATAAATCTGATGCGTTATCTAAATTTATTCATTTTCGTGCTTATGTTAAGAATCATTTTAACTGTGACATTAAATCTTTGTAATGTGATCATGGTGGTGTGTTTGACAATAATGCCTTACACCAATTATTTGCCACTGTTAGGAATTAGAAATTCCGGTATTAAAGAGTCGGTCACCTCAAGTATATGTAATCGTTAAAAGCTCGTAGTCGTAGTTCTTTTAAGTTAAGTAGTAATTTAGTTAAGTAACACCGTGGAGGACTGGACGGTCTTTACCCACCGTATGCCCGATCCATGCCCAAAGTATGGCGAGTTATGTAAGACTATAAATACTCTCTACCTTCCAAGGTAGAGTTGGAGCTCATAATAATATCTTTCACTTTCTCTCACTAAGTTCCTAAACCTCTAACTTTCTCTCTAGAATTCCATCTATATGCTACTTTGTGTTATGGTTTGATGTGTATGTGAAAAGTTATATCCTAACAATTGGTATCGAGCCATGGTTAGATCATATCTTGCACATCTTTGGATTTATAGTGGTTTTAGGTGGTTTTGAGTTTGAAAAGTTTAGTGGTTTTGCATCATTTGGTTGATCTCTTGTGTTAAAGTTTGAATTTTGTTGGTACTTTTATGTTTAGAATCATCAAAAGTGTTTAGGTTTTCATTTGGTAAGCTTGAATCATCTTGGTTGGGTTGTTTTGGATTGAAAAGTGAAGTTTATTTGGTTTTTCAAGCTAGCGACTTAGCTCTCGGAATAGTTTCTTGGTAGCGACTTGCTTCACGGTTTGTAGCGACTTACGTTGTTAAAGCTAGCGAGTTAGATCTAGCGAGTTAAAGTACAAGTAGTGGAATCTCCACTACGGGTAGCGACTTAATGGTAGCGACTTGGTCGATGAGCGAGTTGCTCTTTAGCGACTTGTGTTTCTAGCGACTTGTGTAGCGAATTGTCGCCAAATTTTGGTTAGCGACTTGGTCCGTGCGAGTTACTACTTAGCGACTTGCTTGTCTGTTAGCGACTTGGGATTCTAGCGACTTGGCTTTCTAGCGAATTAATTGGTAGCGACTTAGTGCATCCGTCTCTAGCGACTTAGTGCATTATCATCTAGCGACTTGAGTGATTGTTTATGGTTTTCTCTTGATTTAGTAAAATCCGTGAAAGAATCTATTTCCGGTTTAATCATAGAGTTATAAAATCCGTATAATCTGTTAACATGTCTACCAACGTTCCTACCGCCATCTCCACTGCTGCCGAGGATGTTCAAGCGGTGGCTCGATACTCGCCCACCCATGCTTGACAGAATCGACTACGATTCTTGGGCTCAACGAATCGATTGTATTGCCTTGGAAAGGAAAATGGTGTCAACATTCTCAAATCCATTGATGAAGGACCATATCGTGTTGAGACGACTAGAGACATACTTGATACTAATGAAGATGGTACTCTGTTTACGGAATGGACAGACCTAAGATGTATGATGAGCTTGATGATAAGGAGAAAAGAGATTCGATGCGAGATATCGTGGCTTCAAACATTGTTCTTCAAGGTCTTCCTAAAGACATCTACAAGGCGATCAATCATAACAACGATGCAAAAGCGCTTTGGGATAATGTAAAGATGCTTCTCTCGTGTTGAAATTAACCATGGAAGACAGAGAATCACAACTCTATGACCAATTTGAGCACTTCAAGATGAAACCGATGAGAATGTCTATGAGTACTATGTGAGATTTCATAAGTAAGTTAATGACATGAGGAACATCAAGATGACTATGCCTAACATTCGAGTTGAACTCTAAATTTGTAAACAATATGAATCCCGAATGGCACAAGTTTGTCACTACATGAAACTCACTAAAGGATTGAAGGATACAAACTATGAGCAACTCTATGCCTTCCTCCTTCAAAATGAGAGACATGCCATGTTTGAAAAGAGGATTCTTGATCGGTTCAAAGGTCGTGGAGAAACAAGGTCTACAAATGATTCAACCGCCTTCTTCACGATAATGGGACTTCCAACAATGCTTCTCAAGTTGCACCCATGAATAATGATAATCATAATCACAAACCCATTTCGATCCAAGGTTCAAGCAACTCGATGCAAATGTTTGTCATGGAACATTTCATCTCTCAACTAACACTCATGGTTAAAGAGAATAGGACACTTTCACCTCACACTAACAAACTCCACACCGAATGAGATCCGAACCGCCTCCAATCTTCACAACCATGCTTTGATAAGAGATGGGAAAATTATGGGGCAACCAGATTCGGAAAGACGAGATGATCGGGGAAGAGGTGGAGTGGGAGGTTATGTTGGCAACCGTAATCGAGGAAGAAATGGTAACCAAAGTCAAGCTAAGCCAATCAAATGCTATAATTGTGGTGGTGAAGGACACATTGCAAGGAACGCACATCTCCAAAGCGTCCACGAATCTGATTATTTCGAGATAAGATGTTGCGCACAAGCTCGGGACAATGGTGCCGCATTGGATGAAGAGGAATTGCTTGTTTCTTCTTTGAGAGCAATGCCAAGACCTATGATGCGTATGTAGATGTGCGACCTATTCATGATATAGGTCACAATCATCGAGCGCCTTTCAAGTCGTTGTTGTGATGCTTACGACTCGATGTAGATGATGGACCTCATCGCACACACAATCTTTATGGCTAGCATCTCTCAATGGTTTCTCCCAAAATCTCTTCTTCACCACAAGTGGCCCATCCAAGGACAAACTCATCTCGGAGGTATTAAAGCTATACGATGATCTTGATGTGCAACAGATGCATGACAAAGTACAACCAATCGAAACTATTGAATCAAATATTGAAAATATGGTAATATCAATATTGTCCCATACGATCAATACGTGAAACAAAGTGAAAGTGAAGTTGTACCAAGTGATGCATCTTCTGCGATCAACAATGACTATGTCTTTGATGAATACACCGCATGTGCTCCTAATGATTCCATAATTTACGAACTAAATGCCTATAAGGAACGTGTTGCTATTTATGAACAACGTGCAAAATTTGAGTTGACCACTGTGAGCGGGAAATGGATGTCCAAGTGAGTACAGAATTAGAAAAGTAAGTTTAGAGAAGAAGTATTGAAACAAGAATTAAATTCCTTGCAAGAAAAACTTTCTAAAACAACTAAACAAAAACAAGAACTTCAAGAAAATGTGAAAATGCTTAAGCAAGAATTTAATGCAAAGGAATCAAAACTCTTGAGAGATTTTCTAATCAAAACTTTGAAAACAAACTAGAAAACAAGTTGTACATACAAGGAAACACCATTCGATTGCTCACATGGTCACCAAACATCGAGTCTTAGGCGATAAGCATAGCATTCCCTTGTTGAGGAACCGAATCCGAGGTAATTAAAAGGCTAGAAATGCTCATAAGGTGCTTTATGATGGTAATGAAATCCTTAAGCCTAGGCGTAAACCTAGTTGCGTTGAGTGCACCGAGAAGATAAGAAATCGATGAAGTCACTAGGGAGAAAATGAATAAGAAGTTAGAAGATCCCGAGTGTAAAAAGAATAACATAACGATCAAACCCCATAATTACACTAAAGAAAATTGGATCTCCTTGAACAAGTTTAAGCCTCGGACTCTATTAACCCCACGAACAAGTGTTCGGAAAAGGATATGGAAATGCAAAAGTCGAAAATCTTGTTGAAAAGAATCCCCTTGTAGGAAATCGCCTAAATCAACTGTGTATCCTCCTAATACACCAATGCACTTAGTTCCTAGATCTCTTGCCACTAAAAGCAAGACCTTAATCGATGAATATGTTATCTTTCAACTATTTGTTGATTTTGAGAAAACTTGTAAGAAAAGGATCACACCCACCGGTATAATCGAAGGGAAAGGGGTTTGAGCAAACTAAAGAATGCTATTTAACCGAGGTCATGCCTTTCTTTAAATAACTAAAAGATCAATTTGAGAGTCTTAAAAGGGACGATTCGATATTAAATAAATGGAAAAGGTATTTGATGCAATGATTGTTGAGGTTAGTGACTATGAGAGAATTAAAATATAGTGAGATTGAAAGGAAGAACTTGCATACACCGAATGAGAATCGATTTGAATGTATTGCTCAAGATGTGTTTTTCAACGCTACAAATTGTTCCATTAATGCTTCTCAATTTCATGAATTATCTGTTGCTCTGAAAGTCTCCCATGATCGTGTCATTGAGCTTGAATCAACAAATTCAAAATTGCATGAGAAAATAGAATAGGATGATCATGATAACTTGGTCAAACATTATTCTAAATTAGAAGTTGAACATCTTGCTTAACATCAACATCTCAAAGAAAATGTTAAAACCTCAAATATCAAGACATCCTCTGATGCTCCTGAGTTTGATGCAGTTTTTGAAATTAGCAAACGTGATGAACAAATTCGAGCTCATTATAACACGATCAAAAGATTGAAAGCCCAAATTTCACAACTGAAAGGTGAAAAGAAGGATGTGATTGGTTCCCATATGCCTCCACCTTTAGATTCTCGAATTTCCAACTTCAAAACATAATTGATAACTTGCAAAAGGAAAATGATTGTTTTAAAGTGAAATTTCAAAGGTTAATGATCAAAACAAAGAGTTATGTGATTCATTTAAAGTTAATCATGATAAACAAATTGAAAAGATAACTTCTTTACTTAACGATATTGAGAATCAAGCGTGAGGTGAAAGGAAAGTTGCCAATCCCAAATTGCAAATACTGCTCCTAAGGTTTCGCTTGTGATAAATATGCTATCAATATGTTATATATTCCCCGCCCATTAGGAATAATGAACTTGCACATAAAGCATATCTCTCATACCTTAAGGAAAGTTTGAAGGGTCTCCGTGAGATTGTTGAAGATGAAAGATTAGAAAAACCTTTTGATAGTACTATAGCCTATGCTGCATGGATGCCAAACGATCTCGGGAACTCTTAGAGTATGTAATTGTCACAAGTCCGAAATCTAGCAATAGGCGAGATAGAATAGTTGTGCCTTGTTCTATGCCTAAAGCCAAGCATGTGACCCTTGATATGCCTTGTTCCATGTCAAAATTCAAGCAAGCAACCTTTGATGTGCCTCCTAGAACTTGGATCCCAAGACTTCTAGACCGTAAATGCGAAAGTAGTGAAGCCATGTAATGTTCCCATCGTTACTTCTACAGATGTTAAGATTGACACTAAAGTTAGCGGGTCAAAACCTAGAAGCAATGCAAAGAAGGATAGGATTACGCAAACTAAAAGTGTTCATGATAAGGAAGTGAAAGAACACCATAGGGACAAGAAGTTTGATTTGAACAAAAGAATCGTGTTAGTTCTAGTATTAGCTCTAAGCTATCGAAATTAATTCGAGGCCTCATCTTTGTCGCAAAACATGTAAAAATGTTTATTTTCCGTAATCATGATAAATGTGATGTGTTATTTCGAGGTCTAAGATTCATAACCCGCTTAAGAAAGTTTGGAGAGTGAAACAGTTAAGCAATCTTGAAACCTACAGGGAATGTGTTTACAAATGTAGGATTTCATTGGAAGCCCACAGTCGAATATTAACGAATGGCAAACCTTACCCTTAGCTAGATCCACTATGCCTAGAATAGTGCTGTTAAGGTTTGGAAGCCAACCGGTAGAATAATCCCATTAAGCACAAAATGTCATTTGACTAAGTCCGATGCTTCTACTAGTTCGACTCCTAGGGATAATGCCATTGCATCTAGGGTTTCGCTTATTCAAAGATCGTTTGTGCTAACCAAAAGGAACCCATCGACGTGGGGATCCAATGTTTCCAATTCTCGGATTCGTCTTGTCCAAAGCAGTCGTATAAATCGTCCCTTGGTATTTGGATTCAAGCGGTTCTAAACATATGATGTGGCTCTTAACAATGACGTCTGCAAATCAATTCGCCAGCCTCGTACTTCATCATTATGGTGTCTGCAGATAACACTTCAGCCCCGTTTTTCAAAGAAAAGAAAAGTGTACGCTCTTATTCGCTTTATCTTCACTAAAGAGAAATTCTCTCATGAATGGCCATACTCATCTACATTCTTCATCAACAAGCTTCATGTTTTCCACGCTCATTCAATCATCAAGTGGATCCATGTTCATTGGTGTATACTCTTATTCACTTGTTAAATCAAAAATGGCAACTTCGGATGCAATTTTGAGGGGAGAAGAGTGAATATACTACATGATGATGGATGTTTGAATAATGGTTATACGACTTAATTTCGATGATGATGAGTGTATATTCTTTTAAGCGAAGAGTGAATATACTAAGGATAACTGGATTCATTGTTTTGATTTTGATGACTCTCCTCCAACGCCCAATGCTTCACTTACTAAGGATAATTGGGAATCAATGTTTGGGATTCATTGTTTTCAAAGATATGTTTGATGAGTACTTTCAACCTCCGACGAATGTTGATCATCCACCACAAGCTCATGCTCGGTTTCTATTGACTCAACCGGTTCACCATCTAAGAAGTACTTCTTGGAATTCTCAAGAAACCTTATCTCCGGTTATTTCACAAGGCGTTTATAATGACTATCATGATATTGTAAGTTGCACTAATGAATAATGATCCGCTCTTTGGTATTCTGTGCCAAATCTTCACGGATTGTTGTTCATGAATAATGATCCGCTTTTTGGTATTCCTTTGCCAAATCTTTACGGATTATTGTTCCTCTCATTGTGCACGCTTATAAATCAACCACATGAACATTAAGGAAAATGACTACCTCATTCGTCAAGACATTTGTGGTGAATCTTCCAGATCGGTCTCTACATGTATACCTTTAGGAAGAATGCATTAATGTCGAGAAATCATTTGTTCCGGTTCATTCGGTGGATCGACGACATCCGATTGTACGCTTATTCACGTGTTGGGCATTTGACACAAGGCGATTACTTGAGTTAATCAATTATCACTTATTTGAGATTGAAGTTAAAATTCACAAAGGCGAGCTTATGATGAAAATGTATGGAATTCTTCTTCGCCAAGTTTGGTATATCGTGTTTTCTTCATCGATGGTCACTTCAAATTGTCTACATATGGGTTGATAAAGATAGTCGAGAGAGTTTCTATCGCGGTGGTCCTACGGCTCTCGGACAATCCAGCTCGACCCGCACTTCAAAACAATCCTATTGGTTCATCCTTGTACCATTTCCTCCCAAAGACTCCATATGTACCTCAATCGAAGATGATTTAAGAAAATTGTTTGATCCTATGTTTGATGAACAGATGAGCCAAGTGCTATTGATCATCAATTCCTACAACAGAGGTGCTTCTATCCAAGTAAATGATGTTGATACTTGATCTCAATATCATTAAGCCAAGCGCTGCTGCTTGATCACTCTGTCTCATCAACAAATCATCAATCATCGAGTGTACATCGTGGAATGGTATCTCGTATCAACAATGAAGAAAATCCTTTGCTACTCCTCAAGATGCTCCATTTGATAACATATTTGCTCCTGAATCTTCATCGTAACCATCTTCTTCAGAGACATCGACTCTGCTACTTCAGGGTCCTCAACAACTACCACATGAACACCTCGTAAAATGGACTCACGATCATCCATTAGACAACATCATTGAAATCCTCTCGCCTAGTATCCACACGGAAACAACTTACAACCGATGCCTTATGGTGCTTCTTCAACTCCGTACTCTCTAAGATCGAACCAAAAGATGTCAAAACCGCCATGAATGAAGATAGCTGGTTCAATGCCATGCAAGAATAAATTCGTGAGTTTGATCGACTTGATGTATGGGATTTAGTACCTGCTCCAGATTGTGCTATGATTATTGCTCTAAAATGGATCTTCAAAGTGAAACTTGATGAGCATGGTGATGTGTTAAAGAACAAGGCTCGATTGGTTGCTAAAGGATACCGTCGAGAGGAGGGTATTGACTTTGAGGAATCATTTGCTCATGTTGCTCGAATCGAGGAAATCGTAATCTTTTGGCTAATGCTTGTAAGAACATGGTAGTCTATCGATGGACGTAAAGACGGCATTTCAACGGAGATCTTAAAGAAGTCGCCTATGTCGCCCAACCCAAGGCTTTGTGAATCCAGAGCATCCTACCCACGCTTATCGTTTGAAGAAGGCTCTTACGGTTTAAAGCAAGCTCCAAGGGCATGGTATGATACATTTGTCAAAGTTTCTTCTATCAACCGGATTCATCAAAGGAGCAATTGATCCTACATTGTTCACCGAAGTCGTGCAAACATTTAATTCATGTTCAAATTTATGTTGATGATATTATTTTGCCTCGATGCACCCAATGGAATGTGATCGTTTTCAAATGAAATGAGTTCAAAGTTTCAAATGTCAATGATGGGACAAATGTCATTTTCTTGGGATTACAAATTTCACAAAGTCCCGGAGGCATTTTCATAAATCAATCTAAATATGCAATGTAGATTTTAAAGAAATTTGGATTTGATTCATGTGACCGCTGACACCCCCATGATTGATCGAACCAAACTAGATGAGGACCTCTCGTGGATCATGATTGACCAAACGAAATATCGGAGTATGATTGGATCCTCGATGTATCTCAACGCTAGTAGACCGGACATCTTGTTCGTTGTTTGCATGTGTGCTAGATACCGTGCTAAGCCTACTAAAAAGCACCTTGAAGCGCTTAAACGGTCTTCGGTATCTCCAAGGAACCATCAATATGGGTCTTTGGTACCAAGGACACCGGTATGTCACTAACGGCCTATGCGAGATGCCGATCATGCAGGTTGTCAAGATACACGTCAAGTACGCCGGAGTACTTTCGCTTTTGGGTGATAAGCTTGTGAGTGGTCTTCAAAGAAGCAAATGAGTACTTCTATTTCCTCTACAGAGGTGAATACATAGCCATGTCATCTTGTTGTGCTCAAATCTTATGGATGAGATCTCAATTATCCGACTATGGCTTTGAATTCAACAAAATCCTCATCTTCGTGATAATAAAAGTGCTATTGCTCTCTCATGCAACAACGCTCAACACTCGAGAGCAAATCATATCGACATTCGACATCATTTCATCGTGAACAAGTGGAAAAGGTGTGGTGGAACTCTATTTTGTGAGGTCTCGAATACCGCCAGCGACATCTTCACCAAAGCTCTTCCAAGAGAACGCTTTGAGTTCATTCTTCCACGACTTGGCTTGAAAAGCCTTCAACCGAAACACTCAAACGTCTTCGGAGGAAGACGAGGAGTAAAGGTCTATCTTCATCTATCTCTTGTATATATCTATTCGAAAATCAAAATAAAAAATTATAAAACCTTCAAAATCAAATAGAAAAATATAAAACTTTCAAAATCCATAAAAATCGAAAAATTCAAAAATCTTCAAAAATATTGTCATTTTGTCATGTCTTTTTTCTTCTCTCTGTTCGATAATATCTACGGTCTTTGTCTTTGTCATTCAAAGAATGACACGGACTTTAGATGTTTGTTCGAATTTTATTTAAAAAAAAAAAAAAAAAAAAAAAAATTTGGGAGAAAGAGAATTGGTTTATTGTCATCTTCGTGCAATAACCCGGTTTTAAAAGAAAGAACAGAGCCATGTTTTATCATGTTTTCAAAATTCCATGCTCGATTCTATAAACATTTATCTGCGAAAACTAAATGCTTTGAAAATAACTCGATCTCTATTTTTGATAATCATCGATAATTATTTGTCAAAATTCCTATCTCTCAATCAACAACCTATGTCATTGATTGAGGGGAGAATGATTTCAATTAAATTAAAAGTTATTTAGCATTAAATTGTTTTCAAAAGATGTACATGCATGTTTTATCAATGGAGTTTAAAGTCTTAAAATCCGATCCTTATCAGTTCAAATGCTTTCACAATCAAGTCACAATTCTCCTTAAAAGCTTTCAAATCAATTTAAATCTATACGAGATCACAAATCTCAAATGTTTTGACAATTGTGATCGGGGGAGAATGTGTGATTTAAATTGGATTTAGACTGATAATTCTGTAAATGGTTTCATAAGAATGTACATGCTGTCCTTCTCACATGTGACAAACGATTTCAATTTTTCAATGCACATGTTGAGGGGGAGCACCTATCTTAAACCTATGATTTGAAACGTGATCATTTATCCCATGTGCGTGTTCCTCTAGTATGTGCAAAACTCTTTTCTAACCTCGAGGCACATATTGAGGGGAGCAATTTTATGGAAACCTCATCCTTCCCGAAATGCTATTTCTACTTGATTTAATGTGGAAGTGATGATTGATATCTTTAGAAGATGGTAACCAAAGAAGGTAATTCTTTCTCTTGCCTCCGTGTGCAAAACATTTTCAAATACTTGATGCACATGTTGAGGGGAGTTCTCGTTCTAAAATATCAAAAACAATTCAGTACAAAATGCTTTGATTATATATCACAAGTATCCGAATTGATTTTCAAATGGTTTTCAATTGGATCCAATGGCGGATGAACAATACCAAATTGACCGACCAACTTTACTTTATGTACGGTGATATAAGGATGATAAGGTTAGGTATTGGTTCCCATGATCCGCCGAATCGGAGGGATCTACCTGTGGACAATCCACTAGTTAGTGTAGAAGTCCTTAGGTATGATGAGAAAAGGAGAAAATGAGATATGGGAAGAGTGCACTAAGATCGAGCTAGTAATTGGAATAAACCCAACAAGGTAATAGCTATGAAGTCTCGGTAAGCAATCAAGGGTTGAAGAATTAAAAAGAATTGAATGAGGAAAGGGTGAAAACAAATAGCCTCCATTTATTCAACCTTAGGCGTAAACCGGGTTCACTTCATATGCTACGATGGTAACATCGGTATTGAAGACAAGACGTCATGGACCCGGTGGACGACCGCACTTCAACCTTCCAAACCACTCAAGTTCCTCTTAAAGGACTTGTTTCATTCTCACGGGAACCGACATTATCTATCGACTTTCTCTTAGAGATGGTTGATATTGAAGAAGGAGACCCTCTCCTAGTCTCCGTTATAGGATCCAAAATGCACAAATTGAGTCTAGAGCCACGATCATCAATAAATCTCATTAGGACACTTTCAATGAAGACTCTCTGTTTCACACAATGTGGAAAGAGAGATTATATCTTGAGTCCCACGATTATCCTTGTGGTATTGCCGTAACATCCGAGTGATGTGTTTACATATTCACAATGAAGATGGAAAGCCTCGAGTCAACATCAAACAAGCTCCTGGTAGGTGGCGGGTGAGATCTATTGTATGGATCAACCATGTGACAACCGAACATAAAAATGAGGCGATTCAATCTCTTGAATCAATCCTCGTTCGAGTTATGGATTGACGGATACCTTTGAAAACCGGTCTTTGTGCTTAAAACTCTTTTCTTTAGCACATCGACCGTGTACTCATCTTTCAAACCAAAAGGTATTTTATGATTGAAAATTGATTTCATTAAACCTTCATTTGTATTGTAAAACAATTTCTATTGAGCAATACTCGATTGTTTTCAAATATCTTTTCATCAATCGCTGGACTTAAATTACCGGTTCACTCACTCCGTGTTGTCTTCTTTGAGATGTTCCGTTTGAGAACAATAGAGCAGTTACGAAACCACATCAAGGAAATTCTTCGAATTATACCGATCACAGGCGTACTTGTCGATCAACGGGAACCGGGTCAGTACCTCAATTCAACGAAAGTGATCAAAGACACTTTCGTGCGATTTGTTACTAATCGCTGTATGCGAGTACGCCCGACGCTTTGTTGATCGAATGAAGCGGTCAATCCATAGCCGCATGCTCACTTAACACATTCATCTCAAAAGAAATCATGATTAGTGCATCAATGACTCGATATTTTCACTCCATGCTTCGCTATCACGCCAATATCATGAATCAACTAATGCTTCCGCTACTCACGAGAAGATTTCATGATCCGAATGTGAGCATGTCGGTCCCAAAGTCACAACATCACTAAATACCAACACCACAAAGGATGTGTCGATATTGTTGATAGTGATGATCTCCAAAGATGGCTCAAACTTATCATCACGTGGATCAAGAAAAGACCTCCACTTGGAATAACCAAACATGCAATGTGAAGAATCACCGACTACGAGCTTAGAGCAAAGGACTACATCAAGAATGCAAGATCAATTGTTAAATGTAATATCTATTTGTATTCAATGTAATTTTGGTACATGTTTGAGGTGACCTCCTTGGGAGATTGTTAGGAATTAGAAATTCCGGTGACAAAGAGTCGGTCACCTCAAGTATATGTAATCGTTAGAAAGCTCGTAGTCGTAGTTCTTTTAAGTTAAGTAACACCGTGGAGGACGGACGGTCTTTACCCACCAGTATGCCTCGATCCACACCCCAAAGTGTGGCGAGTTATGTAAGACTATAAATACTCTCTACCTTCCAAGGTAGAGTTGAGCTCATAATAATATCTTTCACTTTCTCTCACTAAGTTCCCTAAACCTCTAACTTTCTCTCTAGAATTCCATCTATATGCTACTTTGTGTTATGGTTTGATGTGTATGTGAAAAGTTATATCCTAACAGCCACTAATGGTATAACCGTTCATTTCTCTTGCCCAAAAACATCACAACATAATGGCAAATCTAAGCGAATGATCCGTACCATCAACAACCTTATCTGAGCCCTCTTGTTTCAAGCACAGCTGCCGCCAACTTTCTGGGTTGAAGGTCTCCACATGGCCGCCCATCTCTTAAACATTTTACCCTCCACAGCCATTCATAATGAGATTCCTCACACCCGCCTATTTAAAACAACACCTAATTATGCGGATCTACGTATTTTTGGTTGTCTTTGCTACCCACATCTTCACACCAACCACAAACTTGAACCACGGGCCACTCCATCCATTTTTCTTGGATATCCGACCAATCATCGAGGATATCGGTGCCTTGATTTGAACACCAATAAAATTATACTTTCTCGTCATGTGATTTTTTGATGAAACAGTCTTTCCTTACGGGTCTATGACTCCAAATACTCTGCCATCTTACACCTTTCTAGACACATCCCCTAACATCATACAACAACATATTCTCACTACACCAACTATCTCCTATACACCTCCAGTGGCTTCATCCACTGTTCCAACCAACCCACCTTCACCAATCAATAGTCCCATCCGAACACCTATCATACACAACCCATCATCCACAACCTCCCAACTTCCTAACCATGACCCACCCTTACCACCGCAACCTAATGCAAATAACGAACCAAAACCCACTGTTAATGCACCAACTTCCATTACCATAACTCTTCAAAACCCCAATCTCATCTCAACTCACCCCATGGTCACTCGCTTTCATGTCGGTACCAATCGTCCCACACAACGCTTTACTTTCAATGTGTCCACCATCTCCCCTATTCCTAAGTCCTACAACCATGCGTTTAATGATCCTAATTGGTATAGTGCTATGCATGATGAATATAATGCCTTAATTAAAAATAATACTTGGGTTCTTGTGCCTCGCCACAAGACGCGAACATTGTTCATTCTATGGGTTTGTTTCGGCACAAATATAATGCGAGATGGTAGTCTTAATCGTTACAAGGCTTGCCTTGTTGCGAATGGTAGTACTTAAATTGCGGTATTGATGTGGATGAGACTTTGAGCCGGTGGTTGCTTCGCTACCATTCATACGTGCTTAGTCTAGCCATTTCGACATTGTCCTATTCATCGCCTAGATGTCAAGAATGCTTTCTTACATGGTTCGTTATCGGAGACTGTTTATATTCGTCTGCCTGCTGGTTTTCGGGATCCGCGACATCCTGATCATGTTTGTATCTTACAACACTCTTTGTATGGGCTTAAACAGGCTCCTCGGGCTTGGTTTCATATATTTGTGGCTTATGCTGCTCATGTTGGTTTTCATCATAGTCATTGTGACTCTTCGTTATTTTTTTACAGACAAGGGACTGATACAGCTTACTTACTTTTATATGTGGATGATATTGTACTGACTGCATCCTCTATAGCTTTTCTTCAGTAGATTATTAGTTCTCTACACCAGGAGTTCTCTATGACTCATCTCGGATCACTAAATTATTTTTTGGGCATTTCTGTGACTCGTAACTCTTCAGGGCTCTTTCTATCTCAACAGAAATATGCTACTGAAGTACTTGAGTGTGCTGGCATGCTTTCTTGTAATCCGTGTCGCACTCCAGTTGACACGGATTCCAAGCTAGTCACGACGGTGATTCGGTTTCTGACCCTACATTGTATCGCAATCTTGCAGTGTGCTTCAAAGATCTTACTTTCACTAGGTCGATATCTCTTATGTTGTTCAACAGGTTTGCCTTTTTATGCATGATCCTCGGGAGCCTCACTTATTGGCTCTCAGTGGATATTACGATATGTTCGGGGCACATTGACTCATGGGTTACAGCTTTATTCATCTACAACATCATCTTTGATTGCTTACTCAGATGCAGATTCGGCTGGTTGTCCAACTACGTGCCGGTCAACTTGTGATATTGTGTCTTCGTGATAGCGCGCCATTCGATTTCGTTCCAAAGGTCGGTTTAGTACGAGGTGTTGCCAATGCTGTTGCATACACCTGCTGGTTACGTAATTTATTACGTAAACTTTATACCCCACTTTCTACGGTTACGCTTGTGTATTGTTATAATGTGAGTGTTGTCTATCTTTCCTCCAATCCTATGCAACATCAATGCACAAAGCATATTGAGATTGATATACACTTTGTTTGCGATTTGGTTGCTGCTGGTCATGTCCGAGTTCTGCATGTTCCCTCTCGCTATCAATATGCGGACATTTTTACTAAAGGCTTGCCTACAGCTTTGTTAGAGGAGTTTTGATCTAGTTTGAGTGTTCGTTGTCCTCCCGATCAAACTGCAGGGGAGTGTTAGTTGTACATTTGTGTGGTGTATCCTTGATTGAAGATGTGATTAGCTGTAGATTGGCTTGACATTAAAAGTGTAGGTAGGCTCCACATTAATAGTGATTAGTAATTGATAGGCTATACATGAAAGGGTAATTGCATTTACCCTAAATAGGACAAGCTTTGTAATCTATTTATTTCACATGTATAATTGGGATGTAACATATAAGACAATAAAACACAAGCTTTCAGTAATATGTGAGTATATTTTCTGTAGATCTTGTCAAGAGGGATAGGTGATTTGGTTTGTGTGCTTAGCTCTCGTGCACATACTTTGAGGTACAAATATTCTGTCCTTTCTCATAAGGTTTCTCATGACCCGAGCTATCAATAGTCATGAGGGTTCCATGTACATGTCATTGAAGCACCAATGGCATGAATCTAGGGTGGGAGAGTGATGACCCACCACGTCCCTTTCTGTTATATGTTTATGAGCTCAAGAAGATATGGTTGGCCACTATGATTTCTACAGGGGCGTATGGATGCATCCTAGATCTGATCTGTTATGTTATATATTATGTTTCTGGTGATTGGTATTGTGTGCAATACATGCCCTTCACAACTCTGGGAGCTAGCTACTCCATTATGTTACTTATGTTATTTGTGAAGACCATGATTATGATGTCTATGATATGATATGTTTCCGGGCTCGTGGTAGATTTCTGACAACCTTTACACTTTTGATACACCTATATTGTACCTTTTGTTATTCCACAATGCACCATATTTTGTATTTCTCATTTTCAGTTTTCCGTTTGATTACTCATTCATTCAGTATCCTTATGTGATTCATCCGACTACCATACTATACTCCACTTCATTTGATTTTCCATACTCTCATTCCATTTTGGTTGACTACCAAGCTTGTAATTTAGATTACCACTTCGTTTGTTTACCCTGCTATTATATGATTATTATGTGATTATCTGATTCATCTGTTTACCATGCTAATATGTGACTATCTATTTACCATGCTATTATGTGACTAATTGATTCATCTGTTGCCATGCTAATACGTAATTATTTGACTCATCCATTTACCATGTTATACCTTTGTTCAATTATTTCCGTGGGCTGTGATTATCATTTAGTATTCCTATTTGCTATTTGTGACTACCATTCTAGTACTTCTGGTCGGTATTTTCTGTTCCTTAGGCGTAGTAATTGATGTTTACCTGACTTGTTGATCTGACATGCTTACGCTTCTGTTCATGCTACTGTTAATGATGGAATTGGATTCAACTTATGTTATATGTTTAGTTGCCATACTATATTCTTGTTCAGTTAATTCATTTTATTATGATGATCGTTCTGTATTCCTACATGATACATGTGACTATCATGCTTATATTGCTGTTAGTATTTTTGCTGGTTATGATACTTGTTCTGTTTATTAACTGTTGATTATCTGACTCGTGTAATTGCCATGCTTACATTTGATTGATTGCTTCACCGCTTATGGAATTCAAATAAGCTTATATATATTTTGATTATCTCGATTTATTTGTTTTGCCATATTTATGCTTAATTGATCCACGAGTGATATGCTTCTACACCGCTTTGGTTACTTGTTTTGTTTATGATAATGCTTATCAACCAAGATTCGTTTATGTCCGTATCTGTATGTTTGGTTATCTATGTGCTTATATATGTTCACGATGCGCGGCTTTATTTTGGTCTCCTTTGATTTATGTTCCTCTAGTTATCTGTTAATATTGTGTTCTGTAGGTTCCTCACTGACTCATTGTGATCATTCGTTACGACTTTGTTATCAGTCTCCTTGCTTCGTTTTTGTATTTGTGATTATGTTTAGCTTTTGTTTTGTTATATTTGTTCACTGGGCTTTTTAAACTCAACCGCATTTTCTTTGCCATGCGACAGGTACCAAGTAGGATGCTGGGCTTTGATGGGCTGAGAGTAGGAGAATTTGAGTGAACTGTCCCTAGTTTCCCTTATCATTTTGGACTATTTTTGAAGATCATTGTTTTGATATTTCACTTCTTTTAGACATGTTGGTTTATAGTAATTCCTTTTGAAGTCATCCGTTTATATGACTTGGCATTTTATTATAAGAGACTTCCATTTGTATTTTCATTAGTATGTTTTGATATGACTCCATACTGTAGCATTCGGACCCTTGTCGGGTTGGGGTGTTACATATGATCTAGTCACTTGAGTTAGGTCACTAAACTTGTATGACAATTACTAGATCTGAAAAATGAATTATCCCATTAACTTCAAGTTCACAATAATGTGAGGATTAACATTTATATTATAACTCATTCTATATTTCTCGCTACTCATTCTCTCCCCTTAAATGAATTATCAATTTCAACATCCTATTTTGTGCGTTGTGGTGGATGTACTATAGCAGATGTCACACAATTACAAAAACTTACATGGGAAATATGGTTTGTGACCAAAAACCATTCTAATAGGGAGTATTCATTATAGATTATTGGCAAGATGTGAATTCATATGTTATAACATGCCTCATAATAAAGTTATTTTCTCCCCTTTATTGGTTTTGCAATCAACTGAATATGTTTTATAAATGTTTCAACAATGCAATTCGTGTATGAACAAGGGCTACATAAAGTTCAAGACTTATTCCAATAGTCACTCAATACTTGGAAGTACTCACCACCATTTTCAAAGATATAATTTCGAATACCTTGCTCATATTATATAAGTCAAGCCACTAATCACGCGAACTTTAAGTCGCGTCTTTGGTGATCATTTTGACGATGCATCGATTTCCAAATGAACCACACGATGGATCTTTCTAAAACTTTATAAGACCAAGTCCTAACTTTAATATGGTGGTGATATATGAACAATTAACTTTCATCGAAAACAATCAAATCTATTTTGGAAGAAACTTATTGTTCTTTTATATATTTCGCATCATCGTTAAACCGAGATGGTCCAACAGATCATGTCAATTAATTATCTTCTTAACACATATATACCATAATATAACAAAATGCTCATTAAAGAAAAACGAAGAGGGTTTTTATTTTCCACTTAACGAGTGGGACCAATCCTTTAATTCATCTTAATGGGAGGTCCACCAAAACCTCTCTCTTTCAATTAAGTGGATAATATAGTAATATGTCCAAGTCACTTAATTTAGTAAATAAACCCTCCATATGAAAATAAAAACAAGAAAAAAAAACAGGTCATGCCAATAGTCATGAAATTGATATGATAGATAAAGTAGTAAATTAACATATAAGGTAAGTTTTATATCTCAAGAGGGTGGTTATATGCTTCATAATATGCAAATATTAGTTGAATCATCATTAACATAGAGAAAAGTATTGCATTATAAAAATAGAATGTAACTAGAGAAAATAAAGCCGTATAATCAGAGAACCGTAAAAGGGTGAATAAGGTCTTTCGACTAAATTAAAATTTAACAATTTCTAGTCTCAAACAACAAACAAGTGGTTAAACACAACAACAATCACAACCATAATATAAAGCGAGTAATAAGAGATAACCACCACGATATATACTGGTTCGGGATGTGGGGTTTATACCATCCGTACATCTAGTTGCGAATCCAAAACCGATACTATTACTAAGTATAATCCTTACGGTGGACTAAAACCGCTACAACTTCACTCCATCGATATGCACTAAGATTAGCGCTTACTAAGAAGAGCTACACTAACGGTATTCCGCCCTCGGAAACCGCCCACAAAAACTCGTGATTCAACTTTCCACCAAGACCACAAAGACTTCTCCACCGGAAGTATCAAACCCCAACTAGACCTACCCCATTCTAGGCTTGATCACCAAGATACAAGACTTGTTACACCCTTGCTTATCCACAACTCGATATGACTTCAAATAATAGTAAGTGTTTGTTTGTTTGAAACAATTCTAACATACCCTAGAGACTCGATTCTATTAGAAAGGGTATAGAGAAGAAGACCATCGACACAATTCACAAGAGTAGATTAAGTTCTTGTGAATATCTTTAGCGGAAATTATGTGTTCTTTCAATTGATGATAGAAGAGAAATTAGAAAACAATAAGATAGTAGACTTAGAGGGTTGAGAGAAAAGAAAGTAGAGAGAAAGAATGATTGGCAAGAGGTGAGAATGTAAAAAACAAGAGTGAGACATTTATAGCCAAAACTCAAAAATTCCCTGACGCTAGGGATGTAAAAGACAAAGTGAGATAATGTCAACCGACTTATTTAGCCAATATTTTGGTGATAAAAACATTTGTGAAGTGATAATTAGATAGTTAGGGGTTTTAGTCTAATATTAAAAAGATAGGAAAGAACCATTAGACATTATGTGTTGGGTAATAACTTTGTGTGCTCTCCAAGGGTTGGTTATTACCTTGCCTCCCAAATTTGTAATTCAGATTTAAAATTCAAAAACTAGTTGTTTGTGATGAGTTGTATAATGTGAAAGAGGGTTGAATGTGTAAGTGAATGTGTAAGAGAGTTGTTAGAGTGTGTGAGGGAAATGAGTTGAAATATTTAAAATTGGAGAGGAAAGGGTGTGTGAGTGTGTAGGTAAGAAAAGTTGTCATTGATGAGTTGGGGAAGGTAGATGTAAGAAGGGTTTACCAAATTCAAATTTAAATTGAAAGAGTTGTGAGTGAGTGTATGAGTGTGTGCAGGCATTTGGGTGTGAGCGTGTGTGAGTGATTTCAAGTTCAAATTTGAATGTAGAGTGCATGAAAGGAATGAGTTTTTAAGAGAAGCAATAGCTCGTAGGATTATGTAAGAAAATATGTAAGAGATAAGTAGTATAATGGTTGTATGAGTAAGGTGCTATTTGAATTCAAATTCAAATTAGAAGAGTTGTGAGTATGAGTGTGTGTATATGTTTGGGCGTGTAAGAGTGTATGTGTCTGTGTAAGTGATTTCAAACTCAAATTTACATGTTGTAAGGTAGAAGAAGAGTGTGTGTTGATATTGTTGGGAATGAATAAGAGAATGTTGTGGTATAGGGGACACAAGTACAAAAGTGTGTAAGAGAATGTAATGGAATGTTTGTGTGGGAGATTTAAACACATTCAAAGAATGTTTATATTTCAAGAATTCAATTTAGGTATTCAAACTTGATAATCCTTAATACCAAAATTAAATAATGGACTAATCATCTTAATGAAAGTAGGTTGAGTACTTTGCATCAAGGTAAATCAACATCTCATAAACGATATAATTGCGTTTACGCAAAGTGACCTCGAATTAAATGACCAATAAGGGAGTAAACTCGTTACGTGATTAGTAAAGATAAACGTAAGGATTATGGTCACTTGAATACTTTCCTTTGAAGTTCTAGTGAAAGTATAAACCTCCTAGGTTTGAGGAAAAGCAATGTTTCCTTGGCTCAAGGCTTTCGAAAAATACTTATGAGTTGGCGTTTTTGTAAAACTGGGAGGACTTGCTTTGGGAAACTTTCTAGGTTTAAATCCTAAAGTAAACTTCGCAAATATCATGTATGAACCTGAATTGATTATTCGGTAAGAGGAAAACCAACTTGGAAAACCGAATCACCATTTAATACCGAGACTGGCGCGCTGCCCATGTGTAGCTCGCACGTGCCGGTGCGCAAGGCCCAGGTTTCACGGTTTTCGGTTTTTGGCTATCGCTTGTGATTTTAAGTGTTCCGAATGTATATTTGTCGTCATTAAAAAAATATAAGGCTTTTTCACCATTGCACCAACAAAAATTTCTCATAAATAAATAAGCCAAAGATAATTAGGATCCATACATCATCAGGAAAGCCTATGAATAAGAAAAACCTAAAGAAATTCCAAACAGAACACTTAAAGTAAAGACAAGTTATTCATGGCCTGACTCTACCTATTACTCATTTGTAAGGAAATCATCATCCTCTAAATGAGTTTCATCGATGTGGTCTTTACGGGGATATTAATTCTATCATCATAAACAATGTTTGATTCTACCCCGTTTCCTTTATTCTTGATAAACTTTTGGTAAAGTTCAACTAGTTGCCTTGGTGTATGACATTGCTTTGCCCAGTGATCAAAACTTCCACAACGATGACATAAATTCGCTATCACTCCCTTTTCTTGTCCATCTCCTTCATTCTCATTGTCTCCCTTATCTTGCCACTTCTTGTTGCTAATTGTGTTCTTAAAATGAACACCATGTTGAAAACCATGATAATTTCCTCTACCAAATCCACTCCCTTAACCACGACCATGACCATAACCCTGTCCACTTCCGCATCCACGGTCATACCCACGATCGCGGCCTCCACTATGATCATTGTATGTTGGCACGTTTACTTCGGGGAATGGACCGATACTAGTTGGACGACTCTCATGGTTTTTCATTAAAAAATTACAATGTGTTCTCAAGTTATGATTTGAGAAGAAAGTGAAAGAAAAAATAAAGAAACCTAAACTTGTTATGTTCTCAAGTTTATTTTCATCCCAAAATTAGGATGAAGTTGATGTAACAATGATAACCACAAAATAATTAAGATTTATTGACAAGAATAACTTTTATTGCAAGGACCAAATCATTGTGCTTATTATTTGTAAGGGTATAGTGGTAATTCTACAACATCAATTATATAAAAATGTGACACACAAACATCCATACTTTCACTTTATTTTGTTCTTTTTCAAAACTATAGAACACAAATAATAAACAAGTTTCTTTCTTTTACTTCCCTCTCATCTTTACATTTATTTACTTTCATTTCATTTCCTCTTTAAGAAAATTTCGGGAACACAATGTTATTGTTTTCTGACCACAAGTAAACATGCAATGAAGTCACAATATTTCGTAAAACCTTTGGCTCGATACTGTTGTCGCAACAGTATACCGGAAGCATGAAATGTTAGAAAGTCTTTTCCAACATCTCATTATCAGTTATTGGTTCCTACATAACAGCAACGTGGAAGTTATGTGAAGCATCGACGAGTTATACTCGCTTAATGATTTGAAATCATATAGTCTTAAATGAGTCCACTCATAACGTGCCGTAGGCAAAATCACAGTTTTTTGGAGGTCACATTTATGATCTATCCTTTAATTTGTTCCAAAGGACTAGTGGATCTTTCATAGTAAGATATTTAGTTTTCAAGTCCACATGGAGATGGTGGCGTAGGAACATTAATTCCTGAGCCTTTTGCATAGCGGTTTTTACCTTTTCCGCTTGGATTGTATCACCAAGCCCATGTGTATCCAAGTATTTATTTGCTTCTAATCCCCAAGACAAATAGTTTTTCCACCCATGTCTAAAGGTAAAATATAAAGATCTACAAGTTTTGGCTCCATGATAAACTATATGTTCGTAGTACATGCTTTTTTATAGATCAAGGATGAGTATGCGGCTCTAAGATCTTGAAGTGTTTATGATTTCTTCTTTCTTTCAGAAACATGAAACACGGTTAAAAACAAAAACCCTTTGGGTCTTGATTTAACAGATTCTTGTATATAGGGGTTTTATGTTTTTAAATATCTATGATGAATTTTGTTTTTTTGAAATCAATTGAAGTTGTTTTAGGTTTGGTTCATGAGTCCTTGTATCACTAGGCACGGTTGTGATTTTGATTTGAATTTGGTTTATAGTTTATAGTTTCAGTCCGAGTTTTGATTTCGGTTTAGGTTTGAATTTTGATTTTGATTTTGATTTAGGGTTTCGGTTAGGATTTCTATTTTCACTAGGGTTTTTATTTGGATAATGACGAATGTTGGAGGTGATGAATTTATGAGTATGTGTGCGCGCATAAGAAAATGGTGGAGATTGAATGTTTAGGTATAAAGCAATGTTTTAAAAACCAGTTTTTAATCGACCCAACCATGTCACTGGTTCACCGGTTCAACCGCCTGGTAAAACCAGTTCTATAAAAAAGATGAGATGAGTTAACCTTAAAAACATACCACCCCAACAACACTTTAACACCTCCAAAGTCAACCAAAACAACAATCTAATCAATCAAAACAACTCCACACATGCCCAAACAAACATAAACATATCTAAACAACCTTTTAACAAGTCTAAAACATTAAAAATCTAGTACCAAACATGATCAAGTACCAAAAACATACAATCCAACAAAAAGAAACAATTCCCAAACTTCAAAGCGACAGTACATAAAACTTAGATAGTTTTGATAAGGTTTTAAAAGGTACCTTTTTAAGGGGTCATTTAAGCCCTTATTCGATCACTTTGTATCCGTTATTGCTTAATATCGCTCCTTTTCACTTTTAGGTCTCTTGAAGGCAAAATGTCGGAATGATGCTTATTTGGACGAAAAGGCGCGAATATACGAAGAAAATGGCCAAAGTCGAATCGAGACACTCAAAGTCATTGAAACATAAGCGACGGCGGCACATCAAGATATCTCGACGCCGCCGGAAGGAATTTTATGACGGGTCGGGCGAAATTGCATGTTTTCGCGGACGACGCCAGTTCTAAAGGAGTAGGCCGTCGTTACTCAGACGGCCTAGATGCGCCCAAGACGGCGCGAGTCAAGGGACGGCGTCACAATATAGGTGACGCCGCGAAAGGTTTACGTGGCAAGACGAAACCCTAATGACGGCGACACGACGGCCACGAAACATAAGGTGACGCCGTCGCAGATGTAATCTTATATATAGAATCCGAATTTTTCGCTTTTGTGTGTAGTCTTTTGGAGTAAAACCTAAACCGAACCAAGGCTTTCTTGTGCAGATTTTAGGTTCTAAACCCTATTATACATCAAGATAAGTATTTACTTCATTAATTTAATTATGTCTTTGATTATTTGTGTGTATGCTTGCATGTTCTCCATGTCCCGCTAATTTATTTGTGTGTTTGCTTAGGGAATATGAAACTTAATTATTGAATATTGATTGGTTGATACTTATCTTAGTTGACTAATGATCTAGAGTGCGCTAGATTATTCGTTGTGTACTTAATGCTTGACATTTCTTTGTGAACTTTAGAATATAATTATCTAGGTAATTGTAGGATAAAGTATTCAAGGACAACCGTAGAGTAGGCGCCTATAAATCACTAGAGGATTTGTAAACAAGACCCTTTGGTAATTTCAAAGAGTTAGGAAATAAGCACGCCCTATAGCCTTAGAATCACAACGCAACTAGGAATAAGGACGTGACAAATCAACCATCAATAGGAGATAATTAAGGAGTAGTAAAACCTAAGTAAACACATCTTTAAACTATCATACGAGTACACATCAATTAGACATAGACTATCACAACCTTAGCTTAGATAATTAGATAATAGTAGAGTAATCGGTAGCAATACCAACCCCCAAATCCAATACCCGAGATTCAGACATTTTCATTTTCTAAAAACATAAAAGATAAAAATAATCTTCCTCAACCTCAACCTTAGCGTAGTAACTTCTCACTAGCATTCCTATTCCCCAGAGAACGATATCAATACCCGTGGCTTACCCTAATTACTACACTACAACGATTAGGTTCACCGCCTAGGTGTTATAAAACTTGCTCAAGAAAAGGAAGTTTCCTTGACCCCGAACGACGCGTGTAGCGTTATCAAGTTTTTACGCCACGGGGAATAGAATAGCTAGTTAGTAGTCCACCTCGCTTAGGTTTCTTTGCTTGATTCCTATCAAGTAAACTTTTTTTCATTTTAGCCTTCTCTTAGTCTATCCCCTTCTTCGTGACCTTTGTTAGTAACCCCATCACTTTTCATCATGAAAGGTGGTAACCAACCAATGTCGCTCAAAACCCAACCCAATAACCAACACCAACGCCGAAACCGCTATGTGAGTAGAAACACCGACCTTCCGGATTTGCGTAAAACATTCGATAGTACAATCGAGAAGTCATTGAGAAAGTAGTCGTCACCGCTATAGTTGGCTCTATGATTAGCGAGATTCGGACAATGGCATAACCAACAACAAAGTGGACGAGGAAAATAGTGCGTGCTTCAATCTTTACCCCACTAAGGAAGAGGTTGCGTACCATCAATACATAATCAATGATCCACGATCACCTATCATTAGGATATGCCCTAAGATTAGAGAGAAAACTCGAACCTAAAAATTCCTTGTATGATCGGATATAGGAGTATCGACCACGCTTACATAGATACGGAATCTCCCATCAATATAATGTCGCTCATTGCTTACAATGACATTATGAATGAGCGACTCAATATTAGGAGAGACCCTAAATATCCGGGAGGAATTTGCAACTTTGTGGGAAGAGTCAAAGATGTGCATGTCTTTATAGGAAATTTCACCTACCTTGTTGATTTTATGATCCTAGAAGATGTAGGATGCGCTATTGACTATAGCCTATCCCAAGTAGTGCTAGGGAAACCGTTTGTTGAGACATCTAGGATGGGCCATAACAAGCATGATGGAACCGTTAGGTTTAAGGAGGAACCGATGAGATTACCTATAGGATGCCTTGAAAACAACCGAGTATGGCCACTTGTCCATTTATGATCGAGACAACATCAAAGCTTTTGAGGACAAAAGCAAGGAAGATGTTGAAAAGGGTTATAAATTCATGGGGAAGAAGGAGGCATTATTATAAGGATTGCTTGACCCTAGGGCCTAGGTATAGAGTCGATGAAAATTTTGTCAACATGATAGAATTCTCATTGAGAATGCAAAACGAGGCAACGTGAGGGTAGGACTACGAGTCTAGCTACAAGACTCTTAAATAAAGAAAAGCGCTTCGGGAGGCAACCCATGCTTAATTGTTTGCTTGTTAGTGTCATATATCTTTTATTAATTGTTTGTCCTCAAGTTTAAATTTGTAAAATGCTTTATTTTGTTTTTAACCTCGCCTTAATTACATATAAAGGTATTTTACATAAAGGATAAGTGTAGGAGGATTACACACGCTTTCATAAGAAACGTAAACATGAGAATAACAATTAACTAAAAGATATATATGTTTGTTTGTTCGAGTCAAATGCTTGTATCGAGTCATAATGGATGTTTTTGCGTAAATTTTTCCAGATTCTAAAGATGCAAATTTTCCGTAATTTTTCCGTAAAATCGCACCGCTTTTTGTCGTGATAACCGACGGGTCAGATTGCAACTCGACGGCGCCGTGAGGAATAAAACATCACCACTTTTTCTCGTTTTCGAGCTACTTGTAAAATTTTGGAATTTTCCGATCTTAACTTTCAAAACAAATTGTAAACATCCATTCCACAAGCATTATATCCTAGTTTAAATCGAGTCTTATGTATATTATTACCACCGATTTTACGCGAAGGTTTCGCTTTGTTTTCTTCTAGTGTGCAGGTTTAGTTTGTCAAGAAGAAGTTACACAAGTTTGGAAGGAGCCTTTCACGCAAAAACTCTTCTTGGAAAAGATTTAACCACCACTTTTACGGATCCTACCGAGCTAATCGGGAGTATTAGTTTCTTTCGCTTTTAATTACCTTCTATTATCATAACTTTGATATTTTCGGGAACATTGGGGACAATGTTCGGTTTAAGTGTAGGGGAGGAAAATAAACGGAACTTTGAAACTATGCTTATCCTTGACTGCCGCTTTGTCCAAGTGTATTTGTGTAATAAACCATGAGAAAATGTAGGTTAGGGTAATTTTAGCCAAATTTAAAATTTTTTCATGACGATAAGAGTGGGCCATTAGTCTTAACAAAAGCGCCTCATGGATAGGAAGTTGCATGACTAGCACAAAACCCTTACCACCTAAATTCCACCCAAAATGCGAGGATCGCCTTTAGATTAGTAGGAATTAAAGCATTCATCTTTAATGCTTAGAGTGTGAACCGTAGTATATTAGATTCTAGAACTTGTTTTGTGATGCATTCCGAGATCGCAAGTGAGGCTACACTTGTGTAGTTAGGAATAACTAAATGATAAGAGGCATTAGGATAAACCCTTGTTTGATACCGTAATATAATTACTTCTTCCATATCGGTTGAGTAATTCCCCACACCCTTTGCGTTGTACTCATCTTTAGTACACGATACCCTAGTTAACCCCTCGAGCCTATCCTTTTCGCGGTTCTCGTGATGTTTCGGTTTTTCCGAATATCAATGAAGAGCATTGTTTACACCCCACCCCAAATATACACCCAAATCGCCTTTAGCCTACCTTTATTGCACTCACTTTAGTGCAAATTTATGTTATCACCCAAAACCCTTAGTTCAATTATCCGTTGCTTGCATGAGTTGCTAAGTCGAGTCATATCCCTTGTATACGCTTTGGGATGATTGGGATTCATGGAAAAGTTAAAGTTTATGAAACATAGGAAAGAGAACGTTAAACTCAAATTCCCTTTGTTTGCATAATAATGTACTCCAAGTGTTTTGATCTTTTCAATTCGGGTCAAATTAGTGTTAGAGTAATAAAACTCAAGTGTAGGGATGTGTCTATAAATCCTATCATTTTGATGTACCGTAGAGGATGGTAGAGTAAAAGTGTATGCACAAAAAAAAAAAAAAAAAAAAAAAAATTCAAAAAAAAAAAAAAAAAAAAGTGAAAAAAAAAAAAAAAAAAAAAAAAAAAAAAACATACGGCTACCATCCTACATCTATCTTTTAAATTATGTTTGTTTATTTTCGCTTCCTAGAGTTTTAGAGTGTCGAGTCTTGGCTTAGCAACGCCATTCTTCAGATACTTGCAACATAGAGATTTTGACTATCCACCACTATATAGCCTATCCCACCAAACCCTTATTTCCCTACCGTAAGCCTAACGTTACAACCCTTTAAAGACCTCTTTGATAGTCTTTCCTAGGTGCTTACGCCAAAGCGACGGAGGTTTGATCTATTCTCAAGCCTATGGTAATCTATGTACTAGAACCGTTAATGAGTGTTTATCTTCCATTTCGATTTGTTATATTTCATATATACACCCGAGAGAGATGTGAGTATCCAAACACCCCATGTGAGGTGCTAGTATGTACTTCGTGCTTGTTATGACTTTTATGGGCTTATATGTGTTGTGGACCGCTTTGAATGGATGCTTCATGACCCCTAACTTATAAATTAATCAAGAAGCACATTTGCTTGAGGACAAGCAAATACCAAGTGTAGGGATATTTGATAAGGTTTTAAAAGGTACCTTTTAAGGGTCATTTAAGCCCTTATTCGATCACTTTTGTATCCGTTATTGCTTAATATCGCCTTTTCACTTTTAGGTCTCTTGAAGGCAAAATGTCGAATGATGCTTATTTGGACGAAAAGCGCGAATATACGAAGAAAATGGCCAAAGTCGAATCGAGACACTCAAAGTCATTGAAACATAAGGCGACGGCCATCAGATATCTGCGACGCCGCCGGAAGGAATTTTATGACGGTCGGGCGAAATTGCATGTTTTCGCGGACGACGCCAGTTCTAAAGGAGAGGCCGTCGTTACTCGTGACGGCCTAGATGCGCCCAAGACGGCGCCGAGTCAAGGGACGGCGCACACAATATAGGTGACGCCGTCGAAAGGTTTACGTGGCCAAGACGAAACCCTAATGACGGCGACACGACGGCGTCACGAAACATAAGGTGACGCCGTCGCAGATGTAATCTTATATATAGAATCCGAATTTTCGCTTTTGTGTGTAGTCTTTGGAGTAAAACCTAAAACCGAACCAAGGCTTTCTTGTGCAAGATTTTAGGTTCTAAACCCTATTATACATCAAGATAAGTATTTACTTCATTAATTTAATTATGTCTTTGATTATTTGTGTGTATGCTTGCATGTTCTCCATGTCCCGCTAATTTATTTGTGTGTTTGCTTAGGAATATGAAACTTAATTATTGAATATTGATTGGTTGATACTTATCTTAGTTGACTAATGATCTAGAGTGCGCTAGATTATTCGTTGTGTACTTAATGCTTGACATTTCTTTGTGAACTTTAGAATATAATTATCTAGGTAATTGTAGGATAAAGTATTCAAGGACAACCGTAGAGTAGGCGCCTATAAATCACTAGAGGATTTGTAAACAAGACCCTTTGGTAATTTCAAAGAGTTAGGAAATAAGCACCCTATAGCCTTAGAATCACAACGCAACTAGGAATAAGGACGTGACAAATCAACCATCAATAGGAGATAATTAAGGAGTAGTAAAACCTAAGTAAACACATCTTTAAACTATCATACGAGTACACATCAATTAGACATAGACTATCACAACCTTAGCTTAGATAATTAGATAATAGTAGAGTAATCGGTAGCAATACCAACCCCCAAATCCAATACCCGAGATTCGTACTTTTCATTTTCTAAAAACATAAAAGATAAAAATAATCTTCCTCAACCTCAACCTTAGCGTAGTAACTTCTCACTAGCATTCCTATTCCCAGAGAACGATATCAATACCCGTGGCTTACCCTAATTACTACACTACAACGATTAGGTTCACTGCCTAGGGTGTTATAAAACTTGCTCGAAGAAAAGGAAGTTTCCTTGACCCCGAACGACGCGTGTAGCGTTATCAAGTTTCAACATTAAAATTAATTTGTCCACAAGTCAAAGAGCATGATCCAAGCATAAGTCTTTAGGTTCCACACTTACAATATTAAAATTAAATTTTGAAAAAACAATCAGATTGTAACTTTACACATGATTTATATTTTGCAACTCTAATATACTTTTGTTTTTTTTACCATAAGTCAACCGACATCAAAGATCATCATTTTAACCTTTATTGATAAACTCAGAGCTATGTTTGTATATACGGGAATAATACATAATTGGTTAATCCAACAAAAATTACTACTCCCTAATAAGTAAATTACATTTAATGTAACAACGTTTATGCAAAGTAAATAGAAAGAAACTAAAAATTATGTCATATGGGTTGTGGGATTTTGGTAGTTATGTGAGAAAATGAAAGGGTTTGAGAGGGAAGTGAAAGGGTGTAGGTGGGGAAATTGTTGGAATCACTCCTAAACCTTAATTCAAGTGTTTGTTACTCATATGTAATAGGTAGCTTATTATGGCCTTTATGTTTGTTTAAGGTCAAGCTTATGTAAAAGGCCCATAAGCTTAGGCCCATGTCCAATAAGGAAAAGGGAAGGAGTAGGAGTGTTGCCCTAGCTCCTTGCCTATAAATACTATGTAATAACCCTCACTGAGGGTTGGTTGTTCAAGTTATTCTCTTCATTACACTCTACGACAACCGCCTCTATTATATCGTGTGTGTGTGTGTGAATCTTGTTCAATCGCCTCTCTCTCTCTCTAGTAAGCTTGTGTTGTAAAACTAGTGACCTAACAAAGGTATCAATCGCCTAACTAGTCAAGTGAATCGTTATTTCTTGAAGTGGGTTTTTGGTCCCACGCGAGAAAACGTGATACTTTGGTTCGCTTAAAACTCGCTTTTTACACTTTTAATCCAAGATTCTTGTACTTTCAACGCTTTTAAGGTGTTAAAATACTTGTTTTGGCAAAAGTTTCAAACTTTACGCGTGGATCTAAGTTTTTAAGCTTGTTTTGTTCGTGTGTGTCTTCTACGCAGAACCCGCTTAGTCGCTTTTGGTTCATCAAGTTTCACACTTTGTGGTATTTTGGTGATATTGAAGTTATTCTATAACAAAATTTGGTTTAGAAACAAATTTGGGCACAATCATTTTACGAGTAATTATGCGATCAAAACCCTAATATTACGCGTAGTTATTCCTTGGTTTGATCTTCGTTGTGGTTTATTCCGTGTTTTCTTGCTTGGATAAGCCTCGAAAATACGTCGACTTTGGATATCTTTTATACTGTGATAGTGTAAAGATCACTTGGGATAAAACCCTAAACTTACGCATAAGCATAAAAGCTTACGCCAGAAAATCCTATGCATAAGATTCATCTTACGCCTAAGCTTAGTCTTACGATAAGGTAATCCCACGCCTAAGTTTCTACGCCTAACTTTGTGTCTACGCATAACTTTAGTGTCTTTTCCTACTTACGCGTGAAGCTAAACCTACGCAGTAACTCTTGATTGTTACGGTAACTTTGGTGTTTTTACGCATAAGTGCTACTTGGCTATTGTGATTTCTACGCCTAAGGATACTTCATCAACAATGGTTCATTCGACTACAAAGATCCATTTTTACCAACACAAGTTTTCAACATGTCACAACCACCATACTCTAACTATTTCCCTTACACTTATTCTCAACGACAACAACAACTAAGTCCACAACATCAACAATGGAATCAACAACAAGCAATTTATCACAACAATTTAATCAACAACATACTCCACAACTTGGAGCAATTCCTCCACCACAAATGGTTCAAACACCGCCAAGTCTTCAAATTCAACCCTACACAAATGACTTCAATCAACATCCATCAAGGAACACTATGAAGGAACCCACTTGGTTTGCAAAGATGTGTGAAGCTTTGCGACCAACAATCCATTCATGAGGTCGGATCACTGATAGACCTCCAATGCTCACTCCAGAAACTACGATCAATGGGTGATAAGGTTCTTTAGGTTTTGTGATCTAAAAAGCTACATGGAAAGTTCTTAAAGAAGGTTATCTTGAAGGTCCATTTCGATGCCTCATCATTGTACCCGGCGATCCAAATGCCAATCCACCAAGAGATGAACAAACTAACATTGCTATTGTTGCGTATTTAAACCAAAGAACTTCTACACTATGAAGTCGATGAGCTTGCAATGCAATATATCCTTTAGGATTACCTAAACTAATTCTTCAAGTGTTGATGCTCAAAAGACCGCAGGAAATGTGGGAACATATTCATCTTCTTATGGAAGGATTTGTACTCAATCGGAGGATTTGGAATCCAAAATTTACTTGGCTTATGAACACTTCATGATTGAACCTCGAGAGACACTAGAGTCTTATCATCATCGATTTTCGACATCATCAATGATTTGGATAAACACAACATCATCATGCCAAGAATTGCAGTGAATACTAAGTTCCCGAGTAGTCTTGGTCCCGAATGGAGAAGTATGTCATTTTCTCCCGCAAGCGAAGAATATGCATCATTCTACATATGGATTGTTGTACGATTACTTGAAGCCTCATGAAAAGGAATTTGATCGAAAGGATTCTCCGTGCTCAAATTGCTCCACCCACACATCCGAAAATCAACAACTTGCCTTATATGCTCAACAAAGTTATCCTCCTCAACAAGCAACTCAACCAACCGCCTCAACACACAAAACGATCATTCACAAAGAACAATCTCAACAAACTCAATTGGTTCCATACAACAACAACAATGCTCAAGCAATCGTCGCTGAAGCTAATGAGGACATCGATCCATTCAAGCATTGCAACAAGGATTTGTTATGATTGCTAATGCTTTTGGCCGTTATACCAACAAATCCAACAATCGATTCGCTCCTCATCTAACACACGAAATCGGTCATTGTAAACAATGGACGAGTTGAAGTTCGTAATCGTGGTTATGGTCGCCGATGGGCGGTGATCAAGGGTTTAATGCTATGGGTAGGAACAACAATGAGCTCTAGTGGTGGAACAGGAAATGCTCGTAATGGGTTGAATGGTCTTCGATGCTACAACCGCAATGAGAAGGACACTGCTAATGCATGCCCAAAGCCGAGGACTAAGGGTAGTGGTTATTTCAAAGAGGCTCTTCTTTAGCCCTTAAGGATGAAGTCCGAGGAACTCTCACAAACAAAGAACGTAGTTTTATGGCGATGCACTCGATGATGATATGGAGGACTTGCGTGCCAATGCACCAGTTATGTTGATGGCTAATATGCATGAGTTACACATGAGTGACACAGACCAGAGATGACATCGATGGCTTGTCTCGTGCACCAACAAACCATATTTATCATCGATCTAATATCTCCGCCAACATCCGAATCCGACAAGGCTCGTAATGTTCAAAATAAGTCATTTACATCTCATTCGACGATTTTCAAATAAACCCTATAGTTACATTTGACGATCAAGATGACCTTATGGTTTCCATTGATAATCAAATTGACTCGTGGTTATACTTGAGGATCTAAATAATGATCATGTTGTGACTCGCTGAACAAGTCGAACTTTTGCCTCATCCAGATCTTGCTCTTTACTTAAAAACAAGCAATCCCAAATTAAAGAATGTTGTGCATTAAATCGGACCTTAAAAGTAAAATGCATCATAACCAAGGATTTTGAATGTTTACAAAAGCAACTCAACTTTTTCAAAACTCAAGAAAAACGTGAAAAGGTTTTGAAGCGACCTTTACTAAATCTCATCAAAACGAAAAATATTTAGAGACAGATGCATGATCTAGCCGCTCAAGAATGCTTTGTTGTCTCGAGATAGAACAATCAAACATGAACATAAAAATCAAATTAACGCCTCACCTTAGAAAATCAAAAACTAAGGTCGAGTTGTTAACTTGTCAAAACATTTCTCTGCATACAAAAGTATTCCATGAAACGAAAAGATGATCATCTTGAAGAAATTATCGCTTGCAACGCAAACTTAAAGAGTTTAAAACTGTTGTTTACAAACATGGTGAGTCAAGAATCGCTATTGAAAAGTTTACTTTAAAACCCAATCCAAATGGATATGGACCAATCTTGCAGACATAAACCTAAGCTTTCAACCAAAGCATTCAAACCAAATCTCAAGTTTCCAAAGCGTAATATAAAATTGATAATTTCATTATGAGTGTTGTTGAATATCACCGTCAAGAGGAATTAGATGCGTAAGACGAGAGTCGATCAAAATTAAAAACATTGTTTACAACAAACCTTTAATTATTCAAAACCGGTCACTTTTGTCACACCAACGGATTCTTCTAACACACCAAGGGTTATCATAAAACACCGAGTCTTCTAATGTTAATCCCCAACCGATTATGCACAAATTTATGGTCCTTTACCTTCCATCGTTGAAGTAAACTCAAAACCCGAAAATCGAAAAATTCTTAGATATTTTGACATTTTCATGGTCGACCTCAAAACTTTAGAACATGAGATAGAATATCATTCTCAAATCAAGGTTCAACATTTTCAATCGCCTCGCGCGAGAACAAAGAGACATTTTCGGAAAATCTTTACCAAATGTTAAGAATTTGAAAATTGTGCATTGTCTTGGGAACGGACTTTCATAAGGAACTTGGAGTGATGAAGGTCGTTTTCGAGAAAACTGAAACATCTATTTCTAATAGTAAACGTAAAAGAAAATGTTGAGAAAAGATGTTGATCGACTTTGAATGATTTTATCTGTCTTGATATCCATAATATTGTGTTATTGAATTATGTGTCATATGCATCCGATTATATCTCTAACCGATATCGTTAACTCGTGGTAACTGTGAGAATACCGATAATGTGCTTCGGATCGAGTCTTTAAAAGCTAACAATGAACGATTGCTTAACGAACTTTCCAATGCAAAACGTCGTCTTAATTGGTGTCAAAAGATATTCACAATCAACAACTTGTGTTTCAAAACAAAATCGCTCGCTTGCGTACAAAATCTTCTCGATCCTAAACTTGAGCAATCGGATGATCAAAACGTGTCTTTGAAAAGTCAAATCTCAAAATATGAACAAGAACTTGTAATAGCTTAAACAGAATATGGTGTCATATTTGATTTACTCAATAAGACTCGTCATGAAGCATCAAACGAACTTGATTATTAACTTGCACACACTAGAGAAGTCATGAATTTTGTTGGAAACATTCGTTCTGAAAACCAAGATTTAATTCACACTATCTTTAAGTTAAGAGAAATGTTAGGAAAGTATGAACAACTCCCGCCTACCGTGATTAAGAGAATAGCACCAGTAACACTTAGAAATCGTGAACCTAGAATCCCTACTACCAAATCACAAGTTGCTAATGTGCTTCCTTCTATTAAAACAGGAATAGTTGCATCTTTTCCAAATGTCCGCACTTCACAGCCTAGGAGCACTCAATCGAAGAATAGGAAGTTGCGACCTAAAAAAAGATCAATAAGGAATGCTAAAGTAGAAGAACACCCTAGGACTCGAATAAGACTCACGTTGCTTCCACTATAGACATTGCGGTCCGCAAATGTAATAGAAATAGTGATGTAACGAATGCTAAACCTTTAAGTACTTTTGATATTCACCCGATGCACCTTGTGTTATTTGTCGTAAAAGTATGAATTCGATTATCATGACAAATGTGTTGCTAAAGCTATAATCTCTCGCTTACGGAATCATAAGAATCGGAATACCTCTAGGCCCAATAATCATTCTAAGTCCGTGCTTGGTATTATAAGGCAAGCATTGATGTCCTCAGTAGCTCAGCTTTTACCTCCAAAGAATGTAGTACCACCTAGTGCATTCACTAAGACTAAAGCAAATAGTAGTTATAGATGGCGAAATGGATATATAACACACTAGGATTTAAATGGATGCCTAAAGTTATTGATGTGTGTATGTCTACTATAATCGCCTGTAACCCTCTAACATTTCGTGTTCTACATCTACTTCTATTCCATCCGTGTCGCCCGTGTAATGCAGTGTGATCAGATCATTCTCTCGATTGTTGATAGCGGATGTTCCCGGAATACGACAGCAATCTTAAATCGTTATCAAACTTTATTGCAAAGTTCATTGCACTGCCGGATTCGGGAATGATCACTTGCAGCCTATCATGGGCAACGGAGATTACATCAATGGGAACATCGAAATTAGCGGGGTTTACTATGTGGAAGGCCTCGGTCACAACTGCTTTCAAGAGGTCGGTTTGTGATGGAGATTGGAGGTTGCTTTCCGTGAGAAAACTTGTTTCATCCGTGATCTACAAGGAAATGACCTTATGTCCGCTCGCATAATTCTAGTCTTTACACTATCTCTATGCAAGACATGGTTGCTTCATCTCCCATCCGCTACTTTCAAAGGAAACATCAACAAAATCTGGTACATGCACCGCTGCCTCTCACATCTAAACTTTCAAAACATCACCAACCTTGCTCGACTCAAACTAGTTGAAGGTCTCCCACGATTCGGTGTTCAAAAGATCACCTTTGCTCACTTGTGAACAAGGGAAAAGCACTCGTGCTCATTTTCCTTCAAAGGTGGAACACAGCCTCAAAGATGTGCTTCATCTTCTTCACATGGATTTGTGTGGCCCGATGCGGCGTGCAAACGATCAATGGCAAACGCTACATCTTAGTAATTTTGATGACTACTCACGATGGACTTGGGTCTACTTTCTTCAAGCAAAGACCAAGCTCCACAGATGATCATCACCTTTCACGAAAATACGTGTTCACCCAAAATACCGCCGACAAATCGTAATGCATAAAGGAACCGAATTTGTTAACCAAACCTTCGTGACTTTTATGAGAAAGTGGGAATTTAGCATCGACATCTATTGCACGTACACCGTAACAAAACGGTGTTGTTGAAAGACGAAACCGAACGTTAGTGGAATATGCAAGAACAATGTTAATCAATGCTAAACTTCCAGACACTTGTGGGCGTGTCAGATCGTTGCATGCTATACTCAAAATCGCTCTATTATCACAAAACGTCACAACAAAACACCTTTTGAGCTTGTCCACAACCATAAACCGAATCTCAAACACTTTCATGTATTTGGATCCCTTTGCTATCCGAATAATGATCGTGATGATTTTGGAAAGCTCAAAGCCAAAGTCGACATTGAGTCTTTATTAGATATTGTGAGAATTCTAAAGGTTACCGGATCCGAATCGTCGTACTAAACAGTGATAGAAACGATTCATGCTCATTTTGATGAACTTTAAATGGCTTCGAGTATAATGCTTAGAACCCGGTCACAACCGCTTAAACTTCCTCAACCCCATCATCACCGAACAAAGCCCCAACTCACTCACAACAAATGGAAAGGTTATTTGCTCCTCGCTCAATGACGATATTGATGAATGTGCTCGTGTGTATCCATTGCTTCCACCGCTTACACCGATAATACTTTATACCGATACACTGCTACAACAACTCATCGCTAGAAGCACCACCATTGACTCCACCATAACAGCTTGAACAAACCGCTTCAACAATAATGAACCGACCGATGATGTTCTTAATGAAGTACCCCACCGCATATTTTGATCCAAATGCGTTCTTTAACCTGTTTGCTAATGACATTCGCACCGATGTCGCGGAATCATCAACAAACCATTTGAATCCTCGAACCGCACAATGTATACCCACATCAACCTCTACACATCGATGGACAAAAGACCATCCTCCGCAAATATTATTGGCAACCCGAATCAACCAACGTTACGAGACAACGTCTTCAAACCGATGGTGCACATTGCATTTATGCACTCACCGCTCGCTAACTGAGCCTAAAAACATTAAAGACGAATGACAAAAGACAACTGGATCGAATCCATGCAAGAAGAACTCAACCAATTTAAACGCCTTGAAGTATGGGAACCGTTGAATATGACAGTCTTCGATGGATGTCAAACTGCGTTTCTCAACGGACAACCGAAAGAAACGGTTTATGTCACCAACCGAAGGATTTTTGATCCCGAATTCCCGAACCATGTCTACAAACTAAACAAAGCTCTTTATGGTCTCAAACAAGCTCCTGCATGGTACGATAAGCTATCATCTTTCCTCATTGATAATAATTTCACCAAAGGTTCGGTCGACCTACTCTTTTTATACAATATCACGGGCACATATCTTAATTGTTCAAATTTACGTGATGACATCATTTTAAAGCTCTACACATAAAAAGTTTTCAATCGCTTTTGCAAAACTAATGAAGAAAAATTTTGAAATGTCCATGATGGGTGAACTTACGCTCTTTCTAGGACCGCAAGTTCATCAATCACCCCGTGGTATTTTCTTGAGTCACCCAAATATGCCTTGAATTGTTAAACAAATTTGGAATGAAAACCGTGACACTTATGCCACACCAATGACTCATACCAAGAAGCTAGACGATTTACATGGGAAATTAGTTGACCCTACCAAATACCGGTATTATTGGGTCTCTCATGTATCTAACGACTAGCAGACACGATATTGTATTTGCCGTATATCTCCGCTCCGTTTTCGATCGCGACCAACTGAAACCCACCTCTCGAGGCTAAAAGAATCCTCCGATACATCAAGGGAACCATTAACTTGGGGATCCGTATCCGAAGGATTCTCGTTTTGAACTAATCGCTTTTAGACGTCGACCACGCAGGATGCTTAGACTCAAGGAAAAGTACTTCAGAGCACTACAATTTCTTGGTGATAAACCGTGTCCCGCAATCAAAGAAGCGAGGATTGTACATCGTCGTCATCAATCGAGGCGAATATGTAGCCATGTCCGCGTGTTGTGCTCAAGTCATCCGGATGAGAACACAACTCAAAGACTATGGTTACATATTTGATGAAATCCGATGTATCATGCGACAATCGGAGTGCCATTGCGATCTCGCAACTCGATTCAAAGACTCAAATCAAAGCACATCGATCTTCGCTATCATTTCATCAAGGATTACGTGGAATGGGTACATTTGAATTATACTTTGTGGGTACAGAATACCAATTGGCGATCTTCTCACCAAAGCCTTGCCTCCCGCTAGGTTTAATGAGTTGATCCACGGATTGGTATGCGGTGTTTGACTCAAGAGGAATTGGATGACCTCCTAAAATGCCTTTAAAACTCACAAAAACCAAAATATCTTTTGTAAATATTTTTCAAAACCAAAATACAAAAATATAAAACCTTATAAAACAAAGAAAATATTCTTCTATCTATTTTTCTTTCAACATGTCAAGTACCTTTCTTCCACAACACTCTAATCTTTCAAAATTCAAGTAGTTTTCCGATCAAGTGTTGAGGGGAGAAAATCAATTTTAATCGCTTCAAAATATTCGCATACTTGCATGTTACTCTATTCTGGTTGTTTCTTTTATCAAAGGTGGTAAATTTTTCTGGTTAAACTGACACTCCTTGGTCTAAAATTATAACCCTTCATTATTTTCTTAAGTCAAGGGGGAGTGTCGTCAAAGTCATTTCCTAAAATCTTTTGTTTGGTAACCAAAATGGAAGTTAAATGGCTTTGTATGAAAAAGGAAAAGGTGGAGGGACCAAAACTGTCAAAATGTTAAAGTTACTTTTAATAAAAACACCTTCCACCTAACTTTCTCATCACATTTATTACTCCTAACCAACTTAATCTACGCATATAATTCGTTCAACAAATCCGAAGTTTTGATCATCAATCTGTAAGTGTTTGCGTTGATAACACGTTTTTAAACATTGGTTTTGATTTTCAAACGAATCCAACGGTTAAATTTACGTAAATGGTTGATTTTGTGTTATACGCCTACGCTGTAGGAACACATGATCATACCTATGTGTTTGAGGTTAAGATAAATGGGTCTAAACGCTTTTTAACATCAAGGATGCTATGCTTATCCTCAAATTCCACCCAAACACGAATTGATGGTTTTTCAAAATTAGGGTTCTTGAGTCGATTTGGGTGTTTTCAAATGTGAAGGTTTTGGTCATAAAGATTGTTGTGTGATGATGCTTTTATGATGAATTGATCATATCTATGCCTTAAAACAACCCGTAAACACTAATTGATGATAAATTAGTAACTAGGGTTTAATGTTCTTAGGTTTGGGTATTTTTGATTCACTATGTTTTGGATGTTAAAACTTGGTTATTAGACTCTCACAACACCTAAGACCTAACGTAAAACGCTTGGTGCAAATCCTATGGTTAGAAATCTTATGCGTAGTTCATAAACTTTAGAGTTTTGACTTACGCTGTATGACTTTCTGGCGTAACCCTGCTTAACATGTTTTCATGCCATGATTTGTTGTAAAATGAATATATGTGTTAAGATTGATGATATGATGATCTTATTTCAGGGCTTGCTACGCATAAAACTCGTAATCAAGGTCGTTGTTACTCTACGCATAAGGATCACCCACGTGTAGAAAGTTATGCGTAAGAGAAATTTTACGCGAATCATACGCCGTAAGGTTCTACAATGGGACCACGCGATCCCGTGAAGGATATGCGAACATGACTTCACGATAAGGTTTACTCACGAGTAATCCTTACGCTGTTAGGTTCTTTATACGCCACGCCGTAAGCTTTACGCATAAGGTCCCTTGATCCCACGCTGTAATATTTCTTCGCGTAAGACATGATCCCACGCATAAGCTTGCGCTCACGCGTATACCTCTCCTGCTTACGCATAAGCTACTATTCCTACACATAAGCCTTGATCAAACCTTCGTTATGAATTGTTACGCGTGCAAACTTGCAAATAAATAAATCATAACGTCACGAAACCAATAATGTCACTAATAAACTTAATCGTTTAATATGTTGTGTTAAATAAGTTATAACATAAACTTTAAAACTTAAAGTTAACTAACTCATGAAACTTATCATGACGACATTAGACTATTAGACAAACAAGTGACTTTGGACTCGTAACAATCATTGACATTGCACATTCAATAATTAGACAATAAAACCTTCTGTTGACTAACATTATGTCTTTCGATATGTTGGTTCTTTTGGCTAATGTTATTTCAGATCATGACATGGTTGCTCAAATGAATATGGATGCACCGTGTTCTCACAATTGTCGACATCTTCCTAATGGCTATCCTAGAAACATTGAAAGAACAACCTTAGGGTTGACTTTGATACCCTCACATGCTCGTAATCTTCTTGTCTCATTGCTTGTGGATATTTTAAAGAATCATCCCTACCGTAACATGCTCTCACTCTCTCGCTACAAGATCGGAGATCTACATTCAACAATTCGAATTCAATGCAAAGGATCAAGGGTCAAAGTGCGTTGATCGTGACTATCAATCACAAACAAGTCACTATCACTCATGCGGACTTACGGGCCGCTCTTCTCCTTCCAAAAATCGTGCCAACCGACTTCTATGCCACACCCATCGATTTAGACAGCTTCTACAATTCTTGATTGATATTGGCTATGATGAAGCTTCAGAATTATCTCTAAGCATTCTCATGTGGAGCTTAAGAACATTCCTCAACCGTGGAGAACCCTCAACATCATCATCACCAAATCGGTCTCTCGGTCGCGACAAGAGCTATGAGCATCCCAAGCTCATGGAACCGCAAATCTTCCGTCATTAATCAACAAGAAGGACATCGAAATTGAAGCTCGATATGGGATGACATGATGTCATTTCACAAGAAACTTGGCTCAAAGATTCCTATGTCGATACACAAAATTGTTGATCCGTAGAGCACTTGGACTTCATCCCAATATTCCACAAAGGCTCAATGACCCCGATAATCACGACATGTTGATCGAGCCTATCCTCTCATCGTAATCAAAGAATCACAACAAAGAAACATGGTGTTGTGTTACCCGATCACCCATCGACCGACAAAATCAAGAAGCTTGAAACGCATAAAAGGTATCGGTAGCGAAGAGAAGGCAAAGTTGGTCATCTCGATGAGAAGTCTTCGAACACCTATAAGGAGAACCGTAAGAGGCAAGGTGAAAGTGCCGCAATCATCGAAAGTCAAAGGAAGTTTCCCAAGAGGAATCCTCTCGTAAAAGGACTGCTCCTTCTAAGGAAGTTGTTCCCATTCCGCACCTAAACATGAACCGCAGAGAAAGCTAATTGACGAGGACTCGGAAGGTACCGCATCGATGAAGAGACTTTCTACTCAAACTGCTGAAGATGAAACTACACCAGATCTGAACCTCCCAGTCCTCCGCCTAAACATGGCAAAGGAAGACTCACACTTGTGCCTTATGAAGAAAGCTCGATGAAGAAGAAGAGCAACCGGATACTTCATACAGAAGAAGTTCAAATTCATTAGACTCCAACATGTTGCTAAGGAATTTGCAAAGGATCAAATGGGTGGCCCTCGAGGTTCAAGTTGTGTTGCCCACTCTAAACCATCTCCGATGCGTTAATCGACCTATAAGGGAGCTAGTGCCACCACTCTTCTACAACAACAACAACTTTGGAGGATTCTATTGATTATGAGATTGAGGAACCAAAGAAAAGAAAAGACCGAGAAATACCGCTGATGAAACAAAGACCGATGACAAGGCTATATCTATGGAGGAAACTTGAACCCCTAAGGACCCCGAGTCTCCTCATGTCTCCTCCTCATCGACTCATCATCTCATTCTTCGCCACCACCATCTAAAAGATCAACCAAATCAACATCCAAATCGGTGAAGAAGCCAACTCGATCTTGGATTTCTCATGCTCATAAAAGAATTGGGAATGTTTGTCAAACAAGTCGAAAGAAAGACATGCTCTACTGAAGATGAATTTCTACCGATCGACATGATATATTCATGATGATATCGACAAGATGCAAGTTGAAAGGAAGTATGTATGTAAGCTCATGAAAGATGATCTTCAAGGAAAATGGACGAAATGATCAAAGGATACACTCACCGCCTTATGGAGGTCTTTCCAAACTAACAAAGGAGATGTATACCGCATAACTATATCCAAATCTCTTGCATCTAGCCAAACAAGCCATGAAATCAACTCCGATGAATTTAAGCATCAATCCATTGAATCCACAATTTTCTCGATGATGAATTGGTGAACCGGCTAGTAGTGCAAATGTCGAAACACTCTCAACGCTTGCCTCACACGAAGCTAAACTGCTTGAAGCTCTACATCGAATACCAACTCAGTCCTCATTCCGAGAAGAAGATGTAAGGCCCAAACGCTCAAGAGATGATGAAGACAAAGATCGATAAGGATAAAGAGCCCAAACGCACAAAGAAGTCTCGATGAATCATCCTCTATTCAAGACTGATGCAACCTCCACCACAACGGACTCACCGCCAACAAATATCTTCTCCTCTTCTCGCAAATAAACCTCATGATTCTCGAGACACCACCCCGTATTCGTAAAACCGTGACCACTTTGAATATACGGTGGTGACGATGAAGAATACCATGAGCCCCAACAACAACCCGCCTCACCCGACAAAGTATGTAAACCAAGACCTCATCTAGGCCTAAGAAATAGAAGAAGAAGCGCCACTACCGACGTCAGATCATGGCTAGATGAAGATACAACATAGGAATTTGAATGGTTTTCTACACTTGTCAATTTCAATCCCACCTCAAGAAGGTCAAGATCCGTAGACGGTAATACTTTGGAGCATGCTAAAATTCGCAAGAAAAGTTCAAAGTAAAGAAGATGACGAAATCCGAAAAGAGGCGAATCAAGAATGAAGCTTTTCAACTGTGGAAAGATAGCTCGAAAAGTGCCATCGAGGTCGAATATCACCTTGAAAACATTGCACGAGCTATGTCTAATAACATGGATTGGCTCAACCCGAAACAAACATCGACTTTACCAAGCGGACAACCTCCATATTACAATCGATCGGTCTAAACCACTACCAACGATCGCCAACCGATCGCCTAGGATCCCATTCAGATATTTCTTCAACAAAGACTTGGAATTTCTTCTTCACGGTGGCGATGGTTCAAGGAAATACACTACATCCTTTACACTTCCATTCCCCGGTAATTTAATACTCAAACCGCATAGCTATCGAGGAAAGAGCTAATCACTTGTTCTCCAACAAAGTGGAAGCATACGACCGAGATGCAATGTATGGTATTCATCATTGGCGGAACGAAGAATCTACTACGTGTCGCCAGTTGAAGTCTCAACATGCGGTGCTCGGTACTAAAACATCGTTGCCATCAAACACGTTGATCTTTCGTCCAAATGGGACTACACGTATCTCAAGAAGATTGTGGTCACAAGACAAGACGAAAGGGATTATGCATTCTCTGAAGTCGACTTTGAGAATTTGTCTATCAACCATATTGAAGACATGTACCTTGCCAAAGCATGTGGTCGCATGAGGCAATTTTCAATCAAGTACAACGTGAATTCATCAAATCACCGCTCATCTTCATCGACGATAGTCATCAAAGAACGTGTAGAAGATCTCCACCGCAGCTGAATCATATCGACTCGTGTCAACTTCACTCCACCTCGCTTGATCTTCCCGACATCAACCGCCTCTCACAATTTACACTCATCGGAAACCATTCGCCGTTTACCACAAAGAACTTCAACGAAATTGCTTAATGGCGTGTAGTGATCTTCACAAGTTTGAGATCACACTTTGAAGATGGTTAGGGACGGATTGGCTTATCGATCAAGGATATACACCAAAAGATCGGGTCTCCTAAGCGATGGAATTCTCGTGATCGAAGGGATGTGAAGAGGATCATCACGATGATTGATGAACGGTTGTATAGAAGGATCGATTCGTAAGATTGAAAGCTATGTTGGTGGTCGACCAGATTAACATCACGGCTTTCAACGCCCGATTCACACTCGGCACATCTCCGACTACCGGTACCCTTAAACCGCTTCTTTCATTATTAATTTGGATGTATGATTTATATATGTGGATGGCTTGTGCACATAACAATGTACAACCCGTAATTGTCAAGAAAGGACCACGTGGTACGCTTGATTGCCACAATCCTTATAAAAGGAGCGAAAGCTTTACTTTTGAGTAAAACCTATCAAACCTTTCATTTTCAAGGTTTTGCTCAAAAGGACAAGTACTTCCGTATGATTTTCAAAACCTCAACCGCTTATATCACTTGCCGAGGGGAGTACTTGAGTTAAAACTTTGTTCACAAATTGTTCATAGTGGTCATATTCTCAACACTCGAAATGGTCATATTTATTTCAACTTTTCAAAATAACATTTTATATGCCATTTTGAGGGGAGAAAATTATGTGATAAGCAATATGTTGTGTAAATGCAAATGAATCTTTGTGTAATAGACTTAACCAACGAATTGAGCGGTACTAAACTGTTAGTAACTCGAAAAGACTTGTCCAGACGGGTAATAATTTCAAGCTAGTTCTCTAGTAATGTAAACGTGTCTCGCAAAGGACTTGTCCGAGTAGAAAGTACCATTCGAGAATCTCTTGGTAGACATGAACTCGACGGGTATGACAACCTTCGAGGCTTGTCTACACCTTCAAGGTAGTTATTAGAGCTAGTTGTCACCTAAAAGTCGACAATGTAACTCTTTAACTATGCAACGTAACCGTGTCTCCTGGGAGTGTCTATCTTGAGTTGATCAATTCAAAAGTGCGCTGCTTTTCCCACACAAGGCGTGATTTCACAAAACTCTAAAGCACATGTGGAGGGAGTATTTACGCTAAAGATAAAACTCTCACGATGGTTCAAACATGTTTTCATTTACAAACCCTTTGAGAGATTTTCTTGAAAATTGGTTTTATGGCAACATAGGTTATTCATGGAGTGATAGGTGACTAAGGTTAGGAATAACTGCCTATGATCCGCCAGAGTCGGAGGGATCTACCCAAGGACATCACAAATAGTTAGTACTTAGAAGTCCTTAGGTACGATTATAAAAGGAGAAAATGAGAATCGGAGAAAGAAGGAGTTGAAGAATTAAAAAGAAATGCAAAGAAAAGGGTGAAAGAAATAGCCTCCAAATTATTCAACTTAGGGGCATAATCGGGTTCAATTCATATGCTATTGGTTGTCACTTAGTGACGCCGATATTAAAGATTAAAAGTCGCCATGGACCCAAAGGACGCATGCACTAAACCTTTAGCCACTCAAGCTTCTCTCAATGTGCTTGTTTCATTCTCATGTGGAACCCTACGAAAACTATTGGCTTTCTTAGAGATCGTTGGTATTGAAAAAGGAGACCTCTCCCTAGTCTCCGCCAGAAAACCAAAACACACTATTGAGTCTAGAGCCACGAGATTCATCAAAAGATCTCTTAGGTACACTTGACATTTCATCACTTGATGTTCAACAATAAGAACATCGGTGGTACATTATCGAGTCCTTCACGATCTTAGCAACTGTCGAGAACATTTATGAGAGGTTCACATCTCGTGATCCTCGGTGATTGAATGGAAACTCTGCCAGGTCAACATCAAACACCCCTAACAAAGCAGTCACTGTAACTCCCCGGATTACACTTAGTGTGTCTCAAACGGTCTACGTCAGAGGTGATGCTTCGTGTACCTCAACGACTATCTCGAATCAGAGATGTACTTTCACATCGCGTTATCTCACTTGTGGGACTCAGTTCAGAACGGCCTTTGTGAGAATTAGAGTTGTGTTTTCACACTATGTCATTAACACCTCAAGTTCAAACACAGAAGTCTTAACCGCTTATTACTAACCGCTTTAAATGTTTTCTTCATGGAAGTCTCGAGCGGGATGATCGTGCGATTCTTCTCATGCTCACGCCAACATCATCACTAATGGAAGTTCTATCCAAAAGCAACACAACAATCGTAATGATTCTTCGTCAAATCAAAGAATCTACAAAGTTAAAGACTTAAAGAACTTCATCAAGATCAATTACAACGCCAAAGAGCGTGTGAGCATGATGAAGAATGACATGGAGACACTATAGCGGCGAAGCGCACTGACGCGCATTTGATGCACACAACAACATACTATCACTTTCATCACAAAGAACAATGATCAAAGAACAAAGTTAAAGATGACGCCAAAGCATAACTGCTCAAAGAAAACTATCTCTACACCGGGAGATTGTTCGAATCAAGGCATTCCTTCTCACAAGAAAGAAGAATGTCGAAGACGCCAAAGCTACTATTACATCAACGCCTTCACCTTTTTTCATCACCAACACTTGGGGAGATTGTTGGAATCACTCATAAACCTTAATTCAAGTGTTTGTTACTCATATGTAATAGGTAGCTTATTATGGCCTTTATGTTTGTTTAAGGTCAAGCTTATGTAGAAGGCCCATAAGCTTAGGCCCATGTCCAATAAGGAAAAGGAAGGAGTAGGTGTTGCCTAGCTCCTTGCCTATAAATATTATGTAATAACCCTCACTGAGGGTTGGTTGTTCAAGTTATTCTCTTCATTACGCCCACGATAACCGTCTCTATTATATCGTGTGCGGTGTGTGAATCTTGTTCAATCGCCTCTTTATCTCTCTAGTAAGCTTGTGTTGTAAAACTAGTGACCTAACAGAATGAAAGGGTTGGGACGCGGTCAATTTTAGACAGGAAATATAAGACTAAAGGTAATCACACCGGCTCACCTTTCACATCAAGACCACCTCACATTTCTCTCTCCTCTCACTTTCCCTCACTCCCCCAACCTTTCAACCCTAATGGTTACCACACCCTCACATTTCATTAAAATATATACTTTTTACAAACATACCTCACTAAATAGCACATACGCACTCATAAACCAAATAATTATAATAAAACACAAGCAATGGCACAAATGCCAAGAGATATACAACTCACCATTATGTGCCTAGTTTAAGGAAATGAATGGGTTGGGACGCGCGGTCAATTTGATAGGGGAATATAAGACTAAAGGTAATCGTCACACCGGCTCACCTTTCACATCAGCGCCACCTCACATTTCTCTCTCCTCTCACTTTCCCTCACTCCACCCCACCTTTCAACCCTAATGGTTACAACACCCTCACCTTTCATTAAAATATATACTTTTTACAAACATACCCACTAAATAGCACATACGCACTCATAAACCAAATAATAATCATAAAACACAAACAATGGCACAATTGCCAAGAGATATACAGCTCACCATTATGTGCCTAGTTTAAGGAGGTCACGCATGAGAAAGGAGCCAAGTAATGGTGTTTTTGTGAGCATTGGTGTGAGGGTGACCACCTCACATCCATTACCTTTAGCCTAAGTGGTTTTGTTAACTAAAAAAGATATATAAAAGTAAGCCTTGACCTGGATGGGTTCACAAAACCGGGTCGACCCAGGTCATGAGAAACCCGCCGGTTTAATCCGGTTTTGAAAAAGCCAAAAACCCGTTTAGCTCCGACCCGACCAAAAAGTGTATGTTACGAAATTTGGTTTTTGTAATGTGTGAAAAATGAAGTGATTTATCAAGCATTTTTATTGTGTAAAGTCGGTTGAATTTTGTGATTATCTTACTCAAACTGAATTGACGAATTTGTGTGCAAATAGGTGTATTTTTTGGTGCATTTGTATTTTCAGTAGTCAAACAGAAGTGACGAGTTTGATTTTAGGTTGAGGTGGTGTCTTGTTCCAGATTTCGGCAAGGGAGAAGGAAGTTGGGGTGAGCATGTGAAAAAGGACAAGGCACGGAATGAAAATTTTGCCCTCACGTGAAAGGCACGTGAGGCGTCTAACTAGCATTAACTAATGTTTGTTAGTCAAAAGGACCACCAGGGATTTTCGTGCATTTATTTTAAAATTAGGACTGAACGTGCGAATTTAATATAACCTTAAGGACTAGTGGTGTAATTTACTCTATTAAAAATTATGACATACATATTTATATCATGTTTTATAAGAACAAACATTTAACAAGATATAATGGAATGACATGTACTCACACTTTTCTGATTGAAGTTAATTAAAAAATATTTAAAACAAAATATATAAATAAAAGGTCACTTGCTTATAGTTATTACTTTTGTAAAATATACAACATTCATAAGTTCATGCGTGATATATAACTACTAGTTATAAGTCATGCACGCATCCGCTCTAAAAAACGTCATGTGTATGCACGTAAGTATACACATAAATCAAATTTATTGAAATTTTTGTAATGTGATATTACACGATAGAGTTCGACTATAAGTAAAACTAATAATTATATTTTAACTAAATTTGTTTGGCAAGTACTTATAAATCGTGCTTTCAATTTAATACTTAAAATCTCATACATCTACAAATTTTTGTATTACAATTAAATTATTAATTGTTATTCATATTCTAGTTTTAACCCGTGTACGCATGAGTTATTAAACACGGATTAGATTCTGACAATGACAATGACAATGACAATAACTAGTAATAATATGTCAACTATATTTGCTCGGATTTGAAAATATGATAAATTTTGTTTAATAATCATATTGTTCGAGTAATTTCATTTGATATTTTAACATAATTCAAATTCATTAAATATGAATTTTTGTATTTTTTATGTTTAGTTCGTGCATATCTATATTACATATAAAGACAAAACACTCTCTCTCCTCAAACTTAATTTTAAGTTTTACAACTTTACAAATTTAATGCACAAAACTTTACAACGCTAAAACTTTAGAATTTACATTTTAGTTTTAATTGGGAAGCAATTAATGTAGTCCATATTTTTTAATAAATACAAATACTAAAGCAAAAGTATAATAATTTTTATAATTTTTTTGTAGATTTTCCTATATGGAATTTAAGCAAATACTTCTGACCAAGCATCATGTACAATCATCTAATACAATAACATATTCAAAAATTAAATTTTCAACTATTTCATAAAAAAAAAAAAAAAAAAAAAAAAAAAGAGAAAAAAAAACCTTCTTAATGGAAAGTACATTTTATTATTTACATTATACAAACTAATCAAACACAAAAGCTTCATACAATTAATATAACACTTGGTTTAAACGGTGAAAGCTATCATTTATTTGCATGATACAAACCAACCGTATGTTTTATAATTTTTTAATCGTTTATTTTAATCAAATGGTAGTGACACTATAACTAACTTAATATTACACTATTTAGTTATAAATTTGGGTTTATCTTAACTTTTCTTTTTAATAATCGTATATCTTTCTCATCTTTATGTTTTTTTTTTCATCAAATTCCTCTTGTTACATTTATCATCATAATAAATAATAGACGAATACCTCTTAACACCATGATATTATCATCAATCATCATCGAAAATGTTGGAATCACTCCTAAACCATAATCAAGTGTTAGTAATTAATATGTAATAGTTAGCTTTATTATGGTCTTTATGTTTGTAATTAGCCTTAGGCTTGTGTAGAAGGCCCATGAGCCTAGGCCTTAGTCCATTAAGGAAAGGATGGAAACTAGGAGTGTTGCCCTAGCTTTCCTCCTATAAATACCTTATGTAAACCTTCATTTGAAGGTTGGTTGTTCAAGTTTTTCTCTCATCACATATCCTACGCATAACCGTATTATTGTATTGTGTGTGTGTGTTTTACTTGTTCAATCGCCTTATCTCTTTCTATATTACTTGTGTTTGTAAATCTGGTGACCTAACAGTGGTATCAATCGCCTAATACTTGAGTGAACGTATTGTTTGAAGTGAGTTTTGGTCTCACGCTTAACTTGCGTATCCCTACTTTTGGCTTGATCAAAAACGTATTTTTTACAATTTTTAATCCAAGATTCTTGTCCTTTCAACGTTATAAGGTGTTAAACTTATCGCTTTTGGCAAAAGTTTGGAACTTTATGTGTGGATCATTGTTTTCTACTTGTTTTTGTCTGAGGGTTAAGTCCCACGATAACTGCTTTTAAGAGCTTTGGATCATCAAGTTTCACACTTTTGTGTCTTTTGGTGTTATTGAGCTATTTCATCACACAAAACCGGTTTAGAAACAACTTTGAGCAAAATCATATTTACGAGTAATCCTACGGCGTAGCAAAACCCTAAAACTACGCCGTAAGGTTATCCTTGGTTTGATCTTCATTTTAGTGGTTTACTCGTGTTTTCTTACTTGGATAAGTCCGAAAATACGTCGACTTTGGATATCTTTTGCACCGTGATAGTGTAAAGATCATTTGGGCAAAACCCTAAAATTACGCATAAGCATAAACTTACGCCAGAAATCCCACGATAAGATTTATCTTACGCCTAAGCCTAGTCTTACGATAAGATAATCCTACGCCTAACTTTCACGCTAACTTTTGTCTACGCATAACTTTAGCGTCTTTTCCTACTTACGCGTAAGCTAAATTCTCTGGCAGAACTTCTACTTGTTACGCGTAACTTTGGTGTTTCTTACGATAAGTGCTACTTGGTTTATTGTGATCTCACGCCTAAGGATACTTCATCAACAAAGGTTCATTCGACTACAAAGATCCATCAACACAAGTTATCAAAAAAAAAAAAAAATTCAAATTTTACGCGAGATTCAAATTTTGGTTTAATCAGAAAATTTTGGTCAAAATTCAAATTTTGGGCCCAATTAAATTTTTCTGTAAAATTTGGCGTCAAAATTGTCATAACTCAAAATTTTCTTACAACCTTAGAATTGAATTTTATAGTGAATTTCAAATTTTGAGAGTCAAAATTTTCAAAACTATTTTTGGAGGAAATTGCAATTCACTATATCGACCTTCCGCGTGCTATATCGACTTTGCACCTTTTCTTCTCTTTGATTCTTCCGCAGGGAGTGAAATGGATTCGATCATAAAGATCCATTTGTGGCATTGAAAGAAGGATTCATGGCTATTAAACGGCATTGAAGCGCCGACATCATCAAATTCCGATATCCCGCAATGCAAGGTGAAAGAGTTGATGTACATAAAAGGAATGCTCAAATGGACGTTGAGAATGTTGTGATTATCGCATCTATCGGTAATGCGGACAATGAGGTTGTAGCATTGGAAAAGAGGATGAGAGCAAGCAGATCCGGAGAAGATATCATACTTAACTACGACACCAAGCCCAACTGTGACGAAGAACAAATGGTCGAGGAAGATATCTTACCCACCTATGACACCGACTGTAATGTATGGTCGAGGTACAATCCATCGTTGATCATATTACGATCGCAAATGCGACACAACATACCGAGCAACCTGAATTTAGTAATGAAGGAGAGGTTGACCACAGTGTTGCACAATGTCCGCATAACTATCTCATGTCTCGAGCCCTTACTTGTTAACAATTCAACTGAAACGCGTCAAATCAAACTCTTGAATCAAATCATTCTTCTCAAAAGACCATTGCTCGCTTTCATAAAGATTTTCAAAACTAGAGGCACATTGCATCTCTCTGAACTTAAATTACAAACAAATCTTTTTCTTCGTAACACAATGGTCGGATTCAAATGAACAAAGTAATCGTGTGGATACATTAGTAAAAGAAAATGAGCATTTAAAGGCTCAAATTCAAGCAAAGGGCTTGCACATGTTGCTTTACAAAACAAACCGAGAAGATTAACTGACAAGAGTGTGGATACTAATTTTGCAAAACCAACAACCTTGGGGAAATTGTCTCTAAACTAATCGAAACCAATCGCTTGTTAGACATCCAATCGCTTTTAAATCAACGCTCAAAATCGTCAAAACCACGGTTTCCTCCCAAGTTGTCGAGAATAATCATTTGTCAAAACCAGCTCTCCACATTCCGGTCCCAACAATAATGCTTCTATTTCTATTAAACATGTTTCGTTAACTTTGCACAAGTGGTCGCTCGACCAATCTAGGATTAGTTCAACATCGTGTTTAAACCGAGCATTAAACGAAAAATCATATGATTCAAATGACGATACAAGAACTATGATCTAGAAAAGGCTAGGAAAAGGGCACTACTCAAAAGGATGGAATCTTAGGTTCACGACCTAGTGTATCACCTTCGAGTGTATTATCGAACACCGCTTGTAGTGGCAAACCAAAACCTAAGTTAACTCAAACAGTTAGAAAACCCGTTGATCTACACGTAAAATTTCAGAAACCTAAATTTGAATGATTGTGAATGTTACAAATGGAACAAATAGGCGTAATGATGTTACAGTGAATGATTGTAAATGTTACTAGTCGTAAAATTTGAATGATTATGAATGTTACTAGTCCTAAATTTGAATGATTGTGAATGTTACTAGTTGTAATGATGTGTTACAGTGAATGATTTTGGTTTGCATTCTTTTTTTAGCATTAGATATGTTACTAGGAATGTTAAAGTGAAGTATGAATGAAATGGTGGTTACCCATTCAACTACAGTTATTAATATTACTAATCGTCTTATGGGTGCAACACAGGAGTTCAAAGAAGTCCTTACTATGCGAACAAAGGTGTAAATATGTTGTGCCCACATCTAAATATCTAAAAGCCATTTTTATTTGTTATTTTGAGTTGCAACATCTTTCTTCGCTTGACTCATTTTCGTCAAACTTGTGATCTTTCTACTACGTGTTGAAGGACGTGTAGCTAGAAGATCTGCGATTCACTAAGAGTGCATCAAAATTTGCGGACAATGCCCTTAGCTCATAAATCATCACCGTTATGCCAAATGGCCCTCCCGTCAAGTTAAGAACTCCTCAAGTTCTCTACTATTTCCTAGGTAATAAAGTGATTCGATTATTATTATATGATTAATTAGAGGTTATAAGATCAATTTTATGCTAGTCCGGTGATCATTTAAAATAATTGTTGGAATTATATACAATAAATTTGTTGGTTTTAAAATTTGAATACCTCAACAATATATGTGAATATCTAGTCTGTTAGATTAATTAAAATATGTTGAACACCCTAAACAAATGCTCGCCTTATTATTACATCTTCAAACAAAAGTGCATCCAATGCTCCTAAACCAAGAGGTTATGGTTCAAGTCCCACTGGGACAAATTTAGGTAATTAGGTACATAGCCACATACCAAAATAGTCTCGCATCACGCTTTTATTACAACTAGCATAATAATCACTTAATATTGCATAATTTTAAGTTGTACCTTAAAAGTTTCGTTATGAATATATGATTCTTATATAGTGTTTACGAACTGTGACTCATGATTGATTATTGGATAAGTTGATGGTACCGTAAGCTATTTTGGATAATTAAGTTGAGATTTGGTTATTTGAATAGTGATCTCGATTATAATCATAAGCATGAGTAGTTTATTTTTCCGGTTTAAATTAGCATAGTAACGTAAGCATCCCGACACGAGTTATAGTTTGTGCGTTAAGTTGTTGAAAATGACCATGTCAGAGGCTAGGTCAATGCGAGTCTCGCATTTATCGATCCGACTATGAATTTGGTACAATCAATTAACTGCTATGGAAGGGGGGCTGTGGTGCATCTAGTTGAAATTGTTGAACTAAAAGTGCAGTTTTCTTGGAGAATTAATGGATTGTGTTTAAAGAGTGGGATATATTTAGCTTTTTTGTTTGTATTTTTGCCACCAGCACGAATCTGAATAGTTCTCCTTAACAGTTTTTAGGCATTGCCCTTCAAAAGAGATATTGAACCCATTGACCCACCTTGGTTTTGAGTTTGAAACTTTTGACCCATTTTAAAATTGTAAACCATTTCAATTGCAATTGTATATCAAATTTTTTCTTGTTTCATATATGTTTCTAATGTTGGAATATTATTCTATGTGGGGTTTATGATGAAAATGTGATTCGATGAGCTTTATTTGTTTCGTTAGCAATAAATTATCTTAGTGATTTACATTGAGTACTAGTTATGACTTTGTCATTCTAAAGACCATGGTTTAGAAGGATGTTGGACATATTGGTTTTTACTTTATGATATTCAAGTGACCATGTTGATTTGATTTATGGATGATTAATAAAAATCGAGCTCAATTTATTTTTGGCTTTGATTGAATTATATTTGCGCATATATGAGATGGTTGGTTGATACGATGGTGTACTTAAACCTATTTGTAACACGAAACACGAAATGATGCTAATACATGTTAGCAATGATTACGCAAACCGTGCCAAATGGTTTTTATAACGAAAGCAAAAGCGTGCCAATTGTTTTTTGGCAAGGCGGATAAAAATGTGCCAAATATGTTTGGCACAACCAAACCGTGCAAACACGCTTTGTCACGGTAGATAAAACCGTCTGGTTAATTTTGGCACGGAATAAAACTGTACTAAATACTCAATCGGCACGGGGATGAATTTGTACCAAATACGCATTTGGCACGAGATATAAAAGTGTGACAAATGGCCATTTTGGAACGGAAGATTGTCAACCGCACCAAATACCCCACTCATGGCACCCTAATGTTAAACTGTTTCATGGACCGTGCAAATACTATTTAGCACGATTTCAACCCGACCCAAATGCTATTTGGCACGGCTTTTGATTATTTGGCACGATTTTCACCCTCCCAAATACCCGTTTTCTTGTAGTGTAGTATTTGAAAGACCACAACATTCGTGGGAAAGTCGATCATTTCGCCTTCGTGGTTTGTTTGGTGTGATGCGCTCACATACGTGAGAAGATCTTGTTGATTTACGGTATGTTACCCTCGAATCGGATCTTCCGCAATTAGTCGATTTTCTTTGTGTGTTTATCGCCATCTACAAATTCACGCATCTACCGAAACCTTCAAAAGTTAGAGAAATGTGGACTACATCAAAGTTTCAAATCGCTAAAGACGATTGTCGCTTGGGGAAGTCGATTCGAAACTTGTTCACAATGGCTTCGAGTATAGCGACTTAGAACCCGTCACAACCGCTTAAACTTCCTCAACCCCATCATCACCGAACAAAGCCCCGCCTAACTCACAACAAATGGAAAGGTTATTTGCTCCTCCTGTTCAAAGGACGATATTGATGAACGCGCCTGTGTGTACCCACTGCTCACCGACAACCCGATAATATTCCTATACCGATACACCGCTACAACAACCATCGCTGAAGATGCACCTACACCATTGACTCCACAACAACGCTTGAACAAACCGCTCAACAATGATGAACCAAATTGATGATATTCTCAATAATGTACCCCACCGCAGATTTTGATCCAAATGCGTTCTTCAATCCGTTTATAATGAGATCGTCAGCACGGATGTCGCAGTAATCTTCAACAAACCATTTGAATCCTCGAATCCGCACAATGTATACCAACATCAACCCTCTACACATCGATGGACAAAAGACCATCCTCCGCTAATATTATTGGCAACCCAAATCAACCAACATGAGACAACGTCTTCACACGTATGGTGAACATTGCATTTATGCACTCACCGTCATTAACTGAGCCTAAAAACATTAAAGACGCAATGACAAAAGACAATGGATTGAATCCATGCGGAAGAACTCAACCAATTCAAACGTCTTGAAGTATGGAACTGGTTGAAAGACCAACAGGGTCTACGTCTATTGGTCTAAAATGGATTTGGAAAACAAATTGATGTCAAGGAACGCCATCCCAAACAAGTCACGCCTAGTTGCTAAGGGTTATCGCCGTGAAGAGGAATAGACTTTGAAGAATCTTTTGCTCCGGTTGCTCGTCTTGAGGTTGTTCGGATATTTCGCGTCAGCGGCTCATATGAACATGACGGTCTTTCAAATGGATGTCAAACCGCTTCTTAACTGACAACCGAAAAAACGGTTTATGTCACCAACCCGAAGGATTCGTTGATCCAGTGCCCGAACCATGTCTACAAACCGAACAAAGCTCTTTATGGTCTCAAACAAGCCCCTCGGGCATGGTACGATAAGCTATCATCTTTCCTCATTGCTAATAATTTCACCAAAGGCTCGGTTGACCCAACTCTTTTATACAATATCACGGGCACATATCTTAATTGTACAAATTTACGTAGATGACATCATTTTGGGTCTACATAAAAGTTTTCAACCGCTTTTGCAAAACTAATGAAGAAAATTTTGAAATGTCCATGATGGGTGAACTCACGCTCTTTCTAGGACCGCAAGTTCATCAATCACCCCGTGGTATTTTCTTGAGTCATCCAATATGCCCTTGAACTGTTAAACAAATTTGGAATGACAACTGTGACACTTATGCCACACCAATGGCTCATACCAAGAAGCTAGACGATTTACATGGGAACTTAGTTGACCCTACCAAATACCAAGTATTATTGGATCTCTCATGTATCTAACAGCCTAGCGAGACGATATTGTCTTTGTCGCTTATCTATGCTCCCGTTATCGATCGCGACCAATCGAAACCCTTTCTGAGGCTAAAAGAATCCTCGATACATCAAGGAACCATTAACTTGGGGATCCGGTATCCGGCGATTCGGTTTTGAACTAATCGCTTTTGAATGACGACGCAGGATGCTTAGACTCGAGGAAAAGTACTTGAGCTCTACAATTTCTTGGTGATAAAGCGGTGTCTTGGCAATCAAAGAAGGTGATTGTACATCGTCATCAACCGAGCGAATATGTAGCCATGTCCGCATGTTGTGCTCAAGTCATATGGATGAGAACACAACTCAAAGACTATGGTTACGTGTTGATGTAATCCGATGTATCGCGACAATCGGAGTGCCATTGCAATCTCGTACAACCTCGGCCAAAGACTCGAAATCAAAGCACATCGATCTTCGCTATCATTTCATCAAGGACCATGTGGAGCAGTGGCATTGAATTATACTGCTGGTCTGAGATACCAATTGGCGGATCTTCTCACCAAAGCCTTGCCTCCCGCTAGGTTTAATGAGTTGGTCCACCTGATTGGTATGAGGTGTTTGACTCAAGAGGAATTGGATGACCTACTAAAGCGATCTTAAAACCCGTCAAACACCAAAATCTCTTTTGTAAATAATTTTCAAAAACAAAATACAAAATTATAAAATCTTATAAAACAACAAAAATATTCTTCTTATCTAATTTTCTTTCAACATGGCAAGTACATTTCTTCCATCAACTCTTTAATCTTTCAAAATTCAATATTTTCCGATCAAGTGTCGGTGAGGGAGAAAATTATCACTTAACCGTTTCAAAACATCTGTACTTGCATGTTATCATATCCGGTTGTTTCTTTTATCAATGGTGGTAAATTTTACGAATCATGACGACCCTGGACCAAAATTTATAACCTTTCACTATTTTCTTAAGTCGAGGGGAGTGTCATAAAGTTTCTTTCTTAAAATCTTTGTTTGGTAACCAAATGGAAGTTAAAAGGCTTTGTTTGAAAAAGGTAAAGATGGAGGGACCAAACTGTCAAAATGTTAAAGTTATTTTAATAAAAACATCCTCCACCTAACATTTCACCTCACATTTATTACTTCTAACCTAAAAGATCCTCGCCTAATATTCATTCAAGAAATCGTGTTTTCGATTATCAATCTGTAATTGGTTTTGTGTTCTTAACGTAATTTTAAACAATGGTTTTGAATTTCATACGAATCCAACGGTTAAAACTTAAGATTCAATGAATTTTATGTTTTACGATAAGGGTTAGAACATATAATCATTTGTTGTGTGTTTTGGTTAAAAGATTGTGTCAAAATGCTTTAACAACATCAATGATATCTTTTCTATGCTCAAAATACACCCAAACATGAATTAATGGATTTTGATAATTAGGGTTTATGAGTCGATTTGGGTGTTTTCAAATGTGAAGGGTTTTGGTCAAAAAGATTGTTGTCGATACTCGTATCATGTTGGATTAAAGGTTTCCAGGCTCTATAACCACCCAGAAACTCTAAATGATTAAAAATTTGGAATTAGGGTTTAAAGTTCATAAGTTTGGGTATTTTTGATTCTCCACGATTTAGATGTTATAACTTGGTCATTACACTCTCACAACATCTTAGACTTACCAGAAATACTTTGGTGCATATCCTATGGCTAGATTTCATACGCGTAAATTCTGAAACTAGGGTTTTAGGTTACTCGTAAGGTTTTCTACGCCTAACAGTTTAAATGAGTGATTATGTTTAAATCTGTAATTGAATGAATGTTGAGTGTCAAAATTGATGTTATGATGTTTTATTTCGTGCTTACTACATAAAATTTAGAATCAAGGTTGATTGTTACTCTCGCATAAGGATTACCTTACGCGTAGGAAGTTATCGCTGAAGAGAAATCCTACAGCGTAACTACTACGCATAAGGTTCTACAATGGGACTACGCGTATCCTGTGAAGGATATGCGAACAAAGGACCTCTCGCATAAGGTCTACTACGAGTAAGCCTTACGCGTAAGGTTTATATCGCCTATGTCGTAAGCTATACGCTTAAGGTCCCCACTTTCCTACACGTAACTTTTCTTACGCGTAAGTTAGATCCCACGATAAGCTTTGCTCACGCTGATATCATTATCGCTTGTTCTAACTTTGCCAAAACTACGCCTATGCCTTGATTGACCTTCATTATGAATTGTTACATGTACAAACTTGTAAATAAACAAATCATAACGTCACGAATCCAATAATGTCACTAATAAACTTAATCGCTTGATATGTTGTGAACAATAAGTGATAACATAAACTTTAAAACTTAAAGTTAACTAACTCACGAAACATTTCACGGCGTCATTGGACTATTGGACATACAAGTGACTTAGGACTCAGTAACAATCATTATCACTGTACATTCAATAACTAGACAATAAGACCTTACGCTGACTAACATTATGTCTTCGATATGTTGGTTCTTTGGCTAATGTTATTTGAGATCACGACATGGTCTTTCAAATAAATGTGGATGCACCGAGGTTCTCACTATTGCCGATATCTTCCCAATGGCTATCCTAGAAAGATTGGAAAGAACAACCTTAGGGTTGACTTTGAAACTCTCACATGCTCGTAATCTTCTTGTCTTATTGCAGTGGATATTCTAAGGAATCATCCCTACCGTAACATGCTCTCACACTCGCTCTCTGCATCGAAATCTACATTCGAGAATTCTCGGAATTCTATGCAGAGGATCACGGTCAAAGTGCGATGTGATGACACTTAATCACAAACAAGTCACCATCACTTATGCGACTTACGGGTCGTTTCTTCTCATTCCCAAATCGAGCCAACCGACTTCTTTGCTACACTACTGAAGAGACGGTTCAATTTCTTGACATTGGCTATGATGAAGCTTGAGGATTGTTACTAAGCATTCTCACGTGGAGCTTAAGAACATTCCTCAACCGTGGAGAACCCTACATCATCATTACCAAGTCATTTTCGGTCGTGACGGTGGTTATGAGCATCCAAAGCTCATGGAACTGCAAATCTTACGGTCTCGATCAATAAGAAGGACATCAAATCGAAAACCGCGATATGGGAGGACATGATGCTATCTCACAAGAAGCTTGGCTCAAAGATTCCCTATGTCGGATACACAAAGCTTTTGATCCGAGAGCACTTGGACTTAATCACGATATCCCCATGAGGCTCAATGACCCCGACAATCACGACTTGTTGTCCGAACTCATCCTTTCTATCGTAATCAAGGAATCGACAACTAAGAAGCGGTGTCGTCTTCGCTGATCACCTTCTATCTAAAGAACTCAAGAAGCTTGAAACGCATAAAAGGTATCTAGTAGCGAAAAGAAGGCAAAGTTGGTCATCTTGATGAAAAACCTTCGTGAACTCCTACTCGGAGAACCGTAAGAGGAAGTCTTGAAGTGCAAGAAGTTCGAAGTTATAGGAAGCTTCCCAAAGGAATCCTCCTCGTAAAAGAATTGCTCATGTAAAGGAAGTCGAACCTATTCCCACACCGAACAAGAAAGAAAGTCATTGGGCGAAGCTCAAGGTACCGACACAAATGAAGAGATTACCTACTCGAAATTGCAAAGGATGACAATCCTTCAAGACCAAAACCTCCAGTCCTCAAGTCGATAAAGGAAAAGGAAGACTCGCGCACTTGTGCCTATGATGAAAGCTACGAGATGAAGAAGAGCTATCGGATCAATCCTACGGAAGAAGTTTAAATTAGTTAGACACATTCAAAAAGTCAAGAATTTGCAAAAGACCAAATGGGTGGCCCCGGAGGATCAGTGGTGTTGCCACCTCACCGAGATCCCGATGCGGTTAATTGACTCGATAAGGGATCCGGTGCCACCACTCTTGTGCAACAACAAACGATTGTGGAGGTGTCTCATCGAACATAACATTGAGGAACCGAAAAAGGATAAGACCGAGAAAGAAAAGACGGATGAAGAAGCTAAGGACCGACGGAAGAACAAGCTAATCTGGACAAGATGACGAAGAAATTATGATGATTTGCTTCTCATCGATCCAACTCGTTCCAAGGAGGATACTACGCACCTCCTAAGGACCCCGAGCCTCCTCATGTCTCCTCCTCATCGATTCATCATCTCATTCCTCACCACCACCATCAAAGAATCAACCAAATCAACATCCAAATCTATGAAGAAACCACCTCGATCTTGGATTTCTCGGACTCATAAAAGAATTGTGAAAGCTATCCGACAAGTCGGAAAGAAGGACATGCTCTGTGAAACCCGAATTGGTTTCTTGACCAAATACAAGATGCTTAAATGATGAGAAAGACAAGATGCGGAAAGAAAGGAAGTTTATCCAGGAGTTCATGAAAAGTCATCGTCAAGAGGAATTGAACGAAATGATCGAAGGTTACACTAAAAAGTACCTTCTGGATATCGTTCCTAAAGTCACAAAAGAGATGTTTACCAGACAACTATATCCGAATCTTATGCAGATAGCCAAGCAAACTATAAGATCCACACCTTTAACCGTCACAATCAATCCATCTAATCCTGTAGTTTTCTCGGATAATGAATTGGTGGCCAATCTTGTCACACAAATGTCTACACGATCCGGGACATTTACTTACGAGGAAGGAAAGTCAAGCTTTCAAGCATTCTTTGGACTACCAACTCAAAGAAGCATGTAGATTCGAGCGAGAAAAGTCTAAGCGTCCTAGAGGCGATGAAGACAAGGATCGGGATAAGCATGATAAAGCTAAGCGTCGGAAGAAGTCCGGTGAATCATCTTCTATGTTACCTCTCCAACGGACTCTACTCAACAAAGGTCTCCTCCCGTTCTTCTACAGATAAACCTCGGGCGATTCGAGTTACCACCCCGACTCGGAAAACCGGTGATCACTTTGAGTATATGGGTGGTGACGATGAAGAGGTCCTGAGCCCCACAACAACCCACCTCTCCCAAACAAGTTCGAAAACCGGAATCATCATCTAGGCCTTGAAAAGAAGAAGAAGAAGCGCCTCAAACTGACGTCAGTATCTTGGCTAGATGACGATAAAGCGAAGAATTTGAATGGTTCTCTACTCTTGTTAACAACCTCCTATCTGAAGAAGGTCGATTTGGTGACGGTAATACATTGGAGCATGCAAAACTTTGCAAGAAAAGTTCCATGAAGAAGATGGCGAAATCGAGTTGAGGCGAATCAAGAATGAAGCATTTCAACTGTTAAAAGACAGCCAGAAAGTGCCATCGAGGTCGAATATCACCTTGAGAACATTGCTCGAGCCATGTCTAACAACATGGATTGGCTCAACCCGTAGCAAACGTCGACTTCACTAAACGGGACAACCTCCATATTACACCGATCGTCAAGACCTCTACCAACAATTGGCGAAACAAGCGAACCTAGGATTCCATTCGAGATATTTTTCAACAAAGACACGGAATTTCTTCTACATGGTGGAGATGGTTCAAGGAAATACGCTACATCGTTGACACTTCCATTTCCGCGCAGCTATATATTCGAATCGCATAGCCATTGAGAGCGTGCCAAACACTTGTTCTCGACAAAGTGGAAGCATACTGACCGAGCTGCAATGTACGGATTCATCATTGGCGGAACGCCGACGAATCTACTACCGAAGCTGTCGGTTCGAAGTCTCAACATGCGGTGTTCAAGACTAAGGATATCGTTGCCATCAAACATGTTGTTCTATCATCTAAGTGGGACTACACCTTCCTTAAGAATATCGTGGTCAAGCGACAAGATGAAAGGACTATGCTTTCTCTGAAGTGACTTTGAGAATTTGTCTATCAACGACATTGAAGACATGTACCTTGCCAAAGTACGTGGTCGCATGAGGCAATTTTCAACCGAGTACAGCGTGAATTCATCAAGTCACCGCTTATCTTCATCGACGCATAGTCATCAAGGAGCAGTAGAAGATCTTCACCGTGGCGGTTGAATCTTATCGGACCCGTGTCAACTTCACACCACCTCGACTAGATCTTCCCGACATCAACCAACTCTCACAATATACACTCATCAGAAACCTTTCGGCGTTGTTTACCGTAGTGAACTATAAAGAAATTGCTTAATGGCGTGTAGTGAACTTCACAAGTTTGGAGATCACACTTTGAAGATGGTTAGGGACGGATTGGCATATAGGTTGAAGGACATACGTCAAAATATTGGGTCTCTAGCGATGGAATTCTCGTGATCGCGAGGATGTGAGGAGAATCATCAAGATGATTGATGAAAGGTTGTTTCGAAGGGATCGATTGAAACATTGGAAAGCTTTGTTGGTGGTGGGCCAGGATCAACATCACCGCTATCAGCATGCTCGCACTCAGACGACATCATTGCACTTCACGGTACCCACTGAATTGTTTCCTTCATTATAAATTTGGATGTGTGATTATATATGCATATGGCTTGTGCATGTAATGATGTACAACCGTAATTGTCAAGAAAGGACCACGTAGTGCGGCTTGCTTGCCACAATCCTTATAAAAGGAGCGAAAGCTTCTTTTTTAGTAAAACCTATCAAACCTTTCATTTTCAAGGTTTTGCTCAAAAAGACAAGTACTTCCCATATGATTTTCAAAACTCAACCGTTTATATCACTAGTTGAGGGTATTTGATGTAAACTTTGTTCACAAATTGTTCATAGTGGTCATCTTCCCAACACTTAAATGGTCATATTTATTGTCAACTTTTCAAAAATAACATTTGATATGCCATTTTTGAGGGGAAAAATTGTGTGATAAGAAATATGTTGTGCAAATGCAAATGAATCATGTACTTTGACTTAACCAACGAATTGGCGGTACTAAACTCGTTAGTAACTCGAAAAGACTTGTCTGGACGGGTAATAATTTCAAAGCTAGTTCGCTAGTAATGTAAGCGTGTCTCGCAAAGGACTTGTCCAAGTAGAAAGTACCATTCGAGATACTCTTGGTAGACATGAACTCGACGGGTTTGACAACCTTCGAGGTTTGTCTACACCTTCAAGGTAGTTATTAGAGCTAGTTGTCACCTAAAAGGCGACAATGTAACTCTTTAACTATGCAATGTAACCATGTCTCATGAGGGATTGTCTATCTTGAGTTGATCAATTCAAAAGTGCGCTTCTTCCCACACAAAGGCATATTTCCGTCAAAACTCTAAAGCACATGTGGAGGGGAGTATTTATGCAAAATCCTATCTCTCACAATGGTTCAAACATGATTTTCATTTACAAACCCTTTGAGAGATTCTTCACAACTGTGGTTTTAATGGCAACATAGGTTAGTCATGGAGTTATAAGGTGACTAAGGTTAGGAATAACTGTCCTATGATCCGCTTGAGCGGAGGATCTACCCAAGGACATCACAAATAGTTAGTACTTAGAAGTCCTTAGGTATGATTATAAAAAGGAGAAATGAGAATCGAAGAAAGAAGGAGTTGAAGAATCAAAAGAAATGTAAAGAAAAGGGTGAAAAGAAATAGCCTCTAGATTATTCAACTTAGGGCGGACAAGGTTTAATTCATATGCTCTTGGTTGTCACTTAGTGGCCGGTATTGAAGATTAAAGTCTTCATGGACCCATGACGCATGCACTAAACCATCTTAGCCACTCAAGTTTCTCTTATGAGCTTGTTTCATTCTCACAGGAACCCTCGTAAACTCGGCTTTCTTTAGAGATCGCCGGTATTGAAGAAGGAGACCCTCTCCTAGTCTCCGTCAGGAAAACCAAACGCACTATTGAGTCTAGAGCCACGAGATTCATCAAAAGATCTCTTAGGTACACTTGACATTTTATCACTTGACGTTCAACAATAAGAATTTCGGTGGTACATTATCGAGTCCTTCACGGATCTTAGCAACTGTCGAGAACATTTATGAGAGGTTCACATCGTGATCTCGATGATTGAATGGAAACTCCTGCCGGGTCGACATCAAGCCACCGACGGTCATTAGCGGTAACTCCCGTGGATTACGCGGTGTGTCTCAACGGTCTGATCGTGAGGTGATGCTTGGTGTACCTCAGCGACTCATCTCAATGTAGATGTACTTGGTACATCGCGTTATCTCACTGTGGGACTCGGTTCGAGAACGGCCTTTGTAAATTAGAGTTGGGTTTTCACACTATCTTTGTTAACTCTCGAAGTTCAAACACAGTAAGTGCGAATCCGCTTATTTCTAACCGTTTGAAATGTTTTCTTATGGAAGCTCCGGGCGGGATGATCGTGCGATTCTTCTCATGCTCACGCCAACATCATCACTAATGGAAGTTCTATTCGGATGCAACACAGCGGTCGAAATGATTCTTCGTCAAACCAAAGAATCTACAAAGTTAAAGACTTAAAGAACTTCATCGATGTTGAATTCCAGCGTCAAAGGCGTGTGAGCATGTTGAAGAATGGCGTGGAGACACTGGAGCGTGAAAGCGAACTGAGGCGAGACTTGATGCGGACAACAACATACTATCACTTTCACCACAAAGAACAATAATCTAAGAACAAAGTTAATGATGGCGTCAAAGCATAAGCGCTCGAGGAAAACTATCTCTGCCTTTGGGAGATTGTTCGAATCGAGGCTATTCTTCTCACAAGAAAGAAGAATGTCGGAAGATACTATTACATCAACGCCTTCACGTTCATCACCAACACTTGAGGGAGATTGTTGGAATCACTCTAAACCATAATCAAGTGTTAGTAATTAATATGTAATAGTTAGCTTTATTATGGTCTTTATGTTTGTAATTAGCTTTAGGAACATGTAGAAGGCCCATGGCTAGGCCTTAGTCCATTAAAGAAAGGATGGAAACCAGGGTGTTGCCACAACTTTCCTCCTATAAATATTTATGTAAACCTTCATTTGAAGGTTGGTTGTTCAGTTTTTCTCATCACATATCCTACGCATAACCGTATTATTGTATTGTGTGTGTGTGTGTGTGTTTTACTTGTTCAATCGCCTTTTCTCTTTCTATATTACTTGTGTTTGTAAATCTGGTGACCTAACAGAAAACATATAAATAAAAAACATTATTCGTCAAAATTTTAATCGCGGGATCTTGCCATGTCACAACGCATTGAGTATCTTTTATACTCAATATCATGTAGTGGTGCGTTGAGGGTGTTTTAAGTATTACAATCAATTTAATAATAATAAAAAATATAACCACAACTATAATAATAATAATAATAATAATAATAATAATAATAATAATAATAATAATAATAATAATAATAATAATATAAAGTAATAATAATGCTTTTGTTAAATATATAAATATTTCTAAAATTATGAAATTGAGTATTTTAAACTCAAGACAATAAGATAAAGATTTAAAATTAGTCTTGTTTTAAAAGTTTAAAGTTTGATTGTAATTCTATTAAACAATCCAAATATAACGTTTATTAGCCACAAGGTCATGCGTATTTTAAATATCGAAAAAAAAAAAAAAAAAAAAAACATGCGTATTTTATTTTTTTTCCACCAAATTCTCACAAGGTTTTTAAAACTTTGACAAACTAATTTAATTTTGACTTTTATTAATGAATAAGAGCATTTTGTATTGAGCTCTCTATTAGTCAACTGAAAAATCCATTTGTCCAATTTCTATCTTCTGTTATCATGTAAAGATATTTGATTCATGTTTAAACACCACGCGCAAAGGGACTTATAACTAATTTGCAACTAAACCGAACAATGATTTGAACTAATGTCACGTATTATCTCCCAAGCATACACGAACAACATCATTAACAATGATTTTGTTATGGCTTTCTATATAGGTATCAAACACATACATAATACACTACACCGTGAGTCTCTTTACAATTGTTAAGTTTATACTCCGTATGCATCTCAGTGCTATACACACTAGAATAAAAGCAGAATGGCTAGAAATGAGACTTGCAGATTATCGCTGTTGAAAATTAAGGTACTTGATACCACACACAAAGATGACGAAAAACAAAAGGACCCAACCAATATGTGCTGCAGCCACAACTGGTAGGAAGTCATACTCGAACCCAAACTCTTCCTTCATGAACCCTTTCACTGTTATATTGCCAGCACCGGGTACCTCAAAAGCAAGATCTTGCTGACCAACTTGGCTGGTTAAGAGACCATAGATTGTCCAACTGAGTGGGGTTCCCCAGTAACACCATCTACTCCATTTTGGTATTTGCTGCAGTTTCCATGTTACATTATAGCATGCTATTATATTTAGAGGTGGCATGATGGCGTGGTCTGTTTGGGTTAAAACACGAAAATTATAGTATGGGTCAACATGGTCCGAGTCAGGTTGGGTTGACGCACAAATACTACTATGTCTTTACTTTATGTTTTATAAATAATTAATTAATAAGTTATGACTACAAAACATATTATTAGAATAATAATCTAGGTATTGCTTTATATAAGATGCTTTGCTAGATTGTATGCAGTAAAATAGACCCGTGCCGACTTTTAACACATTTGAAAAGTTTGACTGATTCCCCTTTCAGTTACGCTTTTTATTTATTTATATAACACAACTCAAATCGACCTGACCATAAGTAAGGGTCTAGAAATAGCCACGTCTAGCAAAAATTAAACAGTGAAAGGCATAAAGAAATCACATACCGGTCTAGGGATGATAAAACCCGAGAACAAGTTCCAAAGACACAGAAAGAAGTAGATTAAAACAGCGGATATCTGTGGACTTGGTGTCAATGACATAGTCATCATACCAAACATGATGAAGTAGATGTTACTCATCAACATGTAGAAGTAGAACCATAAAACTTTTGCTGTTGTCCACTTGAATCCAATCATCGGGTACAGAAGGAAGACATAGATACTAGTTTGAATTGTAATATAGATTGACTCTATGGTTACCTGAACAATATGTACTCCAGTTAGTATCTTTTTGGTTAAGCTTAATTAGTATCTTTGAATATAAAACAATTAATGTGGTTCTACGCTAAAACATTTTGTGCAACGTTCTTTTGGGCGACCTACGACCCTTTTGAACCAATTGCCTTTTATGCAACTATTTTCTGGTTTTACCTGTTTGACCCTCGTAGAGACATAACGACACCCAAATCAACTCGTCTATAAGTAAATGGCTCAAAATTTCCTTTTTTAAGATTTAGAAATAGTCAAACACACGAAATCCATGTGCACCGTAAAATAGTAGAGCTCTTGCTGGATGTACATATTTCATGAGTTTCACGGTTTTGTGGTTACCTGAGCAATAGCATAGGGTAATGATGAATACATCCCTGCAGCCCTTTCACGGTAGAATACTGTTCTCTCTACAGCAACAATAGGCTGCACAGCATTCTGATTGATTGCTCCAATGAAGACAACAATAGCATACAATGCTCCTAAGATGTTCAGCAGATCTTGTTGTTTTTCCCTGAAAGCATAAAACCATGGTTAACTTACCTTAACACAAATTTTTGAGCGCACGCAGCAATTTTGACTCGTTTACTTATGACTGGGTTTATTCAGAGTCTGTTTTATCTCCAAGGGTAAACATGGTAAAATAAAAAAAATTAGGTAAAACGGAACTGGGTTCAAAGTCGTGAAAATTTCTTATTTGCGCCGTTTACCACTAGCTTTGACTTAAGAATTTAAAAAAGAATTATTTAGATAATACAAAAGCCCAAATATAGTAAAGAACAGTGTTTCCATATCAAGTTTTCATGGTATATAGCATCTTACATATTTTCACCCTTTTTCCAGAAAACAACACCGAATAATACAGCGATAACGACCGTTGTGACAAATCGAGTGACATTATATTGTGTATTCCTCCAATAAGACCAATGTTGTTTCCACAAACAAGCTTTGAATTGTATGAGAAATGGTTGGGCATATTCGGTGTGAAAGAAGAGGTCTTTGGAACCACTTGAAGGAGTACTAAGCTCTCTAATAAGTTCTTGGTTTTCCCTGAAAACATCATGTTACAAGGATATAACCAAAATAATTGGACATGTCAAATAGAACAATCATTTTAGTAGTATGTGTATCACCACTAAAATATACAGGCTCTCTCAAATGCATCTGTTCAAGTTTAAATTACTTATTGTCAAAGCCATCATCACAAATCCTTGATGGTTTTTACAGAGGTGTCAAGATGGTGGGCGGAGTTGCATGTCTAAACAGGTTTAGGTTGAAACATGTTATCTTATAGTATACGACTGTGCAATGAAACGGGTAAGATTAGGTTGACCCACAAACACCTTCTAGTCCATTTTTTACTCTTTTAAAAAGTAATTATTAAGTTTATATACTGGAAAAAAAAATCTAAATGTCCAAATAAGACGATTTAGGAAGTTGTGTTTAATATAAATAGAAAATTTACGATTTTTAATCCATTCACCAAATTGACATCTGTCTTTGTGTCCAAGATTTCCCTAGTTTTGCCATTGTTTAAGGCCTTTTTGACATTTTACGAATAGTCAAACACCTAAACACTAAGCCCAGTCAAAATTCGAAATTTCAAAGGATGGAGGGGAGCAACTTCTTATACAAACAGAATAAGATGTTTAACTTACTGATAAAGAGAAGAATTGAAATATATTTGAGCATAGTCAACGTTAAGTTGATTCTCGGTAGCCGGAGAAGTCACCTCCAACACCCATGTAGCAGGATTGTAACCGTTTCTAATCTTTGGCACTCCTGAAATAGCCTATAGCAACCGATTTATATATGCGGCATAAAATGTCAATCTAGACCTCCAAAAAACATACAGAAATAGCACTCACTTCAAAATACTCAACTAGCTTGCACGAGTATTGACCAACAGGTCCAGCATAAAGAATTTGTCCTCCCATCCTCATCAAAATTAACTGCAAGTTTAGAGCCACAATCAGAGATAGATTAAGGTCATGAGAACAAGGTTTATAAGTTTCGACCACACACCTCATCAAAAGATTCGAATATGTCTATACTTGGTTGGTGAATTGTGCATACAACAGTTCTTCCAGTGTCCACTGTGTTTCTTACTGTTCGCATGACAATTGCAGCAGCTCGGGCATCAAGACCAGATGTTGGTTCATCCAAAAAGATAATGGATGGATTTGCCACCAACTCCACAGCAATGGTCAGTCGCTTGCGTTGTTCAATTGAAAGACCATCTACTCCAGGAAGACCCACTAAAGCATCCCTTATAGGATTAAGCTCCATCAACTCCATCAATTCGTGTACAAACATCTAGTTTTCAATAATAACCAATCAAATACAAGCTATAGCACGCCTAATAGACCTCGGACCACTACATTTGGACAATTAGGCTTATTTATTTAAACTAGGTAGCAGAAGTGTTTCCATACTTAACTAGCTCCAGTCATAATTATTTTTGCAAAATATAGTTCTTATGTAAGATTTAAGAAGAAGAAACTGGATTGAGCATCTTTAGGGAAGAAAGCCTACTTCCTAGAAGTATCTAAACGCTTTCCATGATTAAGTACAAGTTCTTTTTTATACACAAGGAATAAACTTAGATTGGTTTACTTTAGTCTGGTTGTCATTTTGCCATTTGAAGAACATCATGATTATCCAACTACTCTGCGAATGATCTAACATCCCAGAATTGAATGTAAAGCCCAAGACTTTACATGTACAAAGAGGACTTCTCCCGATATATGGTGCAGATAGACAGCGAAGATCTATTCTAGGAAACAAATTAGAGATGACAAGATGGGCAGATCAGCTAGGAGATTCAGGTTAAAACAATCAACTTTTATTATCCGTCCCAAAATTATTGTCCATCGACAAAAAAACAAAGATTCAGAAAAATGCGTTTAATACTGCTTTGTTTTGCAAAAGCAACGGAAGACAGTTTACCTTTGACAATTAATTAATGTTATCATTTAATTTTGTAAATCATAATATTGATCAGGGGTAATAATGTAAACTTAAACCATTCCAACTTGTGCTTTTAGTAGTGGACAATCTTTGTGCGACAACCTAAACAGAAAAGATAGACAATAATATTGGGACGGAGGGAGTAATAGTTAAAACAAACCACGTAGGGTTGGGTCAGCCTACATATATGTATTTAGAGGGGGTGATAGGAGGTTGCAGGGTGCCTCCCTATAAAAAAAATGTAGTGTTACTTTTTTGAGATATATAGCTATATGATTTGACCCCCTAACATAACAATTTGTAGTGCAATTTTATAAAATTGTCAAAATTTGCCCTTTCGACCATAATTTTGTAGCTCTGCCTGTATGTATTATGTATTTTTTAGAAATAAGTTATAAATGAGCAATGTGTTACTTATGATTACAAAAAATTATTACTACATTAATTTTATGAACTATCCAATACAATGTATAAAAACATAGACTTTGAGCAATTTCCAACCCTTTCCCCTTTTAGCTTAACTTTTTGACTGGAAATATTTGACATGTAAGAGATAGCACACAGAGCATATCCACCCATAAATAAGTAAATGGGTAGAATCTGTCACCTGTGGAAAATAGCAATGCTGCTAACATCAAATAAGATATTCCAATTTTTATACTTAAATAACAACTGAAAGTAATAAACAATGAGTAAATACCTTCCTTTTCTTTGTAATAACATCTGAAGATAAACGAAGCCATGCAGAATATAAAAGAGATTCATAAACAGTGACGTTTGGTGAATGAATATCATTCTGTTCACAATAACCGCTGACACGAGCAAATGTTGCTTGGTTTTTTGGGTAACCTGAAACGAATATGTCTCCTTCAATATGTCCACCAGTCTTTCGTCCTGCTAAAACATCCATTAAGGTTGTCTTTCCAGCGCCACTGACACCTACAAGTGCAGTCAATATACCAGGCCTAAAAGCACCACTAACATCCTTCAGCAATTGTAGACGACCACCTTCAACCCCTCTTCCCTTCATTTCCTGGTAAAAAATTGTCAACTTTATAGCCGCAATAAGATGTCACCCTGATTAATCAATATATGTTACTCGTACAACTTAGATGTTATAAGAAAATGAAAGATAAATCAATATTTGTCACCCTGATTAATCAATATATATATATATATATATATATAGTTCCGGTTTCGTTGAGAAGGTTTTATTTTGAGAAATCTTCGTTTGAACAATGATTCGTGTTTTGATTTGATTCACAAGAAACATTATTTTATGGTGAATCGAATCTATAAATCACAAATTTGATTCACAAATCATTGTTAAAATCGAGTTATGATGATGATTCATTAAATTTATGCAGATGATTCAAGATTCTACATATATCGCAAAATCGAGATTTTAACGTTGATTCAATTTTTTACACATTTTGAATTTTAATCACATTAAAATGAGTTTCTGTTTAAAACGTGAATCAAAGTTAAAAATCTATCGTTTTGAAACCTTCTCAATCTTACAAAATAAAACCTACCGATCGATCAGGATTATATATATATATATATATATATATATATATATATATATATATATATATATATATATATATATAATAAACTTTATTTTCGTAACCCACTTTAGCTGCGAGCTGCATGGTAACCAATTTTAACCGTTAGATCATTTCATCAATGGATGAGATGACTTGTGCCATTAGTGTAATTAATATAATTAAAAGGAATGTTAGGTAACTATTTTTGAATGAGTTAGGGACATTAAGGAATTTCTAAAATTATTTCCTAAAACCGTCCCAAATTTTTAGGAATTATTCACGGTTAATTCCATATATCCTTTTATCTCTCACATATCTCCTCCTCTCAAACCCTAATACACTTTCAGCCCCCACAGTAATCTCCGGCAACTAGAAAAAATGATCGTCGATGTAACCAAGGCCGCCGCCGTCGTTGTTTATCTCTAGTTTATGAGCATGTGTAGCACCGCTGATAACAACTTATTTAAGGGATAAAACAACAATTTGTTCGCCATGGTTCTAGATCTGGGTATTTTTTTGTTGTCTCTATCTTTCCTAGACTGGACCTGTTCCTGGTTTGTCAAATGTTGTCATTGTTGTAGGCCATGTGGGAGAAGGATCGACTTTGGTATGTTTATTTTTATTAACTGTTATATCTCATTGATGTAGGCCATGATGTAGGCCATGATGGTGATATCTATATCTCATTTTAAAGTTATGTAAAACCGGTGTTAGGATAAGCTTATTTGAGTGTTTGTTGCTTATTGTACTTTTTATGGTCTCGTGATAAGCTAGTTTGTATGTGTTTCACTTTTGGGTAGATAGCGTCAAATGGAGCTCACAAAATTAAATATGTTTTCTTCACTTGTATAAGTTTTGTGTTTTCTATTATAAAACATATATGTTTTGGAAAGATACATATATGTTTACGTATAAAACATATATGTTTTATGTTTTGGATTATAAAACATATATGGTTTGACATGTTTACATCATTAGTTTAATATACACTGTGCATATCGTTATCTTAGTTGTTGTGATTAATTTTCATTTCTTGTTGTTTGTGGTTTAATTGTTTCCGTGCGTCCCTGCTTTGATTGATTGATGAAGATGATGATATCATTAAAAAGGCGGGAAGTGGATGAGCACGATTATACGAAGATAATTTCATGACTTTTGGAGATGTAACATGTGTTTTGTACATGAAGATAATTACGTGAAGATAACTAGCATAACGCATGTGTTTTTTACTTGTAATAAAGTGAAATGTAACATTTAAGTATATCAATCTTGTTTTCTTTTTATAATGATTTATGTTCTTTAATTTGTGTTTCAAACTTTCAAAAAATAATGATTACGTAAAAATATTGGTAGGTTGATAAAAATAAGCGTTAGCTAAAAAACATGTATGATTTTACTAACTCGAAAACACGTATGCACATTGACTATTTGGGTAAAAAAAACGTGTGACTTTTTCTTTTTTGAAAAAAAAAAAAAAAAAAAATTAAAATGCATGCTCCTTAAGACTTCAAAAAATAATGATTAAGTATAAAAAAGCACGTATGCTTGTGACAATTTGAAAACATGTTGAAAAAAAAAAAAAAAAAAAAAAAAAAAAAATCGAATTTTAAGATTTATAAAAACGGAATTTAAAAAAACAAAAATAATATGAAAATATCTTTTCTTTATTATACTTTTGAATTAAATAAAATAACAAAATGCTATGGGCGTTAAAAGATGTACGTTGTGTATTATTAGTTGTAAAAGATGGTTCATGATTCTTCATGACTTAAAGTAGGTTACGAAAATAAAGTCATACTCTCTATATATATATATATATATATATATATATATATATATATATATATATATATATATATATATATATATATGTTGTTTGTATCGATTGAGGCCATTACCTTTTCAAATATAGTATTGAACAACAACAAAAAGTGATATTAGAACACTCACAGCAGGCATATCAATGCTGTAGCTGACATGGTTGAAAGCAAGAGAAAGGGATCGAAAAGGCAAAACCATTCCTCTTCTTGTGATATGGTCATCACTAGAAGTTGAAGTACTTTTCACTGTCATCTCAGCACCTAAAGTTATTAGCATGTAAACAAAAATCGATATTAAATTTCTATCTTTAACATGTTAATCACAAGACTAGAGCAATTTCATCATTATGCCACATTCTATATAAGTTGTCTTAGCTTTTTTTCTCTGTCATCCATGAAACTATATTGCATAGTTAGTTACTTAATTGTACTAAACGTCCTTAGGAAAATATTATATCTTTTAAGCGAAGGTTTCGTGCTAAAACCATTATTAAGTGGGAAAGGTAGAGACACAACCTTCACTTAATTTGCTATTTGAATTCTTGACATCACTTTCATCTCTGATAGCACTTTTAGTATCACCAAAAGCTGTAATCGTTTTCCAGCAAAACTAATTGTCATAAATAATGAAGTAAAAAACTAAAGTAGAAACTTTCAAACAATAAGATATCAGAGTTAGGTGACATACGATTTAAGGAAGTTAATGCAACAATAAATAGTATATTGAAGAGAAACGAGAACCCAATGAGTGCTCCAATAGAAACATAGAACCAGTAATCCTTTGTGAAAAAACCTCTTGATTTGAGAAGGGCTTCCAACGGTTGATGCATTGATTCCGTGTATCGTTGGGCTGTGCTAAGAAAGTATGAGTAAATAATTTACGATGGGAAACATAAAAGAGTCTCACTTTCTAACATTACATTTTTGAGAGATTTTATCAGTTAGAAAAAGGCACTTACAGCCCTCCATCTTTCACTGAGAAACTCATTGATAACTAGGGCATTCTGTGCATACATCATAGGAGATGCATAGAATCCCATGACATCAAGGTTCCGTGTCATCTGAAATCATCACAATCAGACAGGAAATTATTTTTCACATTTTTTCGCCTTATGATGTTTAGAATACTTTTAGGGTAAACAATTCAGCTACATAAGTAGCATAACAGAATAGCAGATAAGACAAGGAAGCCAATTTAGAACAAGGAAAATAGTGACAAAAGCTTAGAAGTGAAACTTGCCTTTTGCCACGATGAATCCTCAAGGACTAAAATCAGCAACAAGGTGAAGGCGCCCAAGGTGTTTGCAAGAACTTCTGTTCTTGCAATAGCAACAAGCAATCGAAAAGGGAGAGAGCCATTTGATGTATGGCAAAGAATGTCAAGAACTGCTTAAAGTACCTGAAACACAAAACGTTAAACTTTTAATGAGACGAAATGAAAACAAAAAGGTGAAATATGCCTTTGGCTGATGGTTTAAAATTTGCATAAAAACTTCTCATTCCTATTACTTTTTGAATTATGGACATCCTGCTAAGACGAACATATTATGTGCATGTTTACTTTTGATTTTCACTTTGACCGGAAATTTTTTAATTGAAGTATAAACAAAGCTGCTAAAATTGATCATCATACCTGCTGGCATCTGGTGCATATCCTATAGTATAATATGTAAGACTCACCCATATTCCTGCTTCCATCAAAGATAATGGAATTTTTAGTACCCAAATGGGTAGAGCAAAAGCCCACGCAGGATATAATAGTGAATCTCGATGTTTGTAGAACACTGGAAGTCTCATAATTGTCAACACAAGCTCAGCCATTCCATTAAACATCACAATAAGGAGAGCAAAGAAAGAGACCCAAAAACTTTCCTCCATCTTCCAAACTTCCCACATGCATTTCAGTCCTAAAGAACACCGCCATGGCTACCAATGACATGAACGTTAACTGAAATGTTTTAAATAAGTAAAGCACATAGTTACGCTTCGTTAACAACCACTCCTTATGAAAGCATGCTTTCAGAAGGTCAAGATTAGATATTCCATACTTCTCTTTCACCAGGGCATCTGGATGTGTTTTGGATTTATCAAAAGGAGTACGGATATTCGTTTCAAGTTTCTGTCCAATGTGGAAAGCTTTGAAAGCCTGTGTAAATTCAGGGATGGGGATATATCGATAAGGTTGTTCCGTCTTGTACCAGTACTGTTCTTGGTCTTTCCTTGATGTTACCTCTTGAAGAAAGTCAGCCACCCCCTTTCTGTCTGGGCATTTGAAACCGATGGACTCAAAAAACTCAAGAACATCTTGACAAGGACCTTGATATACAATTTGACCTTCCGACATCAATATGACATCATCAAAAAGTTTGTATGTTTCCGGGTCAGGTTGCAGAAGAGAGATAACCATGGTCAAGTCCATTATACGCACCATTTGTCTTAAGACTTTGATGATATGATAAGTGGTAGAACTATCCAATCCATTTGATATTTCGTCCATGAAAAAAACTCTTGCTGGCCCAACTAACATCTCCCCTGTTTCATATCGTAATGAAAATGGAGCAACTGAATCATTCTTTGATGTAAAAAAAGATTCTAATCATATAAACTGCAAAAAGAACTTTTGCTGACCCAACCCGGCTATTTACTACTTTCATTAAGGCAACAAATATTTGAAACTACTTCACAGATTCCTGAGTATGGATCTACTTGCACTTAAACCGACTCAAAATTAAAATAGTATAAAAAAAATAACTAAGGATGTTTTGTCGTTCAGTATTGTTTTGGCCAAATTTGGTATCAGCATAATCACATTCATATTTGGTAGGCTATAAAATAGTCTTGAGTATATGGGTGACTCCAAGATACATTGCTTTCATGTTTATATTAGAACTTGCAATCCATGTTAGCTCCCACGATAAACACTAATTGGTAAGGACTTACATCTTCCCAGGAGTCAGACCTCAAAGGTTAGAACGTATGCACTTTTATAAGTATTAAAGTGTGTGTAATGATCAGATTTTCATATATAAATATGATACTCAAAAGCACATATTGTGTAAAAGTTATAAATGCATAAAAAACATACCAGTAGTAACACGTTTCTTTTCTCCACCAGAGATTCCTCTTATCATTTGATCGCCGACCATAGCATCAGCACACGTTTCCAAGCCAAGTATCTATAATACGAATATATTCAGCTTCTTATATTAATCCATGCACCTAATATGATATCAAAATCTTATATTGAGTGAAAAAAAGTGACTAACCTTGATGATATAATCAGTGATCAAACTAGTTTTCTGGCCTGGAACAGACGTGGCCTTCATGAAAGCATCAATATCAGGAATAGGTTCAATTCCTGCATGTTTTTCCCTATTCAAGATTTCTTTAAGCACATGATGTCTTGCTCCAATACCTAAGCATCGTCCTGAAAAGTCTAATGTCTCTCTAACTGTCATCTCCCCAGAATGAAGATTATGAGGACTTATATAAGCACAAGTTCTTTGAGGAATAAACTCAGACATTTTGTGTCCACAATAGGTGACATTTCCAGATACCTGATTTGAGATAACAAGTATTGGGTACAAGTGAGTAACATGCACGTATTAGTTGTTAAAGTTCAATGAACAAGCTAATGAAATGATATACTTTAAGAGCTTGATCAAGTTTCCCTGATAGTGCTAGCAAGAGCGTAGTTTTGCCTGCACCTGGTGGACCTAGAAGCAATGTCAGCCTGCATTTTTAATTATATTCTCATATCTGCCATAACATGAAAACAAAGGAAAAAGAAGGACAAATTTTGGATACCTTGATGGTTTGACAATTCCACTTATCGATTGAAGAATTTTGACATTTTTCTTGTTTGAAGGCACAATTCCAATCAAGCCCAGTACACTCTGTAACAATTCAAAGATCTTTGTAATTTACAACTCCACTTTAAGCATAACTACATATATTGTCATGTGCTTTCGTGAAAATTACAAATATCGATAATTACTAGTTTCAATAAATGTTCACTTATATGTGCATCTTATTTTCACTTTTGGTGGCTAAACGGCAAGGGGCAAAAAGACCAAAATTAAAAGCAACACATGCAATGTAACTAGAGACCATTTATGTCAATGATATCGACGTAACAATCTAGTTAGAAATAATGAGCATAGAAATGTACCTGGATTGAGTTGAAAGTCGTATTAAAGAGAGAGGGAAGAGCTCTATGACCAACATATACATCTCCTTCTCCTTCAACTGATAAATTCTCATATCTTACTTCAATTTTTGGTGTCTCGATCCCAACCCTAAACAAACCACGTAAACAATGACAGACCCAAGACTAGAAGTTAGCGGGTGCGTTCACTAATACTAAACAAGACGTGTAAAAAAATTCTTTTAGACAAAGTGCATTTACAAAAAATCAAGATTTTTGACACTACCGCGGAGATTCTATGTAACAACTGTCATATAGAATGTTTTGGGTTGTTTATTTTATAGCAAATTAAGCAGTGTAAAATAAGTAAATAAATACCCCATGTTTCTTTTATAGCAAATTTTTAGGATAATTTGTTTACGTTTGGAACATGACAAACATAATCATATGTTTATGGCTTATAATGACTTGGAAGTGGTTAAGCACTTGACTCATCATCATCCATATCATCTTGTACAATTTTATTTATCAACGAAATACATGCCAATTCTCTCATTTCTTTAAATGCATTGTCAATACAATGGAGAAAGATTTTAAAAAGGAAAAATATAATTAAAATAAAATAACCAAAAAACGAAAGACTATAACACAAAATAATAGATCAAGGTACTCTAGCACATTTTGATCTCAAATAGGAATGAAAAGTCTTGTCCCCCTTTTAGAGTAATATGAACTTTAAGTAAACTAAGTTAAATCACTTTTCATATAATTTGATGTAAGTTTAAATAATTTTCAAACAATAATACTAAAAAACAGTTTAAATAGAAGATGAATCAAAGTTTTCGGATAAATCAAAGAATTTACTATAATTGTTTGCAAAATAATAATTAAAGTTGAATGATAAAGTATAGTTTCTATTCACTCTTAAACACAAACCCGAGTTATGTGTTTAAGTAACAATCTTACTATCTTATAATAGAGGGATGCACTTCCCTCATATTAATTATTTTAAGATTTCCATATATAGAATTTTAAGCAAATACAATATTCAAAGCATTATTTATAAGTAACTAAAACACATATAAAACTAAAAACACATACTCATTTATTACAATTAATACACTATTAAAAACACTCTTTCATTCAAAAATACATGTGAAAAAACATAATTTACAAGTAGTTGAAACACAAATAAATAAAAAACACTACACATACAATTAATACACAATTTAATTCACCTTTTCACCAAAATATACACCTATTTAACCACAATGTACAATCTAATTAAACTTCCGAAAAATTTAGTCACGAATTGCCAGCGACCGCATCGCGCGGGTACCCTGCTACTCATTTATAAACCACAGTAAGACCACATGTTCTGGCACAACCAGCTAAAAACTGGAAAAACGAAATTTAAACATGGCGTATTGAAACCTCAGACCAGGTGCCAGTCTTCCTTGGTCCATTGCCAAACAAAACTGAAAGAAAAAAGCACAAGAAATGACAAACAAATAACCAAATCCAAACAACAACTACGAATCAAACGAAAAATATATAAAATGTATGTTTTTGTTACACTTGTGGTACAAAATCTTAAAAGATTTTCGTGTGTAATCATCAACAATCATATAGATCTTGAACAAGAAAGCACCAATCCTTAGTCTAGACACAACCATATACCCCCACTTTCACTCCCCAACACTCTTCCAAACCACAAACGCCTTGAACAAACAACAACAAAAAGGGATCCAAATTTGTGTTTTATTTTAAAAGCAAACAACCTTTTATAAGGTATACCAAACACACCCAAGCAATGCTCCTTTTGTAATATCCGAAAATAAAGATCGACTTATAACAAATCTGTTATAATCTATCTTTGTTTCGTTCAACAAGACACGAAAAACAAATAAACATGTAATACTACCCGAAATCTTATTTCAGATCTTGAAGCCAAAAACTTGTCAATCTTTGATTCGTGTGACATTCAATTTACAAGGGATAAGGTCTAATATGATTAGTGGGTTTCATAAGATCAAAAGTGGATCAAGTGTTTTTGTTAATGGATGTGTGTCAAGAGAAATATTGATTAGGTATGTGAATTGCAAATGGAGAGCAGAAAGAGAGATGGTGGCGGAGTGATTATGATTTGTGTGTGTATTTAGGGTTTGATGAAATGAGACAAATAACTAGGGTAGTGTTCCTTATATCTACCGATTATTTAGGGTAAGTTTGTTGCATTTGTATTGGACGGGTTTGTACCCACCGTGGTAATTTTTGGCTTGCATAGGCTAATCAAATAAAGGTCGCTACCGAGTTTATATTGGGCTTAAGATGGTACGTAAACACTGTCTGAAATTATTAACAAAAATTGCTAATAGAACATATACACTTCAATAGTTAAACTATTTTTTGTTAGTAATTGTTAACTTTTAGTAATTTTTTGTTAAATGGTTATTTTTGAGGTTCGGAATGTCAAAGTGAATTATTTTTGGGGTTACATCTAAATGACGAGATCAGGAAAAACCATTATCAAGATTCATTAAACCGAGAACTAAGGTTAGAGGTGCCAAAATAATAATGTGGGACGAAGCATCGATGACCAAGAGGCAAGCATTAGAGGCGGTAGACCGAACCATGCAATACATCATGTGGGTAAGACTACCGTTTGGTGGTAATATAATGGTTAAGGTACCATGCAGCGTCCTGTGATCTTATAATATACTCAAATAAAAAAAAACATCTTATAGAGTTTGATTCTCATAATATATTTATCAAAAAGCAGCTCTTATAATTCTTAAAAAAAATTCCTTCTACAATGCTTATTGCTAAATATCCAACCATTTACCAAAATCGATATAAGAAAATATTAGTTTCAACATGAAACATGTGGCATGAAATTCGAGACATCGTAAATTTATTTTCAAAAAAACGTAATATATATTGAAAGAACATGATTCGCTGGAAAATTTCATTTCGAGTACATTACAACGCTTGCGGCAATTACACTATTATGATAACACACTGAGTGACTTAGTTTTAGAAGGAGTAAATGCTTTCGTAAATGCTAACACAATAATTATACGCGATAACATTTACTTCATTGTAACATTCTCTTTTATAAGCAAAGTTGAAGTGGATACCCGTGGGTCAATAAAGACCTGCCAAACATATAATTAGGGAGGTACATTGACCTTACTCCTTATGTCATCTTCTATTTTTAGAATGTGTTCAGTCTCATTTTAGGGAACGGTGTTGACAACTGTTTTCTTTTTTCAACCAACTTTTGTAGTTCATTGACTTTCTTTTTTAAGTGGTTATCACTTATCTTTTCAATAAAGTTCTCGTCTAATTGTTAAAGAGATTTAGATACTTTTTCTAAATATCTAAGTTTTGGATGTCTTTATGTTGAGAAGGTCAAGGAAAGTCAGTTAGTTATTGTCATCATTCACTTCACTTACTCTATAATCTTTTTTGAAAAACTTTAATTAGTCTTTGGAACACTAAAAATGACTCATTGAATGTTCAGTCATTTAGAGACTTTATTTACAAAGTTATTTTATGTTTAAATCTTAGTCGATGATCACGTGGCTTTGAATTGCCCAACAAAAAGATACCTCTAGGATTGTTAGAGTGGCTTAATGACCCAATCTCATTTGGTTCTTGCTTGTCCAGTTTATTTGTGATTTTGTAATATATTTTTTTCTAGTTCTGGTTGTTATAAATCTTTACCATTTAAAAAGAAAACATATTACCGCTCATAAAAAAGTTCAGCAAAAGTAATATCAATACATAACTAAATAACTAAATGACATAAAACGTCTGAGGCAAGTAATACATGTGAGGGAGATGACACGCAAAGGTGGAACATAGACAATTTAAAATTACCAGCTTCAATGTCCACAATCCACATCACTACTTAAAGGTCTCTAACGAGATACCAAATAGTGTAAAAACTTTAGACTCTTTTTTTCATCTCATCTTGGTTACATGTAATCTAATTTGGATGATAAGATTAGGATAGCAGCCAAAAACAGTTCCGCGGATTTGAGTCATAAGTTTTTTCTTTTAAAATTATAAAAAAGTATATATTTTTATACTTATATAGTTATAACTAGGGCCGTAAACGAACCGGACGAACACGAACGGAGCCTTGTTCATGTTCGTTCATTTTATTTTAACCGGACAAATAAACGAACACGAACGCTTAAACGGATGAAATTTCTTGTTCATGTTCGTTTATTAAGAAAAAGAGTTGTTCATGTTCGTTTATGTTCGTTTATTAAGACACTAAAAGAACGTTAAACGAACATAAACGATCGAACATAAATGAACATAGACAAACAATTATAAACTTTATTAAATTATGCATCTAATATAATTTTATAAGTGTCTTTTTGTTTAAACAAGCTAATTTAAAAAGTATACAAATAAAAGATTTGATATACGAACATAAATAAATAAATGAATATAAACGAACATAAATAAACGGACGTGACTTTTGTTCATGTTTGTTCATTTAACTAAACGATCGTAAAATATTGTTCATGTTCGTTCATTTAATAAATAAACGATCATAAACGAACTTTTTACCGAACCGTTCATGAAATGTTCACTGAACGTTCAGTTCGTTTACAACCCTAGTTATAACATCTGTGCACATGCGAGTTTTTTTCTCATTGTGCATACACATGGCTGCTAAAAAAATTCTACAAAATTATGTAAAACCTTTTATACTTATATAGTTAAAATACATGTACGGATTTTACATAAATTTTTCATTATTATTAATATCGATTAATATTTTGTATATATTTTTGTTGGATGAAATACTTGATTTTGTTCAACTGACATATTGAGGTTAATGTTGTTTAAATTTAATTATTGATATCATATTATAGATATTATGCGTGTTTAATAGCATGTAATGACCATTGAAAAAAATTCTGATATCCTTATATAAACTTTAAAAAGTAATTACATGTGTCGTTACTATGTGTACAACTTCGTGCATTTATTCTTATCTCACAGTAACCCGCGTGATTATACTTTCATTTTGATATTTATAGAACTGGTAATAATAATTTTAGCCGTATTTATTTTTTACTTCCGTGCACAGACGAATTAAACTTATAAAGATAATATGAGTCTTTATTGAACATCATTAGTAAAAAATAAAATATTTTTGCGAGCTTCTTACTTAATCTCATACAGAGTATAACATGAGTCGTTCGTATATTTACAATCTCGTGTATTCATTTTCATATCACAATAACTTAAAGCTTTTATTTTGATATGTGTAATTACGTGCATATGCTTTAAATTAGTATATAATGATAATAATATTTATTATATTTTACGTGCATATACATTAAATTAATATGTAATAAAAATAATATATATTAATAATAACGATGCATATATATATATATATATATATATATATATATATATATATATATATATATATATATATATATATATATATATATATATATATATATATATATATATAAAAGGTCTAGGGGTTATTTTTAAAATTTATAAAGTTAAAAATGATAATAATGATAATAAATAAATAAAAATAAGAATTGCAAACCAATAAGTTTAATTAAGTCCTTATAAATTATTCAAAATTTAACAACTAAAATTTTATTAATTACATTTTTTTTCTTCAATAAAATCGACACAACTGTTTTTATACGTATTAATAGGGAAAATTATCCGAAAAGGCATCAAACTTGCCACTTTTTCCTTTTCTAGGCATCAAACTTTTTTTTTTCCTATTGTAGCCCTAAACTTTCTTAATTTTCCTTTTGAAGATCGAGTCACACAAAATCACACTTAAACCCACTAAAACCGCTTTTAGGTGTGATTTTGTGTCACAGGAGGAAAAAAAAAGCGTCAAGTTCTTGGCACCTTTTCCTTTTCCAGGCGTCAAACTTTTTTTCCCTATTGTAGCCCTAAACTTGCCTAATTTTCCTTTTATGACACGGAAAATAATAAAAAAGCGTCAGAGTTACCTTTTCCTTTTCGGGCGTCGAACTTTTTTTTCCTATAGTAGACTAACTGCACAATTTTCCTTTTGTGACACTAAACCCGTTTTAAGTGTGAGTCAGTCTTCAAAAGGAAAATTAGGAAAGTTATTGCTAATAGAAAAAAAGTTGATCTTTAGAAAAAGCTAAAAGCACGATCTTTTCTGATCATTTTCCTTATTTTATTGAATGAAATTTAGATGAGTTTAATCGAATTAAAGATAATTTTGACTTTTTTTGATAAAACAAAATACTCGACTTCAAAATTGAGCTATCTCATTAACTAATATAGAAATCCGTTTTCTCAACGAAAAGAAAATATATGGCAGCTCTTATGTTTTATCTTTCTTTTACGCCATCGTTGTCATTTATTTTTTCTTTTCTTTACGCAGTGTCTTTATTTTTTTTATTGTCTTTCAAAACTATTTGAAACTTTACAAAATAACTATCTTTAACTTTGTTTTTTCTTGATCCTTGATTTTTATATTTACACGGACTAGTTTTTTTCTTCAATTTTGCACTTAAATTGCAAAGGAGTGTTACTCTATTATGTTAGTCGGTCCAATCCTCTTTGTAGGCTTAGGCCGCATTAAAGTTTTTAGGTTTGCCATTGTAATTGTAATATAAATAGTTGGATAATAATACATTAATACCTACCGCTGCTCATGGTGCATTGGTCAAATATGTTCGAGAATTAGATTCGATCTGATACCATATATGGTGATGGGGTTCTGTAAATATTTATTATTTATTAATCAGCTATTTATAATGAAAATACATTAATACCTTAGGGATGTTTGAGTGCAGCGTGAATAGAAAGTTCGAGAAAGGGAAAAGAGGTTGATTCTCACGTTTGTTTGGCATAAGAATGAAACAAGAATTAAATTATCATTCTCATTCCATTTGTTTCTTTAAAAAAGAGAAAGGTGGAGAATGAGAATTTTAGAGCTCTTTCTCTATCAATTCTAGTGAATGAAAAATCACGCACAAAATTCACGCTTTTTTTATTATTATTATTTTTATTTTTTTAATTCACGCTTTTTTTTAATTCGCGTTTTTTCGCTCATTCGTTTCGTCTGCTTTTATCGCTTTTATTTGTTTTGTTCGTTTTCACACGTCTTCACTGCTTTCATACGTTCGTTTGTTTTCATACGTTTTGTCCGCTTTCATTCGTTTCATACATTTTCGTCCGTTTCACCGGTTTCTTTCATTTCCGTCTATTTTCATACGTTTCATCCGTTTTCGGACGTGTTTTAAGTTTTCATAAAAAATGTGAATAAGAAAGAAAGACAAAAGACAAGAAAAAACATGGACTTAGGTTTATCTATTAAATTTTAGATTAATCCCCACCATTAGATCAAACTAGATGGATGGTGAGGATTTATCCCTAAAGCATCAAGTAAGAGAAGCGTATAAATTTTCTCTACTGTAACATGTAAAAACCCTATAGCAAAAATTATACAAATATTGATGAATATTATCTGAGATCCATCTTTTTATTAGTTGTGTTTAGTGCAATGTGTAAGTTGTAGAAATATGTTTTTTGTCATTTTGTTTCATTGTAGAGATGATATAATATATTTTTATATGACAAAGAATTATGTTTGCATAATTGTAATTATGTGACCTGATAGCGTCAAATAATCAACGGAACTAAAAAACCTGAAAATATATATATTCATTATTTTATGTACCAAACAAAGGAATTGATTCGTTAATCGATTATGACACTCTATTCTCTATTTTTGCCAAACACTAGAATGCATTCTCTTATATCAAACTTATTCTCTTTCTATGCCATTTCATTCTCCAATGCATTTCCATTCTTTATGATTCAGTCGTACCAAACGTCGGGCTAAAACCAACAAACTAAGTTTGAGCTCTCCTAATCTATAGTTAATATCAAGATAGATAGTCTTTACAGATCCAATAAATCAATCCTAACTATCTATTTTTTTTAATCAAAGTTAATAAAAAAAATAATTTTTACCATTTTTTTAAAATAAAATATCTTGCAAACGGTAAATCGTTAAGCGACGAAAATTACACCATCTGAATGAGAATTGTTTTCATCTTTCAGTAGACGGACACTTTGATATACTTTCGACGAACCTTTTTTTTTCGAGTTTTGTTTTGATGTTAAAATTTATGTATTGAAAAATCACATGTGATTTTTATGTTAAGAATCACGTGTGATTTCACAAATCACATGTGATTTCATAAAATCACGTGTGATTTGAAAATAGCAAATCACATGTGATTTTTTCATACGTATATTTTAACACTTACAAAAAAACGTCGATTTTTTTTTCGAAAGTATATAGAAGTGCCCTCTATAGATAGATGATTTAATTCTCGTTGTGATGGTATGATTCTTTCGTAACGATTAACAGTTTGCGATATGTTAATCTTAAAAAAAAAAGACTGAAAGTTTATTTTTTTTGTTTTGATCAAAAAAATTAATGGCTATAATTAGTTAATTGAATCTTTAGAGAATATTGAATTTATAGTGAACTTTTGTTTATTTATTTTTTTGTTTTGATTAAAAAATTAATGGCTATAATTAGTTAATTGAATCTTTAAAGAATATTGAATCTCTAGTGAACTTTTATCAGTCTTATCATCTAATAATCTAAAATTATTGATCAAAAATTGGACAAATGTTAACTAATCAATTTTAATTAGTAAAATAAATAAGACCACAAACTTTTCTTAGACATTATTTAAACAAGGAACTCAAACAGACTTACTAGATAAGAGATACAGTAATAATTTAAGTAATAATAATTTGTATCATGGAGAAAAACCTCATTAACTTGAAACTTGTTATAATCATTTTGAAAAAAAATATATAAAAAATTATCAAGTAGTATGTCAAACTTTTCAATTTTGTGGGAGTGATGAAGTTAAGTGTATTCGTAAAAAATTTCTTTACGACTATTAGTTGCTTATATGCTAGTCAAATATTGTCATGCACAATACATCAACGACTACCAAGTACTTTGAATTGAAAGGATATATAGACCAGAAAACTTACAACTGAAGTTATAGTTTGAAGAAATAAAATTAACGAGAACAACAGTAAGTTAAAAAGAAAATGGCTAAAATATTCCTTCCGTACCAAAATTATTGTTCATATTTTCATTTTAGATCGTCTCAAAATAATTGTCCATTTCTTATTCCAACCAATTAGAAAAGAGTTTAATAGGTAGAGATTATACTTGATTAGTTGAAAAGTGTTATGATCCTATTTGTGTTTTTGGTTTGGTTACAATAATTTGGGGACACGGAGAGTAATTCGTAAAAATAGATTAAGGAGTTAGCAGTTTTTCTAAACCGAATATTAATGTTAAAGAACAGAGAAAGCAAATGATGACCTGTCGGTTCTTGCCTTGATTCTTTTCAGAAACGTTTCATGATCTTCATCTACAAACTCAAGAACTCGATTAAGCAACTCTTGTGGTTGCTTACTCGCTCAACTCCTCCCTTGAACCACCAATCACCATATATCGCACTAACTGATCTCTCTGGTTCCAAGCTTCCTCAGCCTATAGTGATGCTTAGAAGTTTTGTATGTGCTTAAGGAGGATAAAATTACATGTGTATATGGAAGCTAAGAGAAAGAGAGACACACCAAAATGTGCCCCATGGAATTGGTTATATATAATGCAACATTGCATGCATGAGCTTAATCAAAGGAATGGAAAATGGAAAGTTCAACTAAAAGGTTTAAAATAGTGATTAACAAATATTTTCCATGTTTTATATATACAAAAGGTAAGAGGTCGGTGTAACTTGTAAAAATATTAGGTTGAAAATATTGATAGAATATATTTGTTTATAAAATGAATAATTTATTACATAAATAAATATTTGTTTACAGAATATATATATATTGTTCATGGTTAAACGTCTGTCAAGTAATTAACCTTTAATTATATTATATACTAGTAGATATGACATCTATAAATATTAAACGAACGATGTTAAAAGAACAAATATAAATTATTTGTGTATGGCATATTTACTTGTGTAGAACAGACTCAAATTACATGTGGAAGTTAAGAAATTGGGTCTATGAAAATGTTAAAAGAACGAACAATATAAATGAACTTACACAAACAAGCATAAAATACTTAAATACACATAAGATTATGTCTTGTCTGTGATCGTCCGTTTAATCATAGATGTTTTATTTAACGATAATAATTTTTTATATAATAAAAGAATTACATTATTTCGGTGTGTTTTTACAAAACCCTTCTTATTGAAAAAAAAAATTAAACCAATAGGAGAACTCAAATTTGCCACGTAGGCAAAATCGAGCAATATGATTGGTCAATAAAAAGTCAAACTTAAATTGGTTTTGGTCAAACTTAATAATTTTGGTGGAAAATTTTGGTTAAGAGAAAAAATGCATAAAAATATAGGTGTCAAATTTATGAAAACATAAACTTAAAAAAAGATAGAGTAATTAATAAAACTTTAGTGGTTGAATTTTAAATAAATTATATAGAGCTAAGTGTAAAATTACAAGTTTCCATATTTTTTAATAACTTTAGAAAAAAAAAAAAAACAAATAACCCTTACACTTTATACCCCCTATACTTTATAATATTAGTAACGGGAATATAAATATCAAATGGTAAGCACGAGTTCTTGTGATATGAAAATAAATATACGATTCTACTTATACAACGACTCGTGAATTATTATTTAAAATTTATATATGGATATTCATAAAATCATTTTAAAAACTTTACGGAGCATATTTTAACTTCATCAACGCTCATTATGTGCTACTAAACTCGCACATTTTGTACAACATCATATCAATAGTTAAAGTTAAACAAAAACATCAACCTCAACCTCAACCTCAACATGTCTGTCAGTTAAAAACGTTTTACAAAGCTAATTATTAAAAAAAAAAACAAAAACAAAAAAAACAAACACATGGGTTAGATAGTCATTGGTTAATTTAGAAGGTGTTTTCCTTAAATTATAAAAAAAAAAATGCACACATCACATTATCACAATCCTTATTTCATAACAATCACCTCCTAAATCAAAAAAAAAGAAAGAAAAGAAAAACTACTTAGGTGATAACCTAACTTTATTCATTGACGTGATGTTTCATAAAAAAAACGTAATAGTTGGTCGTTGTAAAGAAATAAAAGTATGTACATGAGAATTATTAAGCAATAATATATAGTTTTTAATCAGGTTATTACGTTACTATACTGCGATAATGTTATTGAGTTGGTAATCACGGATGTGAGATACAACCATTCTTCTATACTTATGATTTATGTGTTAACCTTTTTGCTTCCGAATAGAATCCGAAAGAGACTTCAACAAAACTTTGAACATCACGCCTTATCTGGTGATAGTTTTAGTAACTTTTTGTTATACACATCAAACTTTTTTTTTTTTTTTTTTTTTTTTTAATAATGTTTTATTGAAAGTTCTACGCTTAATATTTGTGTTTTACTATAAACACACTAAGCTTTGATAGAATTAGTTGTGAGTTCGGGTTTTTACTAAGCTTCTCAAAAAAGCTAATAGCTTTATCATAAACTTATTGTGTTATGGTAATTGAATAAGCCAATAAGCACATTTAATAAGCATACCAAACACCCTTTTAGTTCTAATATGAAGTTTTCTTATTTAATGTTATGACTAACTTTGTTGTTATCCTCACTATAATGCAACATGTTAGTGGTTTTTGCAGTTTTATGATCTTATCGCACATACTAAAGTGTAATGCAATTTTTTTTGTACGTTTTTTAGAAGAGGATTAAGTATCAACACATGATTGTCGTGGAAGGATTTTCTACGCCTGCTCAAGGTATGAATGTATAATTAAGTTTGAGTTGCTGATTTAGATAATATATGAATGTATTTTAATGTACCAAAGATGTGTTTTAGTGCCTATACAAGAAATTTTATGGTAGGAATGTTCGAATATGTGAGTCGGATACACATGTTATACGGTTAGAAATACATGAGCTTATTGGGGCACACACGTAAGCAAAAATCGTGAGATGTGATTGGTTAATAAAAGTCAAAATTAAATTGATTTTGGTCAAACTTTAATAAATATGGTGAAAATTTTTGGTTGATAGAAAAACACATAAAAATATAGGTGTCAAATTTGTGAAAAAAAAAAAAACTCAAAAAAAGATGAGGTAATTAATAAAACTTTAGTGGTTGAATTTTTAAAAATTATATAGAGTTAAGTGTAATATTATAAGCATCCATGTTTTTTAATAACTTTGGATTATAAACAAATACCCCCTTATACTTTATACCCTTTATACTTTATATCTTAAAAAATACAATATATATGTTGTTTTAAAATAACAACATATAAATTTGCATAAGATTATAAGTATCAATTTTTTTACTTTTTACGTTCAATAAGGATCCACTTATTTCATTTTTAAAAGTTTAACTTATGTGGACACGAGTTTACATTTTAAATACGTCTAAATTATCGAAACGATAATATAATTATCAAATTGTAAGCACAAGTTACTTTAATATAAAAATAAATATACTGCGATTATACTTATAACAATATTTGTAAAAACAAAACTTAAAAAATATGAGGTAATTAATAAAACTTTAGTGGTTGAATTTTTAAAAATTATATAAGGTTAAGTGTAATATTATAAGTTTTCATGTTTTATAATAACTTTAGAAATTAAACAAATTCACCTTTATACTTTATACCCCTATACTTTATATACTAAAATACAATATATATGTTGTTTTAAAATTACAACATATAAATATGCATAGGATTATAAATATCAAAATATTTCTTTTCTATATAAGTTCGATGAGGACTCATTTATTTTATTTTAAAAGTATGATTATGTGGACACAATTTGAATATTAAATACGGCTAAATTTTGAAAACGAAAATATAATTATCAAATTGTAAGTACGGAGTTCTTTGTAATATGAAAAAAATATATACGTGATTGTACTTATAACAACAAATCATGTTATTCTTATTTATTTATATAAGGATATGTAGAAAAAAAAATTTTAAACTAAGGAATATCTTCATCGACGCTAATTATGTGTTACTAAACTCGCATCTTGTGTACAACATAATATCAATAGTGAAATTTAAATAGCAACATCAACATATATGTATGCTAAATATAGTTAAATCTTGAGTTATCTAAGAGAAACTTTTACAAAATTTTATTTTAACAAAGTCTAATGGATATTATTATATAATGGAAAACTCGTGTATAAGTATATAATTATATGTAATTACCTTTAAACACAAAATATTCAGTATTAATACAATTTTTTTTGTCAAAACTCCGTGCGTGCACGAGTATTAAAACTAGTAAAAAGATATGAGATTCAAACATAGCTAGATATAAAAACATAAAGAACATTAGCAAACACATAATTAGACATCACAAACATAAATAAACAAATGTCTATTCATGTTCGTCCATATAATTAAATAAATGATCAGAAAATCTTGTTCAGTTTCGTTCATTTAGCAAATAAACGAACATAAATCGAACATTTCATGAAATGTCCGATGAACGTTCCGTTTGTTTACAATCATAATTTACTCGAAAACATAGTTAAATATGTATGAATGCCTGTTTAGTTTTCTATTTAACATAAATAAAAAAAACTAACTAATAGCGTATCAATATTAGTGGCTCAAGTCTACTAATTATACGCCAAGGTCAAGCCAATTATTAACATTTTATAAGCCCTATTATCAACACTTGATAAGTCCGATTACACACCCATGTCACACTTGGCATGGGAAAACCTCTCAGGCCCCGTAAGAGACACACATGAGACAACTGTCTCCCAACTGTCATTAACGGCCAATATGTACCATCTGACATATGACAATCAGAGACACACGAGCAAGAATATTGGAAATGGGGATGACCTGCTAGCCAAGGAGGCGTTGTCACCAGTCTTGCTTGTCCACTCGTTGGATGATCAACATATGGCCTGTCTATAGCCATTGATTATCTACATGGGTTTTATCCTTAAACCCTAAATGCCTCTCTATAAATAGAAGGCATCCTACACCATACAAGAGATCCAATTCTCTCTACACTATTTACACTTGTTCACACAGTAAATACATACTTATATGGTTGTTTGAGTGTTATCCAAATTCTAGATTATTAATCATATCTTTGGGTCCTTACTGTTTTACACGAGAAACCGAATAACACAACCATCTCCACCCAATCCTAATCACGTTTTACATACCATGCTTAAACATGGCTCCATCCGTGGGGACATGATACAAAATAACCACAAACTTTTACATATTTATAATCATTTTCTCACTTGAAAAAGAATAAATTTTTTTCCTTTTACACAAGTTTTTAATTCAACATGTCTCGTGAACAACTTTTACCACCTAGAAATTTGAAAGTACCACATAGCTACCTCGGGCCAGTCCAGGTGGAAGACCTCACTCACACTAATGAGGGTCAGCAAATACTATAAAATGAGGCTCACAAGTCAGCTAGAAAATTTACAAGAGTACCATTAGGGGAGGTACATGCAAAAAATGACCACGTCAGCTTGCACATGGCACATTTCAACGAAGGACTAGTCATGAAGAGAGAAACCAGGCAATTCAGTCACATGTTAAAAACAATCAATCACTAATCTCAGGCAATGCATCGGTTAGAAGGAATCAACAGGGGAATGGGCATCACCGTGCCCAAGTTACGCCTTTTATCACTGCTTACCTGGAATAGCTTGAAGCAAAAACTGGATGATTGAATTATAGGTAAATGCATGATCATCTACTTATATTCCGTCGCAAACCCATATACTTGATGTACCAAGCACACCACCACCTAGCACCAACTCTCATGCTAAATTCATCATGAATCCAACTCAAAAAGACATCATGTTTTCGACACTCAATCCGCCCCTATCAGGATATCACTTGTTATATCCCATGACCAACCCGCACGGTCAACAACGCTCCTGACGACCAACACGACGTATCTATATAATCCAGCCATGGCGACCATGCAACAAAAGAAGTAGTGAAGTAATTAAAGATTGGCAACGTGCCTCACCGCGAAGCATTTCATAGGACTCCTTCATTCCATCATCTGAACCGATTGTCATTACAACAATGATAGCTTCATACAAAGTTAGAAAAATATATGTGGATGTGGGAAGCTTAGTCGACATAAAGTACGAGTGTTGATTTAATTAAACTCTAGAACACATCAGGCATGGTCTCATGCCAAGGACAACACCACTGAGTGGTTTCTCAGATGAATGATCTTACCGTAAAGGTGTCATAAGTTTAGATTTCACAGTCAGAACATACCCGCTATCAAGAATAATCATGCTGGAATTTCATATTGTCACATCAACGTCAAAATGCAATGTACTAATGGGAAGACCAACGCTTCAAAAGCTGAGCATGGAGGTCTCAACCATCATGTCACTTGTCAAATTTCCAACAAAAGCATGGTAGCTACGGTCATGATCGACTATCCTATCAAAGATGCTAGTTTGGCTGCAAGTGAAAGAAAGCAATATAAGGGAAATACAATGGGAGCATATCCCAGGGAAAGGGTTATCATCAATCCTGAATTCCCAGATCAGCCAGTCACAATCAGAGCTCATCTCCCACCACAAGTGAAAAACCAACTTGTACAATTATTAGCAAGCAGTCTAGATGTATTTTCCTGGAAACCTTCAGACATGACCGGTATCCCTAGGAAGTTCACAGAACATAGTTTGGGCCTTAACCAATTTGCAGTTCCCATCAAACAGAAAAGACGTGGTCTTTCTCTATAACGGTCCAAGGCTATGGACTCTCAGGTCCAGGACCTCATCCAAGCAGGCATACTAAGACCTATGAAATACCAAAGCTGGGTGGTAAACCTAGTCATGGTCACAAAACCAATGGTACATGGCGTATATGTGTCGACTTCACTATCCTGAACAAGGCATGCCCAAAAGACAACTACCCTTTGCCTCCCAGAGATTGGAAAGTGGAATCCCTAATCGATTTCAAGTACAAGTGCTTTCTTGATGCATAAAAAGGATACCATTAAATTCTCGTGAAAAAATATGATGAGAAAAAAACTGAACTTTACACCAACGAGGGCATCTACTACTACACCAAAATGCCTTTCTGTAACACCCCCAATTTCAGATATAGCATCAGAATACAAATTGGGTGTTATCTCATGGCACACAGTCATAATAATAGAAAACATACTGTAAATGAGTCATTTTTATAATATTACCATTCTAATACATAAAACATCAGAGTTTAAAGAGGTTCCAGTAGTGCATAAGCACGCAAAACAACATAACAATATTTCAAAGTTTTTCGAATGATAGTAATAAAAGATAGCCTTCTTAAAATCCCCATGCCACTCCGATGCCAGATAAGTACCTCAAGGACCTGAGATAAAATATGTTAAAAATTCAACACAAAGGTTGAGTGAAATCCATAAGTTTAATGATAAAAGTTGAACAAGATTTCCATAGTTGTGTGATAATTTGCAATGAATACAAATATCGAGGAAACAACATTTATTGTACTAATCTCATGACACACAAAATGTTAACCGGTATAAATAACACATATATAACATAATGGTAACAGTTGGCCTCGTGTAGGTAGTTTGCCAAATTACCTAGGAAACTCAGATATAATACGCAGGGTTGCCTTCCGGGTCAACCAAGCGGGTTGGGTCAACTGCTATAGGCCTATATACTATATTCGCACTCACTCGCAAGTGATTAATGGTTCATGAAAAGGGACTTGTGGGTGGCAATAGCGGTACTTAGTATCAATAAAACAATCAGGTAAGCATCTAGTTTAAAAGCACTTGTGTTCAGGTAAAAGAGCATGTATCTCCCCCCCCCCCCAATGGTTTATAAACAATTTAAAGAGTTAATGTGGGGTTATGAATTTACCTTAGCAGAAGAAGATCAAGGTATCATAACATAAATCAAGAAGTAGAGCAAAACGGTTCAAACTCGGCACAACCTAGTAATTATATAATTCGTTTCAGAAAGTATCTCGTAAAAGTTGCCTAATAACATAAGTTTACAAAAGATAGTTTTCGTGGAATACTCGTATTGATATTTGTAAAAAGCCTTGTTTCAATGTTGTAAGAAAGTTTAGGGTGTGCTTGGTTCAAAATGAGGAATGGGAAAGGGAAAGGGAAAGGCAATGGAATGCAAAGGGAACGCAAAGGAATGAAATGGTGATTATCATTATCTTTGATAGTGCTTGGCATGAGAAAAATACATTAACCTCCAAAGTGGTGGTGGTGGTGGCTGATAGTGGTGGTGGTGCTGGTGCTGGTTGCTTTTGGTGGTGATGGTGGTGGCTGGTAGATGGTGGTGGTGATGGCCGGTGGTGTTGGTGGCTGCTGGTGATGGTGGTGGCTGCTAATGGTGGTGGCTGGTGGTGGTGGTGGCTGCTGGTGGTGGTGGTGGTGGATGCTGGTGGTGGTGGTGGCTGGTGGTGGTGATTGATTCGCAGTTTCCAAAGCAACGTCAAGTTTGACTCACACAAGCTAGCCACTTGTGAATGACTAACCGTAAGAAACTCAAAACGGCTCAGACACTGATCAATAATAGATGAGAAGTGTGTAGTATATGGGTAACTCAAACGTGTTAGGTTTGAGCACCGAGATCGTTCCGAACGAGGGTTGAATGGAATTTCCAACTCACGTCTCGATTAGCGGGATTTGAATAACAGAAGGGGGTAAAATGATATATTCTAAACTACGGGATAAGGAAAGCATATAGGATCAAATCTATGGGGAAAACCTAAGAACTAAGGCAAACTATGCAATTCTACACTAAAACGCAAATCACGGATTTAAACGAAACGAATAAAATGCAAGTACGACTAATCTAACTCCTAAAACAGCCTAAAATTACTTTTACTCTAAAAATGATATTAGAAAACTAATTATGAATTAAAACTATTTTTTTAGGAATTTTCTTGATTTTATTAAAATTAAAAACTAATTATTAACTTTAAAAATAAGACTAAATAACTAGAAATTATAAAAACAAAGGGGAAAATTATGGAATTACTTTTCAAAAATCTAAAATATCACAAAAGACTTTTCAAAACTATTTTTTTATTTTTCAGATTAATTTCCTATTTTCTACAAATTTAAAACTATTTTAATCTAATTTAAATTGTGAAAAATACCAAATAAAAGGAGAAAAATAGGGAAAAATATTTTTTATGCTTTTTATATTTATCTTAAACTGATAAAATTGAAAAATTATTTTTTTGAACTTTTTCTTAATTATTTGCTATTAAAGCTAATTTAAAATGATTAAAAACTGTTTTAAATCTAGAAAAATAGTGAACAGTAGCTAAAAATCATGAAAAATTCAGGGAAATTCTAAAATGCTATTCTAGTTCTAGGAAAAATATAAAAATATAAGCTTATGTGGATGGAATAAGAGCTGATGTGTAGCTGAACCTAAATAAGCTACTTATTAATAAGCAAATAAGCACTATACTACACCAATCCAATACAGAAGCTAGATAAAACTGAAAATACTCTAAGGCAACTATTAGCAACTACTCCTAACTGCTAAAGATCAGTTTACCAATGATTAAGCCAACTGCCACTCAAGCGAATAAGAATCGACCCTACTTGTTTAGCGGTTGTGCGAGGCTTATCCAATAAGCTAGAGTGAAAACAAAAGTATGGTTCTCAAGACAACCAACTAGAGATTGCATATCCAAAGTTTCATTAATAAGGACTAGTATTGAAGACATTAGAGATCAAAACAAAATGGTATAAATGGAGCGATGGGGCGATGCGAAGAAAGCAGATAAGCGGTACCTACTTTAAGCTACAGAATCGCTAATCAGAGAAGCTTAACTGAAAACAAAAACTATGGTTCTAAAGACCACCTAGCTGACTATCACTGGACCAAATATGAGACCCCATCTACTTGAAATGAACATGGTGCACTGGCTGTAAGATCTGCAAAAGATGGGTTTTCAAACAGTTTTGACTTTTGAAGAACAAATGCTAGGTTGACTTTAATGAGATTTGAATGCAAAGCAAGGACTGATTAACATGAAATAAGATGTGATGAAACTTTAGCAAGCTACTTTATCAACTTTTAGACCTATATGAGATGATTTCATTAACTGGTTTCAACAGTGGTGAGAACAAGAACAGTTGCAATATGATTTTGACTTAAAAGGAACAAGGATGCAAAACAAGTACTGATATGGATTTAACACACTAAGACAAACCTAAAGCAACTAAACTACTCCATTCTTTTAACCTTTAGCACAGTTTAAACAAGCAATCCAAACACTCCTTTACATAATCAAAATGCACATAACTTAAAGAATTCGATGAGATTGGATTGAAATTGACTTAAATTGCTTTAAACAAACATAAAACTAAACCAATGAGCAGATTAAATCCAACAATTCACCATAACTGATCTTTGACTTGAAACTTTGACTTTTATTGACTTTTTGCAAAATTAGGAGTTAAAGACAATTAAGACACCATGAAGCTCATATAAGCTTTGTTAAGCTTATATGAGCTTAATCAAACAGTAAAAACACAACTTGAGAATGAATTTAACAACAATCAAGAGATTTGAATTGAAATTGAGACAAATCATAAAATCATAACATAAGATGTTTATAAAAGAAGATTGAGATTACAACTAAATTTAACTAATAAAAACAGTAAATGACATGTAAATAAAATGGCCAAAATTCCTCTAATGCCTAAGGAATTGGACAAGATACATTGTGAGCTAATAGGTCTTTAAATAGCCTGATGCCTTGAGCTTGGGATCCCATTCAGAAGAGCCTAGAAACTCATCCACAGCCACACATCAATCCAGAGTCACCACATCCAATCAACGAGCTCCAATTGTCCATGTGAGGTGTCGCGGCCAATAGAGTTGTGCCATTTGTCCACGTAAGCTGCTTATCTGACATGTCAGAGGTGGATAAGGTTTCCAAAGATGCTAGTACGAGGTCTTATGTTTGGGATTAGTGGTAAAAGTGGTGGTGTTTGGGTGGGGAAGAAAGCAGGGCAAAGGGGCGCGTTTGGTAATAGTTTAATATATCTCAAATGTGTTGACCGGGTTTAGGTTTGACTTGGGTTAAAATAACGGGTGAGTGGGTGATTCGGGTTGGATGGTTTCTAAACGTGGCCGGGTATTTTGATTTATATTGGACCGGGTGGATTGGGTATATTAATTGGGCCGAAGGTAGTTAATGTTTTGTGGATTGGATCATGGGTGTTAAATATTGGATTGGTTTTTGGACTAAACATGAAACGGTTATAAAACCAAGGACCATTCATGCAAATTTGCAAAGACCAAGGACCAAAAATGTAAATTGGGAAAGGGTAAGGGTGAGTTGGGAAATTGGAAGAGAGGGTTTTATGAGGGGTGAAAGTGTAATTAAGGAAAGTTGAGGGATTATTTGTGAAAAAGTGGTAAAATGAAAGGTGTAATGTGAAAATGTGATATAATGTCGGTTTTTAGTGAAATCTCCCAAACCATGTCCCGAACTCCGCATTTTGATCTCTTGAGCATCAAAGTCCATAAACCGCATCCCTGATGGCTTTTGCACTCTTCTCTCTCGTGCCCGGTTTTATGTCCGATTTGGTTCCTTTTGCGTGTTTTACATATCCGTACTGCTTAAGCACAAACTCAAGAAAATCACAAATATTAGCAATAAACGGCTCTTTCTTGGTTATTTTGGGTCTATTTTGATGATGAAAAGGTATGTGTTTTAGCACACCATGATGATGGTGGTGGTGGTGGTGGTGGTGCTAATGGTGGTGGTGGTGGTGGTGGTGGTGGTGTTGGTGGTGGTGATGGTGCTTGGTGGTGGTGGGCTCAGTGGTGGTAGTGGATCTTGGTGGTGGTGGTGGCTGCTATGGTGGTGGTGGTGATGGCTGCTGGTGGTGATGGTGGCTGGTGGTGGTGGTGGCTGCTGCTGGTGGTGGTGGAAGTGGCTGGTGGGTGGTGGTGGTGGTGGTGGCTGGTGGTGGTTGCTGGTGGTGGTGGTGGTGATGGCTGGTGGTGGTGATGGCTGGTGGTGGTGGTGGCTGGTGGTGGTAGCTACGCTTGTTGTGGTCGCTCGTGGTGGTGGGTAATCATTACCATACCTCCTAATTTCTTGGTAATGCCCCATTACCCAATACTAAACAATGATTGCATTCCCTAGTTCTAACCAAGCATATTTAATCATTACCTTTGCCATTCCCCACCCCCATTACCCCCAACCAAGCACCCCCTTAGTATTAATGTCTTGTGTGGTGGTAAGAAAGTGTAGCCTCAAAATATAACTCATTCCAAAACGATAAGAAGTTGAAAAAATAACAAATAAACAACGAGAAAAGAATGAAGGAAAATAAATAAGAATGAGGTAAAGGAATAGTCAATAATAAGTTTCGGTATTAGGAAACACAATAATATTCATAAGTTTATAACCACATAAGTTTGGAAAGGTTTTATAAATTTCGGCATGACGCGTCCGTTTATATCACGTTCCCAAATCACCGTGACTTTAAATAAACCAATTTGTAGTTACAATGTTTATAATTTTTATGTTTTGTTATCATTTGTTTAATTATTAGTTTGAGTTTATTGAATATTTTGTGTCTGTTCCATGTCTAATATATTAAATTTATTCCGAGTCTAATATATTATACCATCTCAAGTCCAAAATTTCTAATAAGTCCATGTCCAATATTATAAAACCGATAACGATTCAATTGTCAAGTCACATCCAAGCATAAGGTATGATAAGTATTTCTAAGTCCAAAAATCAAGTTTCAAGCAACGAGTATCAAAAATCCCGAGTAACCATCCATTATGTATACGAAACGTATCATTGATCACAAAACAAATAACTTAAGTTAGTTAAGTGCCTAATAGAAGAATACAACATCTGCAATAATTTGCATTGACAAAGTAATAAAAAGACCATAATTATAACTAAACCAAACACACTCTTCGTGCCACTTTGGGCTCCGTCCCAAAGTTAACCAAGCGTACCCTAAGATGTTTGGACTCGGCCTTAGCTAATCCAAGACACCCATATAATTTTGTTGGGCTTGGTCCAATATCATATCCCAACACTACCTCATACGCATACAAGAAAACACATACACATTATACAACTTTGAGAATTAAACTGTTACTACCAGTGAAACGTTTTACCAGAAATCATTTGACATCTAACGTGGTGGCGTTAGGCCGAGACACGCGACAAGACCTCCCTTGTGTTATTTTTGTTTGACCACATTAATGCGCAAACACACAAAAAAGTACCCCCTATGGGTGGATCGTACCAAGCCAAACACGCTCGCTACATGTAAGTCGGTTCGCAAATCACAACAATGACTCAAAACTATAACATATAACTCAAAATCGTGAAGCATATTGAGTCACCACTCAATCCTAAACCGGATTGACTTTACCGTGGCCTCGCAACCATAATATCACCAAAACCATTCATTAATCAACAACCAAAAATCGAGTCATGACTCATAACGAGTCATGACTTAAACCCCAATCGGGTCAAAATAGTCTAACGACAACAACAATAACAAACATATAAAAAACTCAAATCCAAAAGAGGATCATAAACAAGATTGATCCAACTCGACCGAGTTGACTCGATTGAGTTAACTCGACTTGACTGAGTTGAGTCAACTCAGTTTAATAAACAAACAAACAAACACCCTTTTTAAATCCCGTTTTAAAAACCACACAAGTTGTAAAACCATTTGTACACACATTTTAAACCTACGAAAACCTTAATAAAGTTTTATATATTCAGTTTTCATAACAAAACAAGATGGTGACGGCTATAAACACATACCAAGCGAAAGAAGAAGGGAAGAGAGTGGTGCTAATGGTGGTGGCTTCTCAAACATGAACCAAAAAAACATAAACCTAACGTGACCTTCGCTCTAAACCCTTACACGAATGCCCCCTTGGTACTTCTCTTGTCGTCGGTTGAAACGGCGGGGCAAAAATAAGATCGTCAAGAATTCGCCTGAGCTCTAGTGACGGCGCCGAAACTCTTAGAGAGAGAGTAGTGAGATGTGAATGGGTGATATTATGGCATGAAACCCTAATTAGGGTCCTTATATAGTGCTACAAAACCCTAATTTTTGTAATCTTTTATAAAATTAGAGTGTGAATGTTCAATTCGACTCACAAAAAGTACGTCGTTGCGTCCGGAATAATTTTTCTAATAAAAATGAGTATTCACATGACTATTTTTGTAAATATAATAATTAAGTAAAATAGTATAATAAGTTTTCTGTTGTGCTAGTACGCGCAATGTGCAGTTTTTCACGCTTTATGAGATAACTTCTCGTTTTCAAGTTTAAATTGGTTCAGAAAAGTTCAAAATGAAGGCAAATCAATAATAAATATAATTTCCTATTAAAATAGATTTTGGAAAATTACCGGTTGTTACAGCCTCCCCGCCTTATAAGAAATCCTTCCCGGAAGTCAGTTCGAGTTACCATATGGGGTTGAGAAAAGGTGAGGGTATTTGCGTTTGAATTTTTCTTCATGCTCCCACATGATTTCAGGACCTCTCCTAGAGTTCCCACGAACTTTAACATTGGGAATGCGACTTTGCTTAAGTCGTTTGACCTCACTGTCCATGATTTCAACAGGTTCTTCGATAAATTTAAGATGTTCATCGAGTTGAATCTCATCTAAGGGAATAGCGAGTGCTTCATAGGAAAGACACTTCTTCAGATTACACACGTGAAAGACATTGTGTACACTGCCAAGTTCTGGTGGTAACTCAAGTCTAGCAAGGATTTTGAAAGGTTCAATATATCGAGGATTAAGCTTCCCACGTTTTCCAAAGCGTATTACACCTTTCCATGCCAAGACTTTGAGCATGACTTTATCTTCCAATTGGAATTCGAGATGTTTATGTCTCTTATCGGTGTAGCTCTTTTGACGGTCACGAGCAGCTTGCATTCTGCTCTTAATTTGAACAATCTTTTCAGTAGTTTCATGAACAATTCCAGGACCAGTACATCTTCTAGTTGTTTGATTTGTAGACCAAGAAAGAAATTTAATTCTCCCATCATACTCATTTCAAACTCATCATGCATGATTCTTGAGAAATCATCACACATGTCTTGACAAGTCGGTCCGAATATAATATTGTCCACGTATATTTGAACAATAATTATTTGTGATTCCTTTTTCTTTGTAAAAAGTGTATTGTCAACTAACCCAATGGTATAGTTGTTTTTTATTAAAAATGATTTGAGTCGATCATACCAAGCTTTTGGGTCTTGTTTAAGACCATATAGAGCTTTCTTTAGTTTTTACACGTGATTAGGTTTTTCGAAATTGACAAAGCCCGGATGTTGAGCTACATAAACTTCTTCATTTATAAAACCATTTAGAAAAGCACTTTTAATATCCATTTGAAAAAGCTTAAGATCATGAGCACAAGCATAAGCAAGAAGGATTCTTATAAACTCTAATCTAGCTACGAGAGCATAGGTCTCATCAAAGTCTATGCCTTCTTGTTGGTTATATCCTTGAGCAACAAGTCTGGCTTTATTTCTAGACACGACACCGTTTGCATCTAACTTGTTTTTATATACCCATTTTGTTTCGATTATGGTTTGGTTTTTAGGTGGAGGGACAAGTGTCCAAACGTTGTTAAAAACAAATTGATTTAATTCCTCTTGCATAGCCATAACCCAACTTTCATCTTTTATGGCTTCTTGAGTAGTTTTAGGTTCTATGGTTGATACAAAACAAAATAGACTACTTTGGTTTTGGACTTGAGACCTTAGAGTTCTTCCATTTAATTTTCCTATAACCTTTTCTACAGGATGAGCTTTAGACTCTTTAACGTTGATGATCTCATTGTTTAATGGTTCATCTTCCTTGTTTATATTTTCTTTGATTTCTAAGACTTCACTTTCGATTAACTCGTCATCGACAAGAGGTAAGGTAGTTTTAGGTGGACTCTCGTCAAATTTTACATTTAAGGATTCTTCAACTTTCATGGTTTCTTTATTTGGTATTACGTATGCTTTACTATTAGGAGAATATCCTAGGAAGATACCTTCAGTTGATTTTGGATCGAATTTAGTTAAATAGTCTTTAGTATTAAGCATGAAACATTTACTACCAAAGACTCGAAAGTGTTCTAACGAAGGATTTTTGCCTCGTAACAACTCGTATGGAGTTTTTCCTAAGAATTGTCTAATTAAGACTCGATTTAGTATATAGGTTGATGTGTCGACGACATTGCACCAAAATGTTTGAGGAATAGATTGCTCATTAATCATGGTGCGACTCATTTCTTGTAGGGTTCTATTTTTCCTTTCAACCAGCCCATTTGATTGTGGAGTGCGAGGAGCAGATAAATTATGGGTAATACCATTAGTATCACAAAAAGCTCCGAATTGCATTTCGTTATCAAATTCTCGACCATGATCCGTTCGAATTGACACAATAGGACTTCCTAGTTGTCTTTGGATTTTCTTACTTAAAATTTCAAAGTAATCGAACGTTTCAGTTTTATTCTTTAAAAATTTAGTCCATGTATACTTAGAGTAATCATCCACTATAACCAAGGTATAGAAGTTGCCTCCGTAACTTTGGATAGCGGATGGACCAAATAAATCCATATGTAGTAATTCTAGACACTTAGTTGAAGAAACCATATTTTTAGCTTTATGACTAGCATGGACTTGTTTTCCTATGTTACAAGCATCACAAAAATTATGTTCGTATTTTAGTTTAGCTAGGTTTCTTACTAGTTCTTTGGATGATAGCGATTGAAGAAGTCGCATATTGGCGTGACCCAATCTTCGATGCCATAAGGTCGAAGTATCATCCATAGAGGTAAGACAAAGCTTGTCTTTTGGTTAATTTCCAATTTTAATAACATAGACTCCATGTTTTCTAATGCCTCTTCCTATAGTAATACCATTTTTCAAGATTTTACTACCGGTTTTGCTAAAGAGTACGTTGCACTTTTTATCACATATTTGACCTATACTTAGTAGATTAAAGTTTTGGTTTTCTACGTGACATACGTCGTTAAAGGTCAAGGATTTGTGAGAGATTGTACCTTTACCGATGATTTTGCTCTTGCTATTTCCGAACACCACATTTTCTCCATTGAAGGATTCGTATGTGGAGAACAATGCTTTATTATCGGTCATATGCCTTGTGCACCCGCTATCCTTGATCCATTCGTCCAAATCCAAGTCAACCTTTAGGCACACCTAAGAAAACAATTAACTCAAAAGGTTGGTCCCCATTTATTCATGGGTCCATTGGTGTTATACATTTTATTCATATGAGGCATATATGAAAATGGTGAAAAAGCATTCCAAGGTGTATAGTTTTGAAATGAAAAACCATTTTGTGTATTAGGATTCCATCCTATTTGATGATGGTTACTTCTAGGATAAATATTGTTTGGCCTTCTTATAATTGTGTTCGGTTTAAAAAATGATGGACATTTGTTTTTCATATAACTTTGACCTTGTTTTAGAGAAGGTGGTTGTTTAACATTTCTAACAGTAACATGGGTTGGTTTCTTTTTGTTAACAATAACAAAATTGGTTCTAGAAGAAGTGGTTACGTCATTTCTACTGTTTCCTGCTGCAGGTCCACGGATCCCTAAATTAACACTAGCCGGATCCTTTTTCAAGGGATCCATTGGATCCGGAACTACAGTAGCTGTTTTTCCAATTGCTTTAATGAATTGTGTTTCCTTAATCTCACTAGTTGACGCAATGTGTTCCTGAATACCTAGACCCTTTTGATTATTACCCGTTTTGACACTATCAAGTATTTTATCAAGGTAATTAGTACTTAGTCTAGCAATCTTAGAATCAAGATGATCAACTAACGTTTGAAGTTCTACATAAAGCTTGCATTCGCTAGTTACTTCTTTTCCCTTTTCTAATCTCTTTAATTTATCTTTTAGCTCAAGGACTTCTTTTTCTAAAAGTTCATTTTTATTTTTCAAAATCTTGTTTTTGTTAATCACCTTGAGACTAATTTTGTAAAGCTTATCATATTCAAGATGTAAGGATTCATCATCTAACGATAAACTACTATAATATAGAGAGTCGGAACATACCTCGTTGGAGTCTGTCGCCATGAGACAAATTTTTTCCTTCTCTTCCTCACTCATTCCCCACAAACCACTCACGGACGCCTTTTGTTCGTCACGTTTGGGACACACACTAATGAAGTGATTTGGATCCCCACATTTGAAACACTTGCGTTCGTCCTTCACTTTCTTGTCGTCTTTGCTTTTTCGCAACCCTTTCTAGTCGTCATAAGGTTGCTTGACATATCTTCTTTTTCTCCGAAAGAACTTCTTGAAGTCGCATACCACCATTACATACTCTTCGTCCTCACTTTCCGAAGATGAGTTTTCTTCATCACTTGAGACTTTCTTGGCATTTAAAGCAAGAGATTTATGTTTCTCTTTCTTTCCTTTGATACCCTGAGTCTTTAGCGAGCACGAGCTCATAGACTTTAGGTTGCCTATGAGTTCATCGAGTGAGGATTGACAAGTCTTTGGATTCTTGATGGCCATCATCTTGGTCTCTACTTTGATGGAAGCCCTTAGAAATCTCGACATGATTACGACTAGAAAAGACTCATCAAGTGCTTGTAATGAAGTAATAATAGTATTAAAGCTAGCAAAAGAATTATCAATACTATCCTCATCCAATATTGAACATTGTTCATATTGTTGAACAAATAAGTTAATTTGTTGTTTTTAACTTGTTGATTTCCTTGGTGTGTTACAACCAAAGAATTCCAAATTTCTTTAGCGGTTTTATGCATAGAAATTCTTTCAAATTCCTTTTTAGGCAAGGCATTGTATAAAACCTGTTAATACAAATAAACCGTAAAACCGTTTATTAATATTTTGCGATCTCTTTGTGTTTTGTTGATAACAAATATAATGTTATCTTAAGTACAATTATAAAGGATACATGTTAGTTTTGTAAAGCATTTACATATAACCATTTAAATACAAAATGTAGTAATTAAGCATTTGTTGTAATAGTTTATTAGGATGGGTAAATATCATAACCCATGGATCTTAACCCATACCCAAAGAGACTTGATACAATGTATACTTAGATACATTGAATCTAGATATAACCCATGGACCAACCCATGACCCATAACCAAAAACCCATGGGCAAGAGGAGCGTTCCACGGATCGCTAGGATTACACTAGACGGATCCCTTGTGGAAGGGATCCATGGGAACGATGAAGAAACTTGCCTATAAATAGAGAGCCATTTCTTCATTCTAACTCACTCCTCTTCTTACTAAATCTCTCATACACTCTCATTCTCTTCTAACATATAGATCACTTGATCTAGAGAGTTGTTCTTCTTTCTTTCTATTTGTGATCCTCATATAGGTCCTTCTCTAAAGGCAAGATCACGAGCATTCTACAAGTCATCCAAGCAAGGGGTCCTTGATTGATTTGTCACTCCACAAGATTTACAGCGAAGATCTTGTATTTGATATTTCACATATTTGTTGTGTAATAGTTGTGTTGGTTTGGTCCACCGTGCTACGGACTCGGTGTCTAGCTTTGTACCGGAAAAAGTGTAAGCAACGTTGTGAAGGCTTCTCCGCCAAGTGAAGGAGTTTGTTGACATAGTGCTTGAACTCGAGTAGGTGACTCGGGGTGGAGTAGGGCAAGGAAGGTGACCTTGTGTAGAACCACTATAAATCGGTTGTGTCATTTCTATCCCTTAACTTTATTTATTTGCTTGCATTATCATTAGATCTACGTTCTCAACATCCATACGATTTCACATAATATCGAATCTAAAGTTTTGAAATCAACATTAAAATCGGTAAAACTATTCAACCCCCTTCTAGTTTTCCACAATTGGCATTAAGAGCTAAGTTTATAAAAGTTTTAAAATAAAATTGTATTTTAAAACTTTTCGATCACTATGGGTTACGAAAATTATAAGGAAGGGCAATCTATGCAACCACCACCACTACTAGAAACTAATGGTTTTATATCTTTGGAAAAATAGATTCGAAACATATGTGAAGTCTAAAGATATTGATCTTTGGTACATTATTGTTGAAGGTGATTTTGAGGCTACCTCAAATGATGATAAAGGAAATTTAATTCACATACCTCATGATAAACTAAATGATGAAATGAAGAAAAAGCTTTCTAAAAATAGTGAAGCAAAAATGGTTTTATATAATGCTTTACCGAAAAAGGAATTCGAAAGAATTTCTATGCTTAAAACCTCTAAAGAAATTTGGAATTCTTTAGTTGTAACTCATCAAGGCCACCAACAAGTTAAAAATAATAAAATCGATTTATTTGTTCAACAATATGAACAATTTTCAATATCGGATGAGGAAACTATAGATCATTCATTTGCTAACTTTAATACTATTATTACATCTTTACAAGCACTTGATGAATCCTTTTCTAGCCATAACCATGTTAGGAGATATCTAAGGGAACTTCCATCAAAGTGGAGATCCAAGGTGATGGCAATCGAAGAGTCAAAAGATTTGACAATCCTCACCCTCGATGAACTCATAGGCAACCTAAAAGTCTACGAGCTTGTCCTTGCTAAAGATTCCAAAGCCTCAAAGGTGAAAGAAACACAAATCTCTTGCCCTTAAAGCCAAAAAGGCTTCGAGCGATGAGGAGAACTCATCTTCGAGTAGTGACGACGAAGAGTGCGCTATGGCGGTAAGGGACTTTAAAAGTTCTTTAGAAGAAAGGGTAGATACGCCAAACAACCGTATGACGATAAGAAAGGCTTCGGAAAAGCAAAGAGGACTAGAAGCCAAAGGATGATCGTACTTGCTTTAAATGTGGGGACCCAAACCACTTTATTAGTAAGTGTCCCAAACGGGATGATCAAAAGGCGTTCGTGAGCGGAACATGGGGAATGAGCGACGAGGAAGACGAAGAAATTTGTCTCATGGCAAACAACGAGGTATGTCACGAATACTATAGTAGCTCATCGCTTGATGACGACTCATTGCATAATGAATATGATAAACTATGCAATATTAGCTTAAAATTAGTTAACAAAAATAAGCTTTTAAAGAGTCAAAATCAACGTTTAGATAAAGTAGTCATAGAATTAAAAGCAAAACTAAAACGTTTAGAAAAAGGTAAAATAGCAAGTGGTGAATGTGAATTGTGCGTTCAACTTCAAACACTAGTGGATAACTTAGATTCTAAAATTTCTAGAATGAGTACGAACACTTTAGACTCAATATTGGAAGGTGTTAAAACCGATAATAATAAAAAAGGTCTAGGTAGTCAACAACTTGATCCATCAACTAGTGAAAGTAAAGAAACAAAATTTGTTAAGGAACTAGAAAACCAGCCATTGTTGTGACGGATCCCACGGATCCCCTAAAAGGGAACCGCTAGTGTACGAAAAGGGATCCGTGGATCTGTTGTAGCAAAAGTAGCAATAACGTAGCTTCTTTACCTAGAACTGATTTTGTTATAGTTAATAGGAAGAAACCAACTCATGTCACCACTAGACAACCACCTCCAAAATATAATCCTACTTTTGCAAGAAACAAAGCTCCATCTTTTTCAAAACCTAATTCATTTAGGAGACCTAATAACGTTTACCCAAAAAGTAACCATCAAATGGGATGTAATCCAAACATGCAAAACGGTTTTCCCTTTCAAAACTTTGTTCCATGGAATGCATACTCATCTTATCCATACATGTCTAACATGAATGGAATGTTTAACACTAATGGACCCATGAACAAATGGGGACCAAACTTTGAGTTTATTATTGTTTTAGGTGTTCTTAAAGGTCGACCTAGACCCGATGAATGGGTCAAGGATAGCGGTTGCACGAGGCACATGACCGCAATAAGGATCTATTCTCCACGTCTGAATCCTTCAATGGAGGTAATGTGGTGTTTGGAAATAGCAAAGTAGAATCATCGGTAAAGGTACGATTTCTAACAAATCTCTAACCATTAACGATGTGTGTCACGAGAAAACCTAAACTTTAATCTCTTAAGTATAGGACAAATATGTGATAAAAGCGCAATGTAATTTTTACCAAACCGTAGTAAGATACTTAAAATGGCATAACCATAGGAAGAGGAATTAGGAAACAAGGAGTCTATGTCATTAAAATCGGTAATGAACCTAAAGACAAACGTGTCTTACCTCTATGGATGATACTTGACCTTATGGCATCGAAGATTGGGTCACGCCAACATGCGACTTCTTTAATCGCTATCATCCAAAGATCTAGTAAGAGATCTACCTAAGCTAAAATATGAACATCATTTTTGTGACGCTTGTAATATAGGAAAACAAGCTCATTCGAGTCATAAAGCTAAAAACATGGTGTCCACAACTAAGTGTCTAGAATTACTACATATGGATTTATTTGGTCCATCCGCTATCCAAAGTTATGGAGACAACTACTATACTTTGGTAATAGTGGATGACTACTCTAGGTAAACTTGGACAAAATTTTTAAAGAACAAAACGGAAACCTTTAACTATTTTGAAATATTAAGCAAAAAGATCCAAAGACAACTAGGAAAACCCATAGTGTCTATTAGGACGGATCATGATAGGGAATTCGATAATGAAGTGCAATTCGGAGCTTTTTGTGACGCTAATGGTATTACTCACAACTTCTCGGCTCCAAGCACTCCACAATCGAATGGGGTAGTAGAAAGAAAGAATAGAACTCTACAAGAAATGAGTCGAACCATGCTTAATGAACAATCCATACCTCAAAATTTTTGGTGTAATGCCGTTGATACTTCAACGTATATACTCAATCGAGTCTTGATTAGACCAATCTTAGGAAAAACTCCATATGAGTTATTTCGAGGCAAAAAGCCTACGTTAAATCACCTTAGAGTCTTTGGTAGTAAATGTTTTATTCTTAACACTAAAGATTACCTTACAAAATTTGATCCTAAATCAACCAAGGTATCTTTTTGGTTATTCGCCAAATAGCAAGGCTTACGTCATATTAAACAAAGAATCAATGAAGGTAGAAGAGTCATTAAATATAAAATTTGATGAAAGTCCACCCAAACCCTCTCCACCTCTTGTCGATGACGAGATTATAGAAAGTGAAGCCATAGTAATAAAGAAAAGATAAGTGAAGAAGAAGAACCTCTAAGTGATAAAATAGTAAACATTAAAGAGTCCAAAGATCACCCGTAGATAAAGTCATAGGAAAACTAAGCGAACGAACATTAAGGTCTCAAGTTCAAAACCAAAGTAGTTTGTTTTGTTTCGTCTCAACCTTAGAACCTAAGAATACACAAGAAGCCATAAAAGATGAAAGTTGGGTAATGGCTATGCAAGAAGAACTAAATCAATTTGTCTCTAATGATGTTTGGACACTTGTCCCTCCACCTAGTAATCAAACCATAATAGGAACCAAATGGGTTTATAAAACAAATTAGATGCAAGCGGAGTAGTGTCTAGGAACAAGGCTAGACTCGTTGCTCAAGGGTATAACCAACAAGAGGAATAGACTTTGATGAGACCTATGCCCCGTGGCTAGATTAGAGTCTATAAGAATACTTCTTGCGTATGCTTGTGCTAATGATCTAAAGCTTTATCAAATGGATGTCAAAAGCGCTTTTCTAAATGGTGTCATAAATGAAGAAGTATATGTAGCTCAACCTCCGGGCTTCATTGATTTTGAAAACCCAAACATGTGTATAAATTAAAGAAAGCCCTTTACGGTCTTAAACAAGCTCCAAAAGCTTGGTATGATAGACTCAAGTCATTTCTAGTTAAACACAACTACACCATGGGGTTAGTTGACAACACACTTTTTACTAAGAAAAGAGAGTCACATATAATCATAGTACAAATATATGTAGATGATATTATATTCGGATCCACTTGTCAAGACATGTGTGATGATTTCTCTAAAATAATGCATGACGAGTTCGAGATGAGTATGATGGGAGAACTTAGTTTCTTTCTTGGTCTACAAATAAAACAAGTAGAAGATGGTATCTTCTTTAATCAATCTAAATACATCAAGGAGATGTTAAAGAAATTCGGTCTAGAAGAGTCAAAACCAATTAGGACTCCAATGTCATCCGACACCAAACTTACAAAAGACGAGGACGGAGAATCCGTTGATAATACTAAATATCGTGGCATGATAGGTAGCCTTCTCTACCTCACGGCAAGTACGCGGATATCATGTTTAGTGTTTGCTTATGTGCTAGATTTCAAGAAGACCCTAAAATATCACACCTAGAAGCCGTAAAGCGAATATTTAGATATATTAAGGTACAACACAATTAGGATTATGGTATCCTAAGGGCACGGAGTAGAAACAATTGTATATGCGATTCGACCATGCGGTGATTACGTTGATAGAAAAAGTACAAGTGGGGTATGTAATTTTATGGGATGTTGTTTAACATCATGGTTTTCTAAGAAACAAACGGCACTTGCAATATCAACAACCGGCCGAGTGCGTCTCCGCCGCAAAGCATGCCAACAAGCACTATGGATGAAACAAGCGTTAGTAGACTACGACATCCATCTTAGCGACATAGCCATCCTATGTGACAACAAAGGTGCAATCGACTTAAGCAAGAATCCGGTATTACATTCTCGCACAAAGCATATAGAGATTCGTCATCACTTCCTAAGAGACAATGTTCAAAGGGAACATCTTTATTGAGAAGGTTGCATCCGAAGACAACATAGCCAACGTCTCACCAAACCATTGAGCGGGAACAATTCAACTTACTTCGTCTTGGTCTTGGTCTAATGGAACAAACGTCTTAACTTAACCGACTCTACAAGGTATGTAAACACTAGCCTTCTTCTTTACGAGTCTAGGATTCCTATTTCCCGCACAACTCACAAACAATACGGGAATTTTCAAAACCCAAGATAAGTATTCCATTTATAATTTTTTTTACATAACTACATACACATTTTTAAAGAAAATCTCCTCTCAAAATGTTTTCTAAAAGGAATGATACCTTCCGTATCAATTTCACAAAAACAATTTCTCACATCTAGGACAAATCGCTTTTCATTATTAATACAAAGTAAAACCCGTTTTCATTGCATCTCATGACTTTTGAATGCTAAAGGGAACATATAACTAATATGTGTTTGGTACATTCATTTAAGCAAAAATGAATTAGGAGCATTGGTAACACAATATTACGTACTTATGTACCAAATGTGTGTTTCGGGTTATCTCAATTAGGATTTATTTTTCTCTAGTTATTTTCCTTTTCTTTTTAGAGGTCGAGAAAACCGCAACTCCAAATAGTTTGCATATAGGCACACAATAGGCAAAAATGTTTCCAAAAGAAAAAATTTTGTCTTTGCTGAATCACTGGACCCACGGATCCCAAAGCCTTCATGTCGGACGGATCCCTCGAGGAAGGATCCGTGGGATCCGTAAATGTAAGCTATTTTCAACTTCTATTTTTACTTTGGATGAAAAATCCACATTTGCTTCATTTTTTGGGAGTATGCTCTTTAATGCTTATGTTCTCATGATCATATGCCTTGAATTCATATCTAATCATTAGATTTTAATCCACATTTTGGGTCAAGCATTCATTACAATATTTTGTTTTCTATATATATAACTCCCAAAATGCTTGCATACTCCATCTCCTTCTCACAAACACACTTCATCATGTCATCCAAAACCCTTTAGGAGAATCATCTAGTACAAACAATCATGATATCCAAACCTTTGTACTTCCACCATCCAAAATACCACAATCAAATGCTAGGATATCCATGCGGATTAGTATCCGATCTTGTTGTGTAAAAACCAACCTCAAATGATTCATCCTCAACAAATATCTCACCACAAGATGCTTCCATTTTAGCACCACCCTTATCACCAACAAGTACACCAACTTCATCACCACCTAAAATAACTCTTTTGGAACTCCTTAAGACTCCAACAAGATCTAATCAACCTAAAGAAAAGAATTAGTCTTTTCAACACCCCACATCTCCAAATACTTTATTTCAAGATCTTGAAACGTCACCACCATTAGCTCTATCAAATCACAAGAACATCTAGGTTCTTTTCCACCACCATTTACTAACATTCCGGATATTGATCCATATTTTCCTATTTTTCCACCACAACTTCCGCAATACTCAAATCAAATCAACCGGAAACCTTCCGCACTCATCACCCACATCATTTACATTGTGAACATTGCCAATCCACTAGGGAAATTGCAATAAAAGTTAGAGAAGAAATGCGTTTCATACTTAACCTCATCCTTGATCGCATCAATACCATTACTCATCAAAACCTCCATCCATAACCTTATGCAAGCATGGAAGGAATCACTACTACTACTTTTCTACTTTTAAGTATTACTTTTGAAGTCATTTCTCAAGAACAAGTCTTGTTCTTATTTTTACATGCTTGTAAGTGGCATACATACCACTACAATTTGTTGTTTTATTACAAGGCCTTGTTTACATACCTTGGCTCCCAATCTTGATTCTCGGCAACCACAAGATTATATAAGCATGTTACTAACCTTTCTTTTGTAGGATTTTTACTTTTCTTCACTTGGCGCCCAAACAAGGGGAGCTACCGTCAAGGGAGTTAAGTTTGTTTATTTCTTCCAGGGTTAACTTTTGTTTCGACAAAAGGGGAGAAGTAAAACTTAGGGCTTTCAAAACTTACATCTATTCTTAAGTTTTACTCATCATAACATTATGTTTATCATCAACAAAAAGGGGGAGATTGTTAATACAAATAAACCGTAAAACCGTTTATTAATATTTTGCGAACTCTTTGTGTTTTGTTGATAACAAATATAATGTTATCTTAAGTACAATTATAAAGGATACATGTTAGTTTTGTAAAGCATTTACATATAACCATTTAAATACAAAAATGTAGTAATTAAGCATTTGTTGTAATAGTTTATTAGGATGGGTAAATATCATAACCCATGGATCTTAACCCATACCCAAAGAGACTTGATACAATGTATACTTAGATACATTGAATCTAGATATAACCCATGGACCAACCCATGACCCATAACCAAAAACCCATGGGCAAGAGGAGCGTTCCACGGATCCCTAGGATTACACTAGACGGATCCCTTGTGGAAGGGATCCGTGGGAACGATGAAGAAACTTGCCTATAAATGAGAGCCATTTCTTCATTCTAACTCACCCTCTTCTTACTAAATCTCTCATACACTCTCATTCTCTTCTAACATATAGATCACTTGATCTAGAGAGTTGTTCTTCTTTCTTTCTATTTGTGATCCTCATATAGGTCCTTCTCAAAGGCAAGATCACGAGCATTCTACAAGTCATCCAAGCAAGGGTCCTTGATTGATTTGTCACTCATAAGATTTACATGCGAAGATCTTGTATTTGATATTTCACATATTTGTTGTGTAATAGTTGTGTTGGTTTGGTCCACCGTGCTACGGACTAGGTATCTAGCTTTGTACGGAAAAAGTGTAAGCAACGTTGTGAAGGCTTCTCCGTCAGTGAAGGAGTTTGTTGACATAGTGCTTGAACTCTCGAGTAGGTGACTCGGGGAGTGGAGTAGGGCAAGGAAGGTGACCTTGTAGCCGAACCACTATAAATCGGTTGTGTCATTTCTATCCCTTAACTTTATTTATTTGCTTGCATTATCATTAGATCTACACGTTCTCAACATCCATACGAGTTCACATAATATCGAATCTAAAGTTTTTGAAATCAACATTAAAATCGGTAAAACTATTCAACCCCCCTTCTAGTTTTCCACAAAACCATTTTTGCATCACTATTTTTGGAAAGCTTTTTCTTTTGGTCGTCGGTGAGACGATCATGAGAAATGTTTTCTTCATTTTCGGTTTTATCATCTTTTACAGTTGCTTGAAAATCACCTTCAACAATAATATACCAAAGATCAATATCTTTTGATTTCACATAAGTTTCAAATCTATTTTTCCAATAAATAAAACTATTAGTTTCAAGTAGTGGAGGTCGTTGCATAGATTGCCCTTCTCTATAATTTTCAAAACTCCTTGTGATCGAAAAGTTTTTAAAATACAATTTACTTTACACTTTTGTAAACCTTGCTTTGATACCAATTGTGGAAATCTAGAAGGGGGGGGGGTTGAATAGTTTTACCGATTTTAATTTAAGTTTCAAAGATTTAGATTCGATCTTATGTGAATTCGTATGGATATATAGATAGTATGAAGCAATAAGTAAAGTAAGTAAAGAAAGCAAGTAAAGTAAAAGGATAGAAAGTAGCGACATAAGTGATTTATAGTGGTTCGGCTACAAGGACACCTTCCTTGCCCTACTCCACTCCCCGAGTACCCCACTCGAGAGTTCAAGCACTATGTCAACAAGCTCCTTTAACTTGGCGGAGAAGCCTCACAACGTCGCTTACACTTTTTCTGGTACAAAGCTAAATACCGAGTTCTTCCACGTGGTAGAACTAAACCTTTACACAACTATAACACAACAACTATGTGAAATATGAATTACAAAATGTTGCTACAAAAATCTTGTAGATGGATAAATCAATCAAGAACCCATTGCTTGGATGACTTGTAGTATAGCGTGATCTCGCCTTTGTGAAGGACCTATATGAGAATCACAACAAAAGATAGAAGAACTACTAGAATGATCAAATGATCAGAGGTTAGGAGAGTGAGATAATATATGAGAGAGTTTATAAGAAGAAGGGTGAGTAACAATGAAGAAATGGCTCACTATTTATAGGCACAAAAGTCTTCTGTCCCACGGTTCCGTGGATCCCTCACCCAGGATCCGGCGATCAAAACACAGGATCCGACGATCTGGTCATAACAGTCCGGATTTTGGGTTGCAAACTGGGTTATGGGTTATGGGTTATGAGCCATGCGTCATGGACTTTTGGTCAATGGGTACCCAAAAAGATACAATGTATCTAGAAAATGGTTCATGGGTCTTGGGTCATGGGTCATGGGTCATGGATAATACCCAACATGATTTCATGTATGATGTCATGCAATGGGTCATGGGTTATAGATTAGCTCCATGGGTATGGGTCATGGGTCTTGGATATTATCCATCCTATTACATATTATATTATAATAATTTATTTATTACAACATTTTATGTAAATGACCAAATGTATATACTTTGCAAAACAACATGTATTCTTATAATTTTACTTATGATAACTTTATATTTGTTATCAACAAAACATAACGAGATCGCTAAATATAAACAAACGTTTTTACGGTTTATTTGTATTAACAATATAAACAAAAATCAAATCCAAAACAGGAACATAAACAAGATCGACCCAACTTGACCTAGTTGACTCGGCTGAGTTGACTCGACTCGGCTGAGTTGAGTTGACTCAGTTTAATAAACAAAAAAACACCCTTTTTAAATCTTGTTTTAAAAAACCACACGAGTTGTAAAAATGTTTGTACACACATTTTTAACCCACGAAAACGTTAATAAACTTTTATATATTCGGTTTTAATAAGAAAACAAGATGGTGACGGTTATAAACACATACCAAGCGAAAGAAGAAGGGGAGAGAGTGGTGGTGACGGCTATGGCTTTTCAAACACGAACCAAACAAACACAAACCTAACGCGACCTTCGCTCTAAACCCTTACACGAGCGCCTCCTTGGTACTCCTCTTGTTGTCGGTTGAAACGGCTATGCAAAAATAAGATCGACAGGAATTCGCCTGAGCTCCGGTGACGGCGCCAGAACTCTTAGAGAGAGAGTAGTGAGATGCGAGTGGGTTATATTATGGCATGAAACCCTGATTTGGGTCCTTATATAGTGCTACAAAACCACAAAGACCAGTAGTGCCAATGTTCAAGGTTAAGGGGACGGCGGGGTGAAAAATACCATAGGGACTGATTTTATAATTTTAGTAATATTATATAAAATTAGAATGTGGGACCCATTTAGGTTAGCAAATGTTCAATTCGACTCATAAAAATTACGTCGTTGTGTCCGGAATAATTTTTCTAAACAAAATGAGTATTCACACGACTATTTTTCCGTAAATAATATAATAATTAAGTCAAATAGTTTAATACGTTTCCAGTTGTGCCGGTACGCACAATGTGCAGTTAACACAATTAAGCTTTAAATATAGGATTCAAGTCTTACTAAGAATAAATGCACAATTATCTTTCAAAGCGAGAATTCAACCCTTGCTATGAGCAAGCAGCTGGAAGATAGCCAATTAAAAGTTGACTATAACATGTGCACAACAATACAAAAGCATACGCATTATCTCTCACAAAATTTGAAACAAGCTTTCAAATATACACTATCTAACGGTTCAAAACTTAGATCGGTCATTACAAATAGGCTACACATCCGGGACATACTTTCTTTATGTGGCGATCACAGTATAAGAAAGACAAAAAAATTACAATAAATTGAGTGAATGTTAATTTCATTAAGGAGTCAGGGCAAAACTTCTTACTTGCCAAAAAGCCCAGGACAACGAAAACCTGGCATATTCAACTATTAGCCTCGATATACATCAGGTTATCAGACACTAGTCTACAAAATTCTTACACTAACAAAGTAACCTGATACATACCATGCCCAGTTCTACCTACACTAGTACAAAATATTGACAAAAATCGAGGCATTCCTCAATTGTTAAACATTTTCAGCCATACCTAAAAATCACCGACTTCTATCTTTTCCAATAAACACATTCCCCGCCGGAAAACCGGTAATTGTTGGTAAAGTGGGCATTTTCTTGAGCCATAGAAAAGCCCATCAACCCGACCTAGGGTCGTGTTGGATTTTGACCTCCTTCACTACCGATACACTCACCGGTTTCTTGAAGAAGGTCGTAATAATTAGCGATAAGGCAGTCTCGATCCAAGCAAGGACTCTCGGATAGCGATCGGGGTTCGAGGACCTTGAGGAACCTTGGAAACATCATGAGAGCCGAAACAATAATCCCAAGGCAAACCAGCTGAAACAAGGGTTCACAAATTGGGCAATCCAACCTCAAACGGTGTGAAAGGACTTGGTTAGGTTTCACTACCACGATCGCGTCATTCCGCCATCACCATCAATACCTAACACATAAGGAGTAGAACAAGTTACAACATTTCACAAACATTTCAAAGTGAGGAAACACAAAAGGCAAAAGTTATAGGCATGCCAATGAAGGAGAATTAATCACGTCCACTATGAGCAATTGACTCCTAGACATTACCATCTCCAACAGTAACATGCCCCATTATAGTTGATGTATGAGCATCAATTGATGCCTCATATACATCAATGACTAATTTACGTCTGTCAATTGCAGCCTTATCCAAGGCAGTCGGTCACCTACTCCTGGATATTCGGTAAAATATCTAAGTTTCTTACCATGGTGACTACATACACCTGGTCAGACCTAGAAGTGATTTTTGAAGAGGCTTAGACTTCTGAAACTATCTTTTAGGTCTCAATGACGTTAGATATGGTAATAAACTCCACAAACTGAGCGATCGGAGTCTCAAGCACGAAACCTTAACAACCAACTCACCTGAGACAACAATGTCCCCAAGTAAGGCATCATCAGTACCACCCTCCACATCATTCACTTCATGGTCAACCTGGGCACCTCCACCAGAGTCACAAGACCCCTGGGGAATAGAAACTTCAGGCATAGGTGGAGGAGGATTTATGATTTCACCATAGAAGTTCGCGAGAAGACTAACTGGTTCACTCTTGTCATCAGAACTGTCAAGAAAAGGAAAGAATATCATTCGATGCAAAACAAACAAGAAGGACAAGTTTAGTTCAATCACGGACCGGTCTCTTGAAATCCTCTCTAGATACCACAACTAGCATTTTCAAAGACAAAAATAAAATTTATTTACAAGGCGAGCAAACTCGTTAAGAACTTCGACCGAAGTTGCAAAAACAAAATCTCTTGGTCGTGGGAATCCTATGAGACGCGTTCATGACAAAACAACATCTTAAAAACAAATGGCTCTTTCTGTGACTAACCGAGGTGTGCCATATTTTTTCTTCTTCACTCCGCATCAAAAATATTGCTTAAAAGATTTTAGTCAAGGGGTTACGTCGGGATAATAAGGGGAAATGAAGAGTTTTCGGTTACAAATAAAGTGAGAAGTCAAGCCCATTATTACACTTAATAAGGCCCATTATCGATTTTGATAAGCCCGATTACACTCTAGGCCACACATGGCACAGGAAAGCCTATCGGGCAGCATAATGAACCGCATGAGACAATTGGCTCCCAATGTCACTAACGGCCATGATATACCATCGACATATGACAATAGGAGACACACGAGCAAGATATTGGAGGCAGGCACGACACAGTGCGAGCAAGGATCGGTGCCACCTATCATGCTTGCCTACTTGTTGGATGATCAACACTTGGCATGTCTCGTCGTTGATCATCCACATGAGGTTTATCCTTAAACCCTAAATGCCTATGTATAAATAGAAGGCATCCGACACCAAAAAGGGATCAATTCTCTACCCTCTTAACATTGTTTCACGAAGAAAACACATACTTACATGGTTTGTTTGAGTGTTACATTCTAAATCATATCTTTGGGTCCTTCTTGTTCTACACGGAAACCGAACAACACAACCATCTCCACCCAATCCGAATCACGTTTTTATAGTTTCTTGACCTTGAATATTAATTGACCCAAGAAAACTCAGCATATTAACTGTACAGATTTATTTACATAACTAAAATTTCTTAAGAGAAATTATGCATGTTAAACATGACACACCAATTAACTTAATATTGATTTGCATCAAAACGAGAGTCATTATATATCGTATGATTCTTCTGCATGGAGTCACTAAACCCTTTCTAGTTTATTCATCATATCCCCTTCTACTTTGCATACATTATTGTGAGTGTGACTCAGTGTTAAAGTTGATATATATTTATCTCTTCTACAATGAAATCTTTATACCAGTCATTTATTGTTAAACATATACATGATTTTGTTAAAATATTATGATCTATCTCTAAAATTCTATATTACGATACAGTTCTAAATGTTAGTCTGTAATATGTAATGGGCTCAAGCCCAAGCCCGAATTCTAGAATATTCGGCATTTACCTATTTATATGTACATTGTATTGAAAGTAATTAATCAATAAAATTATCATTCCTCATTATACCTTTCTACATGGTTTCAGAGCCTAATCAACCGATCCTAAAACCCTAAACCTAAAATTCTTCGCTGCCGCCTCCGGCCGCCGGCTACACGCCGGAGGTTCGGAGGGCTCCCTAGCTTTAAACACTCCCTCACCCAATTAAACATCGATCCTTAAAAAAAAAAAAAAAAATCCTCGTCACGATCCAATCCCAGTTTTGTTATTATTATTCTTTCAACTTTCAAGGATAAAGCTTTATCATCTTTTCCATTGATCGAATATGTGAAGACGATGATTGGTTGGTAATCGATGGTTCTTTGTGAAGAAAATTGGTATGGATGGGGTTTGTTTGTTGTGCGCCACGATCAACTTTCATTATAGTTGAAGGATCATGTGGTTTGGACTTTGTTTATTTTTCATTGTCTTTCACCGATAAAAAAAAAAAAAAAAAAAAAAAAAAATTTGTTTTATTGTTTGTTTCGTCAGTCGAATCAAGGTATCTATTCCTAGACGACTTTTGTTTTATGTCGAATCAGGGTATCAATTCCCAAGACGACTTTTGTTTATGTCGAATCCAGGTATCAATTCCCGGGGCGACTTTTGTTGGTGTCGAATCCGGGTATCAATTCCCGAGGCGACTTTTGTTGGTGTCGTATCAGGGTATCAATTCCAGAGACATTGCTTAAAAAAAAAAAAAAAAAAGTCTTTCCGCCTCTCCTTCAACCTCTCTGTCTTCTCACCCTCGCTGTTGCCTTCTCATCCGCTCACCCTCACGACACTTTCCTCACCTCCATTCTCTATCTTCACAAAAAAAAAAAAAAAAAAAAAAAAAAAAAAAAAAAAAAAAAAAAAAAGTTGGATCTTTATGTTTTCTATGGAAAACGCGCCCGCTTGTTTGGAAGGTTCTTTGGGGTTGAAGTTTTAGAACCACCTTCGTTGTCTCATCTTCGTTTTATTTGAGTGCGGATACTTTGGTTTATCCCATTTAATCGAGATCTTTGGTTTATCCTGTTTAGTCTGAATCTTTGGTTTATCCGGTTTGTTGCTTTCTTCTTGAAGATGTCTTCCGTTTCTTTGTCGAATATCTTCATCAACAATTATTTATTTTCTTTAATTTATTGTTTTAGCTTTTAATCTTGTTGAGCTTCATGATTTTTGCATTTCGGATCTGAGTGAGTGTTAGTCAGTAATAATGTAATGGGCTCAAGCCCAAATCTAGAATATTCGGTGATTTACTATTTATATATACGTTGTATTGAAAGTAATCAATCAATAAAATTATCATTCCTCATTATACCTTTCTACACTAAACAAATTCGTTCTTGCAGAAAATAAAAATTAAATAAAAGAAAAACAAAAATAAAAATTAAATATCATAGGTAATTTTATAATATATATATAGTAAACTATATTTACTGTAAATGTGAAAAGAGGATGTTGATATGGTAAAAGTGTAAAACTATTAACAATTGCAGAACGTCACGTCCGATAACAAGAACTTTGTTATATTACAGACTGTTTCAAGTTGTGATAGATATGATTAAAACCAAAGGAAGACGTAAAAGTTCCCACGAGAGAATACCGTAATCGTAATCTATCAAGAGTGTGGATGCAGATTTCGTGTGGAACGTGCTAATTCATGTGAGGTAAAAGTTGCCTACCGGTTTGTAACCCAAGATGCACACATAAACAAAAAGTTGACATCAAACGTAACGTTATCTTTAGCCCGAAAAGAGAGAATTGAAGCCTTCAAAACAAAAAGTAAGTTTGTTTCTATGTTATCTATAGTATACATTCCACTATCAACTTGTTGTAGAGATCATTTGACCTCGATATCTTTTATATAAGAGAGCTAGGTGTCAACTTGTTCTAGAGACATTGGCCCTCGATATCTTTTATATATATATAGTTAGGTGTGGTGGCTCAAGTCAAAGAGTCATTTTAGCATTACCTTAGCATTTTCACTTTTCACTTAAGACACCAAAATACCCTCTCACTCATCACTCAAGTAAAACACTTTTTGAAACCCGTCGTTATATTTTCTTTTCATTTTCAAACAAATTAATTTTCATTAAATAAAAAATACAAATTAAAATACTAAAAAAATACAAAATTTAAAGCAATACAAAAAACATACAATACGATAATTAAAAAATACAATATGATAATTAATACGTTTATATTTTAACGAATTTCTTCTTTTTGCAAGTTGATCATGTAAGCATCCTCGTCCGACATCTATGCGGTGCTAGTGCCGAGAAACCTCATTTCTTCCAACCGCATTATTGTTCGGTCATTCTCCTCCACTACCTCGTACACCGATTGAGCAACTTTCCGTGAGTCTAAATTCATTATGTAAAGACTCCCAAAATCTTGTGCGTTACTCCTTGTGGTGCCCGACATGGTTTCGATTTAGTTTTTCGGTGGGCGTGATTTGCCGAGAGGGCGTGGTTTGCTTGAAATACGTGGTCTCGCATCATCTTCAAATAGCTCGGCATGTCCGGTTTCTTCAACCGAATCAACGAGTCAAACGCATCCCACTTGGGGTGTTTTTTCAACATTTTCACGCCCGTCTTGAGCAAACGCTCTTCATTTTGACTCATCACGATATGCTTGCCAAACCACCCAAAAGATCAACCTCTTTTTCCCACTTCTACTCAAATGTTGTAAACATTTGTAGACAGCGATGAACTTTCGGCACTTACCGTTCAACGTCGCTCACTTTCTCGTCAACTTATCCTTGGTACGTTTGTGTAGAGAATTTTGTTGAGCTCGTTAAGAACCTTGTTCCAAATTGATTAATCCTTTTGGTCATTTCCAACTTAGTTATCCTAGAAAATGGCAACATAACACTCGGCTAGTAACGTTTTCTCCTCCGGCAACTAACGACTGTGAACCCTTGTGAATCCCTCGGTTGTAGTGGTTGTTTTTTTGGGCTTTTTCCTTTTGTTCGCGAGTTTCTTGTGGTGATTGTGCAGTCTGTGGTTGTGGTGGTGGTGATGGTGGTGGTGTTATGATGGATAGAGTTGTGGTGGATTTTGTTGAAGATGTTGAAATTGTTGGTTAAGTAGTTATTATTGTTGTGAAATTGAAAATATTTTTCAGGTGTGTATGTCGGCATAGTGTATTGGCTACCAAACAGAGGAAAATTGGGTTGTTGTGACTTGTGAGGAATATATTGAGTGTGTAGATGAAGGTGTAGGAGGGTTTGATGAAAATGATTGTTGCGACATCCCGAGAAGTTTATTGAAAAACGGATCATTTTGATGTAGAGACATTTTTTTGATATAGTTTGTATGTAAAGAAATGAAAATGTAAATGAAAGTAAAGATTAGTTTATGTGTAAAAATGATTGTTTAAAGAAGTTTATATAGTGTGGTTTATATGGTTGTGTATTAGTTTTTAAAAAAAAGAATAAATAAGCAAACTAGCCGTTTATGGCCGCTGCATTTCAAACAGGTAAAATTCTTTTTGGATTTTCTCTCTTTCACGCGGAGGCATTAATTTGGCTAGGGGTTTGACGCCGGGGGTCTGGTGTGGTAATGCCTGTTTGGCGTCTTGTCACATTGGAATGGCATGGGCTTTGCACCCCACTACCCAGCTCTCTAATAAGAAAAAGTGTTTTGTAACAATTCATATTTTTATTGACCAATATGATAGCTCAATTGTTAAATCGAGCTCTCCTATTGGCTAATAAAAGTCAAAATTAAATTGCTTAGATCAAACTTTTGATAAATTCGGTGAAGGAATTTGGTGAAGAAAAATAAAAATACACATAATCTTGTGAGTTTATTTTTATTTTATTTTTGTTTTATTTTTTTAGATTTAGACTTAAGTGTAAATAAACGTTATATTCTTACTGGTTAATACAATTTACACTCAAACTTTAAACTTTTTGAAAGCGTGTCAATATTAGTGACCCAAGCTCAGTGGTGGAGCCAGAAAATTATGGTTGATAAGGCAAACTTTGATAAGTTTTTACAAGTACATTACAAGCAATTCCGTTAAAGATGCAAATTACAAAAACAACAAAATGCTTTAAAATTTTTATACAATAATTTTTTTTGCTATGACCCACTCACCCCACATGGAACATACTTTAAAAACTGAGATTTGCTACAACCAAATAAAATTTACAAAAAAAAGTTCACACAATGATGTGTCATGACACTTAGACAATTTATTCTCTTTATTACTTCACCAACTCTTTCTTTTGTAATAAATCATTTTGTTACACATCATTGTGTGAACTTTCTTTTATAAACTTTATATGGTTGTAGCATTCCTCTTAAAAACCAAGTCTGAATCCACACCTCTGTCAACAAACTTACTCCTCGTTGGATGGCGACCAATGCTCAACAGCCAAGCAACAAAAGATGCCATAACTAATTTACCCGTATTCTACGATGGAGTAAATTTTTTACTTATACTTTATTATTATGATTCACTTCATTTTTTTTATCATTTTTTGTCAACTTTGTTTTAAGACTAAAGATGTGTTTGTTTTCTTGAATGGAGTAATTAAAGACCGATTGTTAAAAATTAATCGGTCATGTGTTTAAAAATTTAAAAATAGCCACCGAGTGACAAAACATGTCTTGGCGATTTGGCGTTATAAGATATACAAATGATTCAATGAGCCACCTATTTACCAAAATACCCTATTATTCCATTGCTCTTTTCTATTCTTTCAATTCCAAAAAATCAATGTAGGTGAAGAAATCGATATCATCACCATACTTTTCTGCTATGTATAATTCTAAATTATATAAAAGTAGGCCAAGTAAGTGCATATATTCATTAGTTAACTAATATGAAACTCCGTGATCGTTAATATGCAGATGTGATATTCAAGATTTTGGGATAAGATTACTTGTAGTCTATGTTATTTAATTTTTACTTACATTCATTTTTAAAATTATAACTTCAATAAATGAACATTATTTATCAACTAACATATATCATTTAGCATTAAGTTACATTCGAGGTTAAAATAGTAATTTTCTTTTATTCAAATATTCAAAACATTTATCATTTACAATTTTTTCATTCGAGTCATGTTCACTCGATGCATTTGAATTATTCACATTTTGATCGTTCAACGCTAAATAATACAGTTTTAACAAACACCCCTAAAATTCACTGTTGGTCCTTAAACTTGTCCAAAAACATAGCATGGAATCGTAACATAGGATTTTCGTCGCCAGCAGTCCTTTTTTCAAGTTTTTGAGGCTAAACTGGTCCCTTGACCCGTTTTCCGTTGGTCAACCCCGTTACTCGCCGTTTGCTTTTGTCTTTAGTCAGAGGGCACAAATGTCATTTCGTTATTTCGATTAACAAAGTATGTATTATTTCCACATGTCCTATCCTCTTCCGTCCCATAAACACATAGAATGTATTTTATTTTTCGTCCCACAACTTTCTTTACAAGAATTATCACAATTCACAAACCCTAATTGCATGTCACAAACCGAGTTCGATTATTCGAAAACCAAAACATGGATTTTACTCTATGGAAAGTAAGAAGACATGCAGGTTATCCATTGATAATACCATTCGTACAACTACTCGCTAAGATGAAATACGATAGGGTTTTTATTTTATTATAAACATTGAAATTTGTAATTGGGGTATATTTTTTGGCAATTAAGTTTTGATTATGTTGTCTGTTAATACAAATAAGCCGTAAAAACATTTATTTATATTTTACGATCTTCTAATGTTTTGTCGATAACAAAAGTAAAATCATATTAACGAAACAAATAAAATACGTAAATGGTTTGAACTAATAGTTTTATAACACACTTACGTTTTCACATAAAACACTATAACAAGATTAAGTGATTTTATATTTTAGATACACATGTACAACAACTAGTGTTTACATATTGGCTTAACAAGTTTAAGTAACTCTATGAGTTAGATACATATGTACAACAACTAGTGTTTACATATTGGGTTAATACATACTTATATTAAGTATACTAAAATGGGTAAAAACAAGTATATACTAAAATGGGTAAAAGCAAGTATATACTAAATAGATAAAAACTAGCAAATGGTTTTGACCCATAACCCATGGTTTTATATATACCACTTACACAAGTTCAATGTATCCTTAAGGTACATTGTATCTAGATTGAAAACCATGGATCAACCCATAACCCATGACCCATGACCCATAACCCAAAATACCCATGGGCAAAGAGGAGGCGGACCACGGATCCCTAGCTTTGTGCTAGCCGGATCCCAGTGGAAGGATCCGTGGGATCCGGGGATACGATGGTGAATTTCCTCTATAAATAGAGAGCCATTTCTTCCTTTCTATTTCATCCCTTTACACATACTTCCCCAGTATTCTAACCTCTAACCTCGGATCCAAGAGATCTATGTAGCTTTTCTCTTTTGTTTTGTGTGATCTTGTAGATTCCTATTAAAGGAAAGATCACCACATCTTGAAGACGTGCAAGCTCAAGTCCATGAGTTGCCATGCTTCGTCATCATCAAGACAACGAAGGTTCTCTTATTGATAGTTCTTCCTTTCTCCATAGATGTTGGGTTGAAGGCATTAGTGAAGAATGCCGAAAGTGTCAAGATAAAGCATTAGTGAAAGATGCTTGATCATCTACGTAAAAGCATTAGTGAAGAATGCTTAAGGTGTCAAGACGAAGGCATTAGTGAAGGATGCCAAGCGTTGTGTCAAAGGCATTAGTGAAGGATGCCGAAGAATCAAATCAAGTAGCATTTGAGAAGAATGCTTAGGTCGTATAATCGATGAGGTGCATCGTTATACATATAAGTGTTTATTTATTCACAAGGATGGTGATATCCTTGATGGTGTTGTAACAAGGAGTAGATCTCCTTGATAATAGGTGTTGTGTCGTGAAGGGTAGTAGTTCCTCCATAATGGAACTAGGTGCTTAGCCTAGTACCTAATAAAGGGTAGGCGACGTTGTGATAGGATTAGTTCTCTAAGGTGTGAAAGAACTCGGTGGTTAGCCTAGCACCGTATAAAGGGTAGGCGACGTTGTGTTAGGTGTGGTTCGCCTTGGTGTGAAAGAACTCGGTATTTAGCTTTGTACCGAGAAAAGGGTTAAGCGGCGTTGTGAAGGCTTCTCCGCCATAAGGAGTTGGTGTAGTGTTACGAACTCTCGAGTAGGTGACTCGGGGGTGGAGTAGGCAAGGAAGGTGTCCTTGTGGCGAACCACTATAAATACTTGTGTCGTGGTGATGTGCTTCTTAATCTTTATCTTTCATTTACACGTTTATATATCTATCTATCAACGTCCAACATAAACAACCAAATAGATTGACATAAGTCGATCTAAATATTTAAAGGAAGTTTTAAATTGGTAAAACTATTCAACCCCCTTCTAGTTTTCCACATTGTCTTTTCTATTGACATGTTTTCAGGTGGTAGATCTAATATGTTTAGCATGAGGGTTCATCACAATGGTGTTTTTAAATCTTGGCACAGTAGAATATCGATGGAGGTATGGAAACTTTAGTTGATTTGCTTGATGTTGATAGTGTGTCGGTTGAAGAGTTGGATGTTCTTATGTATGAATTGGGTTCTGTCGGGTTCAAAAATTACTATTACTTTGTTAAGTGCGGTAGTAATTTAGATGATGGTTTGTATAGCTTAAGTGAGAATGCCAATTTACAAATATTGAAAAATCTTGTTGATGACCATAAGATGATAGAAGTTTATGTTGAAAATGGTAAGACAAGACTGGATGTTGATGAAATGTCACCAAAGTCAATTAGGACAGTTATTGCCGATGTGGATGCAACAAAGAAAAAGCCAGCTCTTCCTATTGTTCCATATTGCTCAAACAAAATATTCTTAGAAAAAATTGTTAATAAGCCTATGGTAGAGGATTTAAGTCAAGTTACGCAACAACCTTTGGAAGTCAATACTTTGCTACAATCTAGTCAGATACCAGAAATAGAACCCTTGTTTTCATCTGTAGAGGTCTATCAAACTGAAGATGTTTTAGGTGATGGCAACCAACAAATAGATAAACCTGTTGAGCATAACCAAATAGATAGTCCTGAAGAGGTATGTCAAATGATCAAGAGTTAGGTCATCAAGACGAGAAAATAGGTAATCCTGTTGAGCATATCCAAAAAGGTAAATCTATACAGGTATGTGAAATTGACGAAGCTTTAAGTGATGACAGTGTGCGTGAAATAGATAGTTATGTCAGTGATGATAATGATATTCGAACATTCGAGATGGAAACACGATTGTTGATGAGACAAATACTTTTGAGGAGCTGATGTTCTTTATTAACTGCTCAAAGTGATCGAGACTACAGAGTTACCATATATAGGTAGCTCGGCCGGATACCGGATGATTTTTAAGAAAAGTTAGTTAGATCTATTAGATGATAATGAGTTTGCAAGTGGTTCTGAGAATGAGGATGAGTATGTAATTAGGAAGAAAAAGATGAGGGCATACAAAAAAAAGTTAACTGAGGCAGAACAAGTAGAGGATGAAGTATACTTTTTCTGTGGTCAAACTTTTGTAACTGCAAAAGAGGTGAAAGATAAGATCAACCTGCTTTCAATACAGACTAGGAGGAAATTGCAACTCATTAAGAATAACAAACAGAGAATTAGGGTTAGGTGTGTTGGAACAATACATGTTTGTGGTACAAGTGAAGATGTTGGCCTGGGAACAGCCCCAAAGAGAAAAACAGGTCCATTAACTAGAGGCCGCGGAAGGGATGTATATTTGAGATCACTCAAGGAGCAACCAAAAGATTGCCCATGGTTGTTGTATGTAGCAAAAAATACAGCTAAAGATTTATGGAGTGTTAGAACTTTCAGGGAGGAACACAAATGTTTGCAATCAAGAGAGATTAAAGCTTGTGACTACAAGTTTTTTTCAAAGCAAATAGTTGACTAAGTTTAAGTCAATCCAGATATTCCAATCAGGGTTGTTCAAGATCAGCTCACTAAATAGTTTGAAGTTCAAGTGTCTATGCAAAAGGCATTAAGGGCAAAAAGAACAAGGCAGAAATTGAGATTAGGGGTGATCATAAGCAGCAATACACCATTTTAAGATACTATGTTGAAGAGTTGCAGAAAACAAACCCAAATACAACAGTTAGGATAAGTGTACAAACTGCAAAAGATCCAACAAGTCCAACCAGAGTTTTTAAGAGAATGTATGTATGCTTAGGTGCTTTGAAGGAAGGATATAAAGTTTGTGAAAGAGAGTTGTTGGGGTTAGATGGTGCTTTTATGAAAGGTCCTTTTCACAGTCGACTTCTTACAACAATCGGTATTGATAGCAACAATGGAATATACCACTTAGCCTATGATGTTGCGAAGCTAAAACAAAGAGTCATGGGTTTGGTTTCTTGAATGTCTAGGAGATGATCTTGACTTGCAACCGAACTCAAATTACACTTTTATCGGTGATGTGAAAAAGGTGATGTTACATTTTAGTTAATTATATTCACTTGTATTTTTGATAAATGGTACTTTTATTAGTAATGAATTGATGCTCCTTTGTGTATGGTATCATTCCAAGATTAGCAATGATCTCTGTTGTAAAATCGGCTCAGTCGCCGATTAATCGCCGCGATAATCGCTAATCGCTCCTAAGCGCCTTGATTTATCGTAATCGGCCTATTTAATCATTTTGGTCAAGGATTGGTTAAAATCGGTCAACAAACCGATTAATCGGAGAAAATCGAACAAAATCGGTCTAATCGGATTAATCGAACAAAATCGCTTAAAATCGGTCAACAAAATCGCTTAAAAATCGGACAAAATCGCTTAAAATCGGTCAACAAACCGATTAATCATCAAAGATCACTTAAAATGGTCAACAAATCGACTAATATCTATGCTTGACTTTGAACTTTAAAGAATTATGTATTATGTTTATATTTGAACACCGAAAATATTTGAACTTTGATACACTCTACTTATCTCATACATATAATATAATATAATATGTAAAATTACAATTTTGTGCATAAAATTCCAATCGATTAATCTCCGATTAATCCCGCCTAACCGATTAATCGCTAGGCCCTACCCGACCGCCTCACTAGCGCTAGCGATTTTACAACCTTAGCGTGATAGATTCCTAGTCTTTGAACACGATATTGTTTGAGGCACATCCATGATAATATGAAATTGCAATGGAATGGTAGAGCATACAAGGAACATTTGTGGAGATGTGCAGAAGAACAACCATCCAACAATTTGAGGCGACCATGCTTGCATTCAAGAGTTATAGCGAACCACCCATACTTAGTTAAGTAAGATACCACCAACCCATTGGTCAAGATCGTATTTTCGTGTACTAACCAAATCTATGTCTATGTACATCTTTGTTGTACAATATTGTTCAACACGTTGTTTGTATAACTCAACATGTACTATAAATGTATAAGGATGGCTCATTCGATGTGTTACTTAATAACATGTGTGAGGTGTTCAATGGGAAACTAGTGAGAGGTAGGCACCAACCCATCATTCTCGCTTTGGAATACATTAAAGATGTTAGCCTTAATAGTTTTATAAGAAGTGATGGTCATTCACGTTTAGGAACTTTGTAACGTGTGTTAGATATCATGATAGAATAGTCAACGGGCTCGTGGATTGGACTAAGCTAAATGGGTATTAGTTTAGTTAAGCTAGCCTTTTATCACTTGTTATCCAATCCAAGTCCACGAGGCCCAAACCCAAGCCCATTAGGGCATCTAGTGCTTGTATATAAATACCCTCAAAGTCTCATTTGAGGGGTGTGTGAAAGTGTGTGTGTGTTTTCTTTGGAGCAATATAACATCTTATTTTTTCATCTTTCTATCTTGTTCATACGCATAACATACACGATTCATATATCATTCAAGTCACCATCTTTCCTTTCTTAATCTTTCTTCTTTACGCATATTGTGTTCGTGGTTGAAATGATATACGTGTTGGGTTTGTGATAAGGTTGATAAAAGTAAGGTCCTTCAATTGGTATCAATCGCCTAACAATGGTTTAGGAGTGTTTGGTTGAAGTTTTTGTGTAGTGGTTCTGCGTAGACTCGTTCTCAAAGTTATCTTGCTTAAAGCTTTACTTTTGCACCAAAATCTTCAAGATTCTTATGGTTTAAGGTTTTATAGTGTTAAAGAGTCTAGTTTTGGAAAAAGTTCAAGCTTTACGTGTTTTCATCAGTTTTAAACTCGTGTGTATTGGGTTGTACGTTTCTCGCATAAGCTATCTAAGCACTTTGGGTGAAAAAGGTCAAAACTTGTGTGTTATTTGAGTGTTTTAAAATTGTTTATGCAAGAGAAATTGTTTGAATCATTGGGAATTTTTACGCGTAAAGGTCAAAAGTCAAAACCCTAGTTTTTCTACGCATAACTTTTGGTGAACCATCTTCGTGCAACAACGGTTACTCGATGCTTCCTCACTTGGATAAGTGTGTGGAACACTTCGACTTGTAGATATATTTTATCTTTGTGACGATGTAAAGGATTTTTGTTTTAACCTAAGTTTATGCATAAGCGAGCGCTATTTACGAAACACTCTCACGCATAAGTTAACACTTACGCGTAAGGTTTTTGACTAAGAATTTTGTTTACGCATAAGCCTAAAGGTTACGCGTAAGTTTAGTTTTACGCATAAGGAATCCTACGCCTAAGCTTTCTACGCATAAGAATCCTCGCATAAACAATCCCACGCATAGCACTAGTTTCTACGCGTAAGAACAAGTTAACGAGTAAGATTTTGAGCAAAACTTCAAACGGCTATAACTTTTGAACCGTAACTCCGTTTTCAGCGTTTACCCATCAAAACGACCGTGAAAATGAGTAGAATAGACCACCGAAAAGAAGTTATTGAGGTTTTAAGTTTTAGACCAAATTTTCACTACAACAACCGAGCTTAATCTTCATCCAACACAATTCCTTTATCGTTGAATCGATCCTACATCAACTTTATCATATCATACCTTCATCAATGGCAACTCAACAAGACATTCATGCGGCCGGTGCCTAAAACCGTCCTCCCGTGTTGGAAAAAGGTGGTTATCTTCAATGGACAAGTCGAATGCTTCGTTACATCAAGACAAAACCTAATGGAAAATTGATGATTCAATCCATTAGAATGGACCCTTCATGCCTCGACAAGTCCAAGACCACAAATGCTGATGCAACACCTCCCGTCCCACCATTTTTTCGTCTTCAAAAGAATCGAGAATACTCAAGAGGATCGAAACAAGTCTATGCGAGATAACATGGCAATTCATATTGTCCAACCTGGTTTACCAAGAGACATCTTTCTTCTTTGTGAGCGGTTGTGGCCCGCTTTCGACATGTGGGAGCGTGTAAGACGGCTTTGTCATGGAATGAAATTGGTCAACAAGACATGGAGAACAAGTCGCTTCTTGAATGGGAGAAGTTCACATCAACTCGTGAGAATCCATTGAATCCTACTATGGAAGGTTTTGCACTTTAATGAATGAGCCGATCGAAACAAGTTGGCACCCGGAACTATCGTGAGCAACATTAAGTTCTGAACAATCTACCGTAAGAATGGGGACGATATGTCACTATTGTCAACCAAACAAAAGACTTACATCAAGTGAACTTTGATCAACTCAACGATTTTAAAACAAAACCAAACCAAGTGAATGAAGTCGGAAAGAAAGATTAGCAAAGAATCATGATCCATTAGCACTCATTGCAAAGACTCAAACTCCGGTGAATACACACCAACAAGCTTCATCATCTTCCACTAACAACAACTTGCGACAATACATTCCACAACAACAAGTCGTTATCCTCAACAACAAACCTATCCACCGAACAACAATATTACTGTGAACAAGGAATCACCGATATTGAAATGGAACCGAAGAAGCTTTGTCACAAGCATTTGCATTCTTGGGTGAAGCATTGAGAGGTCGCTATTCCACACCAACTAACAACAACCAAAGGATTTCATCGGACACTCGCATAGCAGCAAATTGCACGACCGGTGTGAACATGGGTCATCAAGGACAAATGGTTGGAGTTATTGGGAATCAACGAGGATATGCTCTTTGATTTCGCATGGGTAATCAGCGGTTCCGTATCGTGTCAGTTGGGTCGAATGTTGGAAATCGGATGGGACGAGAATGTTGGGAATAAGCGATGGTAATCGAATGGGAATGTTGCGACTCGATGTTGGGAATTATGGAAATGTGAATCGGGGTAATCATGTTAAGTGTTACAAGCTGTCAAGGTGGGTCACATGGCAAGGAATTGTCCCACTAAGCCACAAAGAAGAATGCTAAGTTTCTTCGAGCTATCTTGTTAGCACGAAGCAAGAAGCGGGGATGCAATTGAGTCTTTGAGGAAAATGATTTTTCACTATTATGGATGATTTGGAAGACCTCGAGGAAATCAATGCGAACCGCATCTTCATGGCAAATCTTGAGGAGACTAAGTACGACATCGACTCGACGCACCTCATGTCTATGACGCTAATGCAAGATCTCGAGGTACCAATCATTGATCCATGCTATAACAATGTCATATTTGATGTGTTTACTCATGAAGAACAACATTCGTGACATCAAGACCTACTTATGATACATACCGACAATCCGAGTTGTAGCAATACTAACTCGAGAATCCGATGTAGATCCTAGTGGGACCGTGTGGCACAAAATCTGAGACCGATGAGGAAACACGTGCTTATTTTGAATCATTAATCAATAAGCGTGGCATTGAAATTGAGAAAGTTAGAACGGTCCATCGCGAAGTTAAGGCCGCTAATGCTAAATTGACCGGCGAGCTTGAGAGTTACAAGGAGAACGCAAAAGCCTTTTAATTTCATAAAAACAAAGAATCAAAATTAGAAATTGGTTATCGAAATTTGGTTTCTAAAGAACAACTATTGCAAATCAAGTATAATACACTTGATGTGAATTTGAACTTGAAAATTAAATCTTTAAACAAGGAAATTTCGATTTAAATAACCAACTTTCTAAACAAAAAGAAATGTTTTCGAATCTTGAAAAGAGAAGAAGCGGTTGATTCTTGATTTTCAAAATGAGAAGATTCTCTTCTTGATGAAATTCTTGATAAAATGAAAAATCCAAACCTTGGAAATTTTGCTTCTTAAACGGGTCATTCTGCTCAAACAATCAAGATGCTTTCTAATCAAGTAAATTCGCGTTTTCATACTAATCATAGAATGGCACATGGTAACAACCCTTCTTCGTTCCTCAAGAAAGCTCGAAACCTCGGAATGTGTTAAACAATGGAAATGTTTTACATGAACCCATTATTGTTCGTGATTCTCTTAAAACGTTAGAACTATCCGAGGAGAGTAGATCAAAATGAAACAAAAATCCGAAATCAAACCAATTGATTATAACAAATGGAACAAAATTAACGGAATTACGTCACACCCCAATTTACTGCTTTGCGTGAATGGAATTCGGGATTGATGTCATAGCACCACATCACAGTTATATTGAACGACCTAAAGTGTCGTTTAAAACACATCGTTGGATATTTCATAAAACATTCGAGAACAACATCGGTCCCAAAAGGTTTACAAAGTTTATGGAAATACATCCATGTTACAAATCCAAACGATGTTTTGAAATAAAGTGCCATAATGTACATAATGTAAGTCGACGCCATGACTCAAAATGTAGGTCCCTAAACCATGTCATGATGAATGCCTCGCCACACGAAAATACATTGCTAAAACGGTCAACAATAATGTTGGTGAGAATCATAGGTTTATGTAAATGTTTTATACGACTACACAAGTATAGACCATGCATGACAATCCATCACGTAAAAATAATGTTACAATTGCTCTAAGCCCATGACCCCAAACTAGACTGCTCAATAATGTATGCCCTCGCAGAGTGTTTGCCGACAACTCCGTAATGTTATCAAATGAAATGCATCCGTTTGCACGGTTGGGATTCACCAACTCGGATGGAGGCGTCACCCTCGATAGATCTATCCACTCATCCTCGCTTCAAAGATTAACGGTTCATGTTCAAGTAATGGGGACTTTCAAATTGGCAAATGCGGTAACTTAAGCAATGTAATTGAATTTAACATACTTGGTATCGTACAAAAAAATGTAGTGCAATGTATTCTCCCCCGTGGGTTTGAAAATAATCGAAAGCATGTAAAACGGGGCTATGAAAACTCACTTGGTAAACTGGAATAATGGCAAAAGTGAGTACACCGAGGTATAATGTAATGCGTCAACCGGGACCTATTATCAATGATATGATATGTCATGAGTTGCAATGTAATGTTATGCATGCACTTCGTATGTTACTTATACCATTTGCGGGTTTTGAAAATATTACTCGTCGTTGAAAAATACTCTTTTGACGCCTTGACCCTTCAAAAATGACTTTACATGTTTTACGTCAAAATGTCATCCTATAATGGTTTTATAATGATTTTGGTGAAATTACTACTTTTCGTCGCAAAACAATGTCGTCGGAAAATCATGAAATCAACAAAATGGCTCCGGAAAAGTAGTCGTAAAATGGTGTACGTCGATCGTTAGAGAACGAACTCGACGGTTTTGGAAAGTTTGTATCGATATCTAGAAGTTTCAGTTCAGAGTTTTCGTCCAAAAGGTCTCGATCATAAAGATATCAAGGGCTAAAGATGGTGGTTTTGGCTAATTGTGTGCGTAAAATGAGTTTCGCCAAGTTTGAACATCCGTAATTAATTCACTATAACTCCGCTTGGCAAACAACTTTTTGTTTTGAAAAATATGGCCGATGAACTTGATTCTACTAGAAGACAATTTGTTCCAAAAGTTTCACATCATGGTTAAAAGCGCATAAACATGGTCGTTCTGACTACTAAAATACTTGTAACGTAAAAATAATATAGTTTTTCGTAAAATAATATTTACGGCAACTTTATAAAACGGGCATATCTTTGTCGTTTTAAACCGCTTTCACGTAAAATATGTCCTTAGCTTCGTATCGAAGTAAACTAATATATTTTTGACTAGTCGAAATAATTTGTGAAGCTTAAGGCTCGTTTTGACCCGAACAAACTAAAAACTGCATGCTGAATTTTCGAAAATAATACGTTTCGTCGTCAAACTTTAAAAATCCATAACTTCTTCGTTATAAGTCCGCTTTTATCCGCTCAAAAGGCCACGGATTCGTTTTAAAGTATATTTTCTAAATATCAAGGCCAAAGTTTCGTACCAACTGTTGGTTTTTCCAGAAATTCGAAATAAGGACAGAACCTTTTTAATACGCATTGAAAATAGTTTTTCTCGGACAAAACCTATTCTAATCCCTTCAAATCAACTCCAAAACTAATCTAATCCTACCATACACCTTCTTAGGGTGTCATGGGTTCCTAATCACCATCAAGACCAAAGAATACCATGGGAATATTTATAGGATGACCAATATGTATATATAACTCAAAAATCATGAAATAAAATGGTATAAATCACATAACATGCATACTATCTCCAAAATGAAAAGAAACATATGAAATGAAAAGGAAACTTGAAAATGGAAGAAATATGCTTACTAGTGATAGTGATGAGGTGAAAGAACCAAGGTTACCTAAATACTCTAGATTTTTATTTCAAAATCTTAGAAAGAGTATACACTAGATTGTTTAAACACTTGAAGTTGCAAAATTTTGTGATCCTTCTTGAAAACCTTGATGGCCGGTTTTATGGTGTGAAAAACAAAGAGAGAAAATATTTTTGTTACTAGGTGAATTATTGGAAGTGATATGAAATGTGTTAAGTGAAGACTTTGTAGTAGTGTGTAAATTTGTACAAATCAAGAAGCCATACCACTTCATTAATACCACCCTCCCCTTGTCGGCCAAGGGGGAGGGATTTGGTAAGATATAGATTTTTTTTTTTTTTTTTAAATGTATATAATTGTACTTGTATAATATTTGTGTAATTTTGTAAGAAAAAGGTAAGTAAAGTGTAGAAAATGTACAAGTAAGTTTTTGATAGGTCAAAATAGATTGTAATGATATAATAAAAATTGTAAAAATACTTTCCTTGTGAAAATTGAGTGATAAAAATAATTATCGTATAATTTTTAAGAAAACGACGTAATAATTTAACTGTAACGATTTATGTACCAAATAAATTTGAAACACTAGGAAAACTAAAATATAGTTTTATAAACTAAATGTGAGTTTAAAAATACATCGGGATCATTTTGAAAGTAACGGATTAAATATACAAAATAATAACTCACGCGATAAAGATTATTAAACATAAAAATTACGCGTTAAAGTGAAATAAAATGTCGTGAATGAATTAATGAGATGCACATGATGTCAATGAAATGTAGACTAATCATAGTCCATATGAAATGTACGTGATGTCATGATCATGAATTCGCCGCTAAACCTCCAAGGTTACGCGAATTTGAAACAAGTAAACCAAGCTTACTATAAATATTGAAATAATGAGACATGAACGGTGTAGAAATGACCGAAGTACGGGTTGTCACATTCGCCCATCAAAAAGGAATTCAGTCCCTCGAATTCAATCGTTATTAGGTCTAACGGTGTCGGCGAAAAGATGAGGATACTTGTGTCGCATCCGGTCTTCCTGCTCCCAAGTAAACTCAGGACCTCGTCGAGAATTCCAACGAACTTTCACAATCGGAATACGACTCTGTTTCAACTGCTTGACCTCGCGGTCCATGATTTCTACAGGTTCCTCCACAAAATTGAGTTTGTCGTCAAGCTGAACTTCGTCCAATGGAATAATGAGCGATTCGTCCGAAAGACACTTCTTCAAGTTTGAAACGTGAAACGTGTTGTGCACATGACTGAGTTCTGGTGGGAGATCAAGTCGATAAGCTACCGGACCAACTCGGCTCAAAATCTTGAATGGTCCAATGTATCTCGGGTTCAACTTTCCACGCTTTCCAAAACGTACCACGCCCTTCCAAGGCGATACTTTTAACATAACTTTGTCGCCCACTTGAAATTCCAAATCCTTGCGTCTAACATCCGCATAACTTTTCTGTCGACTCCTGGCAGTTCTAAGTCTATCACGAATTTGAACGATCTTCTCGGTTGTTTCCCGTACCATTTCTGGACCAGTAAGTTGTGCGTCTCCTACCTCGGCCCAACAAACAGGTGATCGGCACTTACGACCATAGAGTGCCTCGAATGGTGCCATCTTGATACTGGTGTGATAACTATTGTTGTACGAGAATTCAATCAATGGCAAATGGTTAGCCCAACCATTTCCAAAATCAATCACACATGCCCTCAAAGATGTCTTCTAATGTTTGAATAGTCCTTTCACTTTGACCGTCTGCTTGTGGGTGATATGTCAGTGCTCATCTCTAATCGGTTCGAATGAATCTTGCAATGAATTCCGAAAGTTTGAAGTGAATCGACTATCTCGCCGGAAATGATAGAAATTGGTGCTCCGTGCCTCGAGACTATTTCCTTGACGTAAAGTCTAGTGAGTTGTTCCATGGAATAAGTCTCTAATCGGTATGAAATGGGCTGACTTGGTAAGGCGATCAACAATTACCCAAATAGCGTCAGTAACCTCCCGATGTCTTAGGAAGTTTCAGTAACAAAGTCCATTGTAATGCGTTCCCATTTCCATTGAGGAATTTCCGGTTGTTGGAGTAAACCTCAAGGCTTCGATATTCGACTTTTACCTTAGCACAGTAAGACATTTGCTAACGACGTGGCAATCTCCGCTTTCATGTTCGCCACCAATAAAGCTTCTTAAGATCTTGATACATCTTATCCGATCCTGGATGTATAGAATACTTTGACTTATGCGACTCATGCATAATCAATTCTCGTATTCCGCCATACAATGGTACCCACATTCTATCCTTGAAACATAGTACTCCATCTGCTCTCTTTACAAAACCATTTGCGCTTTCGGGCATACCATAAAGCTTTTCACTTGGTCGGTTTTCCTCCTTAAGTGCCTCGACTTGTGCTTCATGGATTTTCGATGGTAAAGGAGAAATAATCGTCATTCCCAATGATCGAACTCTTAAAGGTTTAGGTCTCTCTTTCCGACTAAGAGCATCAGCCACAACATTGGCTTTTCCCGGGTGATACTTGATTTCACAATCATAGTCGCTGAGTAATTCCAACCAACGACGTTGCCTCATGTTAAGTTCCTTTTGATCAAGAATATATTGCAAACTCTTGTGGTCAGTAAACACTGTACACTTTGTACCATAGAGGTAATGTCTCCAAATCTTGAGCGCAAAAACTACGGCTCCTAACTCGAGATCATGAGTGGTGTAATTCTTCTCATGAGTCTTAAGTTGTCGAGAAGCATACGCTATCACCTTCTCGTTTTGCATTAAAACAGCCCCAAGTCCTTTATGCGAAGCGTCGCAATATACAACAAAGTTCTCAATGCCTTCGGTAGTGCCAAAATCGGCGACCGCAAAGTTTTTGCTTCAACAACCGAAAAGCAACTTCTTGTTTCTTCCCCACTCATACTTCTTGTTTTTCTGTGTCAACTTGGTCAAAGGTCTCGCTATCTTCGAAAAACCTTCATGAACCTTCGGTAATACCCGGCTAGTCCTAGAAATTGTCGAATTTCCGTAGGATTCGTTGGAGTAGCCCAATCTTTCACGACTTCAATCTTTATGGATCAACTTGTAGTCCTTGACTATCAATGATGTGACCAAGAAATTGCACTTTGTGGTTCCAAAATCACACTTGAAAACTTGGCATACAACTTCTCATTCTTGAGTAGCCTTAAAATCGTCCTTAAATGCTCTTCGTGCTCTTCTTTGCTCTTGGAGTAGATCAAGATGTCGCCAATGAACACTATAACAAACTTGTCCAAATCGGCTTACAAACTCTATTCATGAGATCCATGAATACCGCCGGTGCATTAGTCAATCCAAACGGCATCACTTGAAACTCGTAATGACCGTAACGTGTTCTAAACGCCGTCTTGGAATATCCTCTTCCCGAACTCGAAGATGATAACCCGACCGAGATCAATCTTGGAATAAATCTCGAACCTTGCAACCGATCGAACAAGTCATCAATTCGGGAGTGGGTAACGATTCTTCACCGTTAACTTGTTCAACTCTCGATAATCTATGCACATTCGGAAGGATCCATCTTTCTTCTTTACAAACAAGACCGGTGCTCCCAAGGCGAGGAACTCGGCCTAATGAATCCTTTGTCTAGAAGCTCTTGCAATTGATTAGACAACTCTTGCATTTCGGATGGCGCTAAGCGGTGCGGTGCTCACAAGAATCGGTGCAGCTCCGCACTAAGTCAATTTGAAACTCTACTTGACGTGCGGTGGAAGTCCCGTAAATCCTCGGAAATACTTGAAAAATTCACGGACAATAGGAACATCTTCAAGTCGCTTCTCCTCCGACTTTTTCTCGGTTACATGGGCTAAGAAAGCAAGACAACCTTTCTTAATGTACTTCTCCGCTTTGATACTCGATATGATACTAATTCTCGTTCCACTGCTCCCCACGAATAATCAAAGTTTCGCCATTGTAGGAAGATGAACAACTTTCTCATCACAATGATCTTTGCGCGATGCTTAGATAACCAATCCATGCCTATGACGACGCCAAAACTACCAAGCTCTACGGGCATGAGGTCTATGTTGAAGGATGGTTAAGAAAATTGAATGTGCAACCGCGAACAATGGTGTTGGTGCTAACTACGCTACCATTAGCTAATTCAACGTTGTATGATATGTCTAATGTAGTTGGTTTAATGTTGAGCAAAGGTGCAAATGCAGAGACACAAAACTTTTATCGGCACCGAATCAAATAAAATCAAGCATAACGATTATTGAGAAGGAACGCATCTGTAATGACATTCGGTCCTCCCTATCCTCTCCGCCTCCAATGACGTAAACCCTTCCTTGAGCCATACCTCCTTGATTCGGATTTGCTTGATTCTTTCCTTCTTGCAATCCCTCTTGTAGTGTCCAGTTTCCCCGCAACCAAAACATGTAACTTTTGGTGCCGTGCAATCCCTAGTACGGTGGCCAACTTTCTTGCAATTCTCACACGGATCAGGACATCGACCCGGATTGTGGTGACTCAAACACTTATTACACTTCGGCAAAACCCCGAATATCCTTTTCCTTCTTTTGACCCGCGGCATAAACCTTAGCAACCTCTTGCCTTTTGGGTGGTTGTTGAGTAGCATTTCTACCCCTGGTGTTGTCCCATTTCCGCTTGTTGTTGTTGCTATTATTGTTGTTGTAGTTGGCTCGGTTGTTGTTGTTGAAACGGTTGTTGGGGTTGTTGTTGTTGTTTCGGTTAGTGGTGGTGTATTTACCTCGCTTCACCACTTGTGCCATCAACTTCTGAGTCACTCGAATAGCTTCCTCGATTGTTTGTGGATCAAACGATGTCACATCTCCTTGAATCACTTCGGGAAGTCCCCCGATAAAAGCCTCTAGCAACTTCTCGTTATCCGATACCATCGACGGGCATAACGCGGCTAATTCCTGGAATCTCCGAATGTAAGTGTCAATGTCATAGCCAATAGTTACTAACTCGTAGAACTCCGTCTCTAACTTTTTGATTTCCGTTCGAGGACAAAACTTCTTAGTCACCAAGCCTTTAAATTCCTCCCACGTAAGCTTAAAAGCATTCTCCATACCAATCGGTTGAGCGATGAATTCCACCATGACAACGCTCCATCGAGTAATGTGCTCGTAGCAAACTTAACTTTACTATCATCCGGACAAGCACAAAGCAAAAACACCGACTCCAACTTTTCAAACCATCTAACCATTGTCAGTAGCTCCTCGGTACCTCGAAACTTAGTGGGTTCACCACTCTTGAAATCTTTGTACGAACATTTCTTAACCCCGATCCTCCTGCATTACCGAAGAGCGTAGCAAGCCTTGCGGCTTCAAAGAAGACCATGCCTCAAAGAAGAAGAAGAAGAACCATCGCTTCCTTTCGACTCTTAAAGCATTAGCAATGCTATCGCTCACCAACTTTTGAATTGTTGCTTGGGTCATTTCAACCGTAGCTTTCTTGATGCCATAACTCTTCAAAATCACAAGATGAAACAATTATGAGAACTCGTAAGTAGAAACAACCATCATACAAATATATCCACAACCACAACATGCATAAAGATAAATGGAATCACAACGAACAATAACGAAATATCACCAATATAATCACAACACACGTGGATAATATACATGAAAATTTCGCCTACATGGACCGATATCATACATAATAATAACCATTCCTACATAGTAGAGTCAATACTTGATACATTTGTTTGTACAACAATCAAAAGACAACAAGTTCTTTAAACTACGCCACACACCTTGTGACTAGGATAATAATGGTCAAAACTATACATGACAAAGTCTACATAAGGCACCTCATGGTGCTCCGCCGCCCTATCCTCAAGATCGCGAACCCGAGTAACCAAACTATCAATCAAACTCCTCATCTCATCCATCCGACCGCAATGTAACAATAGTCTCACGAGCTAAAGATAACTCCCGCGATCGACTCAGAACTCATCTCGTGCCATATCGGCTCTGTCAAACAACTCGGCATCTCCGCCTCAACTCCGTGATATGCTCTCTATCCTCTATCTGCCTATGCCGAATACTCGATGAGATAAGTCAATACAAACCCCGCCTAATATCAAACCCTCGACCTCCTCAAACATGGGCTCAATCCTATCTACCGACAGCCTCGCAATCGTCGCACAAACTATCAACTGGATCCGCCGAGCATCAATACGGGCCCTAATGCCTCGATAGAAGGTCGTCGTGCAACAATGGCCCTATAACTCTCTCTAACTCGAACCTAGCGGGTGGCTCGGGCTCGATCGATGGTGGTGTAGGATATCAAAACGAGCACGCTTTTGGGCGGCAAGTCCGTCGAGGTAAAGGATCTCTAAGAAAATATGATGATGATGGTGATGATGGTGCCGGCAGTGGTCTTGGTGGTGGTGATGGTGCGAGCAACGGGTTATGAGTGGGCTAACGTGAGGAGTGGGTGCGACTTCGCCTCCTCGAAGGTTCGGTCTCGGTGTCGGTCATGATCGCTGGGAAGGCTGAGTGGAACCAATGGAAGATACGACCTCGGTGGAATGTGATGAATCATCATCCATGATGGGTTATTGGAACATCATCCGAGCTAGAGTCCGATGATATGGTGATAGGGTGAGAATCAAGACATGTCTGTGACAACCGATGTGAAATAAATGTAAATAATCTCGAATAAAGTGTAAGTGAATCCGCATGAAAATGAATATGTACTATGATGAAATGATGAGATGCTATGATAATGTAGCTATAGTCTAGGGTCAATGATGCAACCTAGTTCTCTATAATCGTAGCTCGTACCAATCACACACCCCAATTTACTGCTTTTTGCAATGAATGGAATTCACGGGATTGACCGTCATAGCACCACATCACAGTTATATTGAACGACCTAAAGTGTCGCTTTTAAAACACATCGTTGGATATTTCATAAAACATTCGTAGAACAACATCGGTCCCAAAAGGTTTACAAAGTTTATGGAAATACATCCATGTTACAAATCCAAACGATGTTTTGAAATAAAGTGCCATAATGTACATAATGTAAGTCGACGCCATGACTCAAAATGTAGGTCCCTAAACCATGTCATGATGAATGCCTCGCCACTCGAAAATACATTGCTAAAAACGGTCAACAATAATGTTGGTGAGAATCATAGGTTTATGTAAATGTTTTATACGACTACACAAGTATAGACCATGCATGACAATCCAATCACGTAAAAATAATGTTACAATTGCTCTAAGCCCATGACCCCAAACTAGACTGCTCAATAATGTATGCCCTCGCAGAGTGTTTGCCGACAACTCCGTAATGTTATCAAATGAAATGCATCCGTTTGCTCGGTTGGGATTCACCAACCCGGATGGAGGCGCCACCTCGATAGATCTATCCACTCATCCTCGCTCAAAGATTAACGGTTCATGTTCAAGTAATGGGGACTTTCAAATTGGCAAATGCGGTAACTTAAGCAATGTAATTGAATTTAACATACTTGGTATCGTATAAAAAAATGTAGTGCAATGTATTCTCCCCGGGTTTGAAAATAATCGAAAGCATGTAAACGGGCTATGAAAACTCACTTGGTAAACCGGAATAATGGCAAAAGTGAGTACACCGAGGTATAATGTAATGCGTCAACCGGACCTATTATCAATGATATGATATGTCATGAGTTGCAATGTAATGTTATGCATGCACTTCAGATGTTACTTATACCATTTCATGGTTTTGAAAATATTACTCGTCGTCGAAAAATACTCTTTGACGCCTTGACCCTTCAAAATGACTTTACATGTTTTACGCCAAAATGTCATCCTATAATGGTTTTATAATGATTTTGGTGAAATTACTACTTTTCGTCGCAAAACAATGTCGCGGAAAAATCATGAAATCAACAAAAATGGCTCGGAAAAGTAGTCGTAATGGTGTACGTCGATCGTTAGAGAACGAACTCGACGGTTTTGGAAAGTTTGTATCGATATCTAGAAGTTTCAGTTCAGAGTTTTCGTCCAAAAGGTCTCGATCATAAAGATATCAAGGGCTAAAGATGGTGGTTTTGGCTAATTGTGTGCGTAAAATGAGTTTCGCCAAGTTTGAACATCCGTAATTAATTCACTATAAACCGCTTGGCAAACAACTTTTTGTTTTGAAAAATATGGCCGATGAACTTGATTCTACTAGAAGACAATTTGTTCCAAAAGTTTCACATCATGGTTAAAAGCGCCAAAACATGGTCGTTATGACTACTAAAATACTTGTAACGTAAAAATAATATAGTTTTTCGTAAAATAATATTTACGGCAACTTTATAAAAACGGGCATATCTTTGTCGCTTTAAACTGCTTTCACGTAAAATATGTCCTTAGCTTCGTATCGAAGTAAACTAATATATTTTTGACTAGTCGAAATAATTTGTGAAGCTTAAGGCTCGTTTTTGACCCGAACAAACTAAAACCGCATGCTGAATTTTCGAAAAATAATACGTTTCGTCGTCAAACTTTAAAATCCATAACTTCTTCGTTATAAGTCCGCTTTTATCCGCTCAAAAGGCCACGGATTCGCTTTTAAAGTATATTTTCTAAATATCAAGGCCAAAGTTTCGTACCAACTGTTGGTTTTTCCAGAAATTCGAAATAAGGACAGAACCTTTTTAATACGCATTGAAAATAGTTTTTCTCGGACAAAACCTATTCTAATCCCTTCAAATCAACTCCAAAACTAATCTAATCCTACCATACACCTTCTTAGGGTGTCATGGGTTCCTAATCACCATCAAGACCAAAGAATACCATGGGAATATTTATAGGATGACCAATATGTATATATAACTCAAAAATCATGAAATAAAATGGTATAAATCACATAACATGCATACTATCTCCAAAATGAAAAGAAACATATGAAATGAAAAGGAAACTTGAAAATGGAAGAAATATGCTTACTAGTGATAGTGATGAGGTGAAAGAACCAAGGTTACCTAAATACTCTAGATTTTTATTTCAAAATCTTAGAAAGAGTATACACTAGATTGTTTAAACACTTGAAGTTGCAAAATTTTTGTGATCCCTTCTTGAAAACCTTGATGGCCGGTTTTATGGTGTGAAAAACAAAGAGAGAAAAATATTTTTGTTACTAGGTGAATTATTGGAAGTGATATGAAATGTGTTAAGTGAAGACTTTGTAGTAGTGTGTAAATTTGTACAAATCAAGAAGCCATACCACTTCATTAATACCACCCTCCCCTTGTCGGCCAAGGGGGAGGGATTTGGTAAGATATAGATTTTTTTTTTTTTTTTTAAAATGTATATAATTGTACTTGTATAATATTTGTGTAATTTTGTAAGAAAAAGGTAAGTAAAGTGTAGAAAATGTACAAGTAAGTTTTTGATAGGTCAAAATAGATTGTAATGATATAATAAAAATTGTAAAAATACTTTCCTTGTGAAAATTGAGTGATAAAAATAATTATCGTATAATTTTTAAGAAAACGACGTAATAATTTAACTGTAACGATTTATGTACCAAATAAATTTGAAACACTAGGAAAACTAAAAATATAGTTTTTATAAACTAAATGTGAGTTTAAAAATACATCGGGATCATTTTTGAAAGTAACGGATTAAATATACAAAATAATAACTCACGCGATAAAGATTATTAAACATAAAAATTACGCGTTTAAAGTGAAATAAAATGTCGTGAATGAATTAATGAGATGCACATGATGTCAATGAAATGTAGACTAATCATAGTCCATATGAAATGTACGTGATGTCATGATCATGAATTCGCCGCTAAACCTCCAAGGTTACGCGAATTTGAAACAAGTAAACCAAGCTTACTATAAATATTGAAATAATGAGACATGAACGGTGTCGAGAAATGACCGGAAAGTACGGGTTGTCACATCTCAGTTTGAACAAGCGCCCATTTTGAAAGAAACAATGACTTTGTCAAGGACCATAAACCGGTAAAGCAAGCTAATGATCGTGGTCGAACACATCAAATTTTGGAAAATTTAAATGACTCTCTTGAAGATGTTCTACCATCGATATTATGTCCATTATTTTACAAACATATTCGTGAAGATCATGAAAGACTCCAACAGAGACCTCCAAAATTGTTTCAAAATATGAAAAGCACTTGAGAAACTTGAAAAGAAAATGTCTCATATTTTAAACAACTTGATCGAAAAACTGAGGAATGCAAGTATGACAAACCATCAAATGAACCATGTGCCTACAATGACATGAAAGCGAAAATGATCTTTGAGGGCTCACCGGAATGTAAAAAGGAAAGGCAAGGATACTAAGATTTCAAAACCATTGACCGAGGAGAAAGCAATGTTCCCAAACCGGTTTTAAAACCAAAATGTCTGCTTTATGCCTCCTCCAAAAGTCAATGAGAAAATGATTTATCCAAACCAACAATCCACCGCCTTGCCTAATCAAAATGTTGATAAAGGAAAAGCGGTTATCGAGAAACCAAAATTTTTAGCACCGGCCTTTTAAGATGAGTACCACTAATGCGCTCGCTTCCACATCTAAACCATATGGAACAAACGACATAAGTTTAGAAAAGCACTCGAAAGAGACTAGGAAAGCCGAAACCACTTCTAGATAAAATGTGAATCCTAATGAGTGTGCCTTACCTTCTACAGACTAGGAAGCACCTCTAGAGCAGCAAACTAAAGCCTAAGAGCAATACAAGGAACAATAAAGTCTCGCTTTCCTCTAAGAGTAGTCGCTTGAATAAAGAGAAGAAAGTAGAAGAACACCCTAGGAGTTTACCGCTTTGTAATAAGAAAGACATTTCATCCGAATGTACCGAACCTATGAAACTTGCTAAGTCTAATGAATGTGTTGAATCTCTTTGTTTAACTTGCAAGAAATCTTTAACTAATGTTCATGATGATTGTGTTTCTAAGAATGAGATTGTTAAGCTCATTAAGAAGAATGTTCCCAAAAGAACTTATGCTAAACGAATAGGAAGACTAGTTGCAAGACTTAGGCTTTACACTATTGATAGGAGCATAATGTTTACTATAGGGATGACATTTGAAACCCACGGTAGAAATTTCACACTCCGTAATGGTAGAATGAGTGATGAACCCGTCTTACCAATAGATAACTTCTATGAGTGTGATCGTGATTTTACCTCTAACCCAAAGGAACCAAAATCAAAATGGTTTCCAAAATCTTCTTCTTCGTTATTGGCGGGTTATCGAAATATGTCTTTGGATCGTCGACTCGGGTTGCTCCAAGCACATGACCGAATCAAGTCGATCAATTTCGTTTGGAAATTCATGGAACCGTACATTTCGAAATGATCATGTAGCAGCTATCATGGGTTATGGATATCTACCTTTGGAAATTATTTGATCACTGGGTTTACTATGTCGAAGGGTTGGGACACAATTTGTTTTCATCAAGCGCTTTGTGATGCAGATTAAGAGGTTGCTTTTAGGAAAATGCTTGCTTCGTTAGAAACTTGATGACACTGATATCTTAACTAGGAATCGTGATACAAACTTGTATGCTATCGACATCAATCAAATGGCCTCTTCATCACCAATATGTCTCATGACACGAGCATCTGGAACACAGTCCTGGTTGTGGCATAGAAGGTTATCTCATCTCAATTTCGACACCATCAACAATCTTGCCAAAGACAACATCGTCAATGGACTTCCAAAGTTCAAATACACCAAGGATCACTTATGTCCATCATGCGAACAAGGAAAAGCAAAGAGAATCATATAAACCCAAACCCGCATCGAGTTCGTAAGCAAGGTTGCATATGTTGCATATGGACTTATGTGCCCAATGAGAGTTGAAAGCATTAACGGAAAAAGTATATTCTTGTTATCGTTGATGACTATTCAAGATATACATGGGTTAGGTTTTGAGATCTAAAGACGAATCACCGTGCATCATCATCACCTTTCAAGTGTATTCAACTACTTCTTCAAGCTCCAGAAGAGTTGAAAGAATGTATAACCACACCGAATTCACAAATCGGGTTAAGAGCTTATTTTGAAGATGTTGGAATAACTCATCAAACATCGCTTGTTAGAACTCCACAAAGAATGGGGTAGTTGAAAGAAGAAATCGAACTCTTGTGGAAGCTGCTCGCACAATGGTAATTTATTCTAGTGCACCGTTATTTCTATGGGTCGATGTCATGCACGCTTGTTTTACTCATAACCGATCCTTCATCCATCTAAGATTCAATAAAACCCCATATGAGCTTGTGAACAATGTAAAACCCGATATCTCTTACTTTACGTGTTTGGCGCTTTGTGCTATCCTACGAATGACGAGAAGATCTAGGAAAACCGAAAGCAAAGGGTGATATTGGAATCTTCATTGGATATTCGAGATAACTCGAGGGCATCTGTGGTGTATAACAGAGAACTAGGAGGATCATGGAGACGATGAATGTGAACTTTGATGAACTTTCACAAATGTCTTCTCGAGAGACTCTCTAGAACCCGCACTAAACCCGCAGACTTGGACACATCGCCTCAGACTCAGACATCAAAGAGCTCCATCAACTTTTGCCGCCACTCCTCATGAACAAGAATGGGAGAAATTCTTTGAGTTAATGTTCGATGAATATTATGGTGGAACTTCGACAAATGCATCAAACCATCATTCCGCCGCACCCGCTCAAAATCATCTACCACCGCCACCAACAAGATGCATCTACAACGGTCGAAACCAATGCATCAACTCCATCAACATCATCTACATCTACTCCAAAGAACTCCAATTCTTCAAACAGCTTTACCAAAGGTTGATGAGCAAAACCAAAACATATCATTTCAAGAAGAACCTACTCAAAACCGTAATGATGCAACGTTAGATGCGAATCTATTTGAAAACCCGCTTGCTACGGAATCACCGAATCTTCTTCAAGCTTACGAGAACATCTAACTCGCACACGCTTAACCAACGGTATCCTTCTACTCAAGTGGACAAAGATCATCCTATTGAACAAGTTATTGGTGAACCTTCACGCCAATTCAGACGAGACGCCAACTTGCCACCGATTGCGACTTATGCATTTACCTTTGCTCAATTAGCAATATAGAGCCAAAGAACATTCGCGAGGCAATGGCGTAACCAAAGCATGGATAGAAGCAATGCAGAGGAACTTCTCCAATACCGCCTACATGACTCTTGGGATATGGTTCCAAGACCAATTAACGCTCGCGGCCATTGATCTCAAGTGGTTATGGAAAAACAAAGGGATGAAGAAATGACGAATTCACAACAAAGCTCGCCTTGTGGCCAAAGGATACAGACAGAAGAAGGGATAGACTTTGAAGAGTCATTCAAGCCGGTAGCTAGACTAGAAGCGTCAGATATTCTTGGCCTATGCACTCACAAAACATCACGGTTTATCGATGGACATTAAGACCGCGTTCTTGAATGGAACTCGAAAGAAGAAGTGTACGTGAGTCACCTGTAAGGCTTCAGAGACATGGAACATCCGGACTACGGCTACAAACTCAAAAAGGCAATCTATGGTTTAAAGCAAGCTCGATAGCGTGGTATGACGAACCGTCCTCTTTCCTTATCCTAAAAATTTCACCAAAGGAACGGTTGATCCTACCTTGCTTACACAAAAAGCAAAACGACATTTTGATTGTTCACATTTACGTGACGACATCATTTTGGGTCCACTAATCCGAAACTTTCAAAACATTTTGAAAATATCATGAAAAGCAAATTTGAAATGTCCATGATGGGGAACTAAAGTTTTTCTTGGTTTACAAATACATCAATCCTCACGTGGAATTTTTATTAATCAAGCGAAATATACAACCGAGATTTTGAAAATCATGGTATGGATAATTGTGACTGCCGGAACACCAATGGTAACTTCACCAAAAATTGGAGCCGATTTGTTTGGGAAACCTATTGATCCAAGAAATATCGAGCATGATTGGTTCTCTCATGTACCTCATCGCTAGTCGAATTCGATATTCATTTTGTTGCTTGCTTATTAGCACGGTTTCGTGCAAAGCCTACCGAATCGCACCTCAAAGAGATTAAAAGGATCTTTCGCACCAAGACATCCATTCACAAGGGTCTTTGGTATCCGAAGGAACCGGATTTGATCTAATTGCCTTTTCGATGCGGATCACGAGGTGACCAAGTTACGACAAAAGTACATCGGAGGAGCACAATTTTGGGTGAAAAGTTAGTAAGTCGGGTCTTCAAAGAAACAAGATTGCACTGCACTTTCAACCGTGGCCGAGTATGTGTCTCTATCTGCGTGTTGTGCTCAAGTTCTATGGATGAGAACACAACTCACAGATTATGGCTTTACTTTCGATAAAATACCTATGTATTGTGACTCGAAAAGTGCCATAGCCATATCATGCAATCCTGTTCATCACTCAAAGACTAAGCATATCAGAGTCCGCTACCACTTCATAAAAGAACATGTGGAAGAAGGTACTGTTGAATTATTTTTCGTGAAGACAGATTACCAACTCGCCGATATATTTACTAAAGCCCTTCCAAAAGAAAGGTTTGACGATTTAGTTCGACGAATTGGAATGCGAAGCCTAACCCCGAGGAGTTAGAACGCCTTCTCGAATCTTCTTGAAAATGATTTTCCAAAAGCTTTCTTGTAAATATTTTGAAAAACAAAATACAAAATTTGAAAACCAACAAAAGCAAAATATAAAAATAAAAACTTTCAAAAACACAAAAACTATAGAAAATCAAAATCCAAAATATTCTTCTCACGACATGTCTCTTGTATAATCGATATTCAGACATTTATAGAAATGTCATTCAACAATGATACGGGCATGTACAGATGCTTGAGCGAGAGTTCTTTAAATGTTTTCCAAAACATGTCGCTTCTCAAAAAATTTCATAAAATGGCTTTCAGATACTTGAAGACGAAACCCGGACTAAAATGATGACTTTTGATTATTTCAAATCAAAACTCGTGTTTTTAAAGAAAAATCAAGTGTACGCTCAAAGGCACTACATTTAAATTGGTGAGAAATCATCATCATCTTGAGCACCTTTTTCAAGATTGTTCAAAAGATTTTCAAAATCTTTCAAAATATTTTGTGCTCAAGATAACTCCTCTAAAACCCTTTAATTGATTATGCTTTATTAAAGGGGAGTATAAAACAAAAATGTTCCAAATTCATGCTTAAATCAAATCCGTTTGTCTCCCCAAAATATTCTAAAATGTTAATTAATCCGTTGATATCAAAAATATCACGAATATGCTATTTTTGAGGGGGAGGAGACGTGAATAAAATGTGATCAAAAAGTTTAATGTTCGTTGTTTGAATCTCAAAATGAGCTCGACTCAGTTGAAACCAATGAATTGACGAGGAATCATGTACCATCTCGAGAAACTTTCTATGGACTTGACCAGGACGGGTAATAATTTCAAGCTAGTTCTCTAGTGATGTAAACGTGTCTCGGAGTTATAAGGTGACTAAGGATAGGAAATTCGTCCTATGATCCGCCAGAGCCGGAGGGATCTACCCAAGGACATCACCAATAGTATTGAACTAGAAGTCCTTAGGTATGATTGAAAAAAGGAGTAATGTGAGAAAGGAGAAAGAAGGAGTTGAAGAATTAAAAGAAAAGTAATGAAAAGGGTGAAATGAAATAGCCTCCATATTCAACCTTAGGGCGTAAACCGGGTTCAACTCATCTCTCATCGCTTGTCATTAGATGACACCGGTATTGAAGACAAAGACGTCATAGACCCAAAGGACGCACCGCACTAAACCTTCTTGCCACTCAATTCCTCTTAAAAGGATTTGTTTCATTCTCACTGAACCTTACATAATCTATCGACTTTCTCTTAGAGATTGTTGGTATTGAAGAAGGAGACCCTCTCCTAGTCTCCGCCAGAAAACCAAAATGCACTAATTGAGTCTAGAACCACGAGATTCATCAAAAGATCTCTTAGGAACACTTGACATGACATCGCTTATTGTTCATCAATAAAGACACAAGTGATATATTCTAGAGTCCCACGCAGTCTTAGCAATCGCCAAAACATTTATGAGAAGATTCACATATGTGATCTTCAATGATTGAATGGAAACTCTGCCGGGTCAACATCAAGCAGCCCGACAAAGCAGTCACTTCGTAACTCCCAATGGATTATGCTTAGTGTGTCTCAAACGGTCTACAATAGCGGGTGATGCTTCGTGTATCTCAACGACTCATCCGAATCAGAGGTGTAGCTCGGTACATCGCGTTATCTCACTTGTGGGACTCCGGTTCAGAACGGTCTTTGTAAGAATTAGAGATGTGTTTTCACACTATGTCATTAACACCCTCGAAATTCAAACTTGTAAGTGCGAATCCGCTTATTACTAACCTGCTTTTATGTTTTCTTCTTATGGAAGCTCAAGCGGATTGATCGTGCAGATTCTCCACATGCTCATACCAACAACACATGAAAGTTCTCATCAAAATCAAAGGCACAACAAAAGTTTAAGATGATTCTTCGTTAATGTCAAAGAATCTACAAAGTTTAAAGACTCGAGAACTACATCATTGGTAACCAAAATACAAATAGAAGTGTGAGCATGGTGGAGAATGACGTGGAGACACCTAACCAACGAAGTTGACAATGGCTCTATACCACATTAACTGATCACAAAGCATGAAGGAACAAAGAATCAAGACTATTCTATATCTACACATAAAGTTCAAGCTCGAGAAAAGTAAAGACCTAACTAAGTGGAGCATCTTTTGAATGACCACCCCTTAGGGGGAAATTGTTAGCCTTAATAGTTTTATTAGAAGTGATGTCATTCACGTTTAGGAACTTTGTAACGTGTGTTAGATATCATGATAGAATAGTCAACGTGCTCGTGGATTGGGCTAAGCTAAATGGGTATTAGTTTAGTTAAGCTAGCCTTTTATCACTTGTTATCCAATGCAAGTCCATGAGGCCCAAACCCAAGCCCATTAGGGCATCTAGTGCTTGTACTATAAATACCCCTCAAAGTCTCATTTGAGGGGTGTGCTTGAAAGTGTGTGTGTGTGTGTTTTCTTTGGAGCAATATAACATCTTGTTTTCATCTTTCTATCTTGTTAATACGCATAACATACACGATTTATATATCATTCAAGTCACCATCTTTCCTTTCTTAATCTTTCTTCTTTACGCATATTGTGTTCGTGGTTGAAATGATATACGTGTTGGGTTTGTGATAAGGTTGTTAAAAGTAAGGTCCTTCAAAAGAATACTGTATGAAAAGAATAGTCAATGTTGTGAATGAAATTGACAAGTGTGCCAGACCATTAACACCAAAGGCAACACTCATGTTAGACTTGATTAAGAAATAGGCTTATAAGTACACCGTTTTACGGATTGAATAAGATAACTACCAGGTCAGTGGATGGGGAAATAAGTGTTTTGTGAATGTTAAAGTTAAGGCTTGTACATGTAGAAGATGGGACCTTACATGTATGCCATATAAACATGTTGTTGCTACCAATCGGTATATGAGCTTCAATGAAATGCAAGTAGGATCTGTTGAATCATGGGTTCATCCATGTTACTCGCTTAAGACTTGGGAGGAAACTTACAAACACCACATCCAGCCCATAAATGGTTATCAACAATGGAAAAAGTCAGAAGTGCCTACAATCATATCCACCTAATCATCATAAGACATTGGGTAGGCCACGAAAGAAAAGAACTAGGGCTTTTACTAAAAATGATGATAATGAAAAAGACAACAAGTTGTCACAATCTAGTAGGAGTGTAGTTTGTGGTATTTATGGCAATGTTGGACACAACAAGAAAACATGTCTTGGGCAAGGAGGTGTAACAGGAAGTCAAGGCAGTACATAGCAGTCTAAAAAAACAGGTTCATCCTAGCCAAAAATTGCATCAAAGAAGAAGGCAAAGGTTAAAGGTAACAACTATGAAGCAAATGAACAACCTCAATGTGAAGATGGTCAATATCAAAGTCATGTGCACAAAACTTGTGGTCAGTCTGAAAGTCAATTTCAACTAAGTGTGGTCCAGTCTCAATCTGGAAGTCAAGTTGATGCTTCTTCTAGTGGGTCTCCAAAACAATTGTGGACGAGGAAGAAGATTATAGTAGCAAAGATGGCTTCACCACAAAAAAATGTTACTTAAGCATTTCAAATCCATTGTTTTTCATCAATATGTATTCACTAAACATTATTTTCTCTCTTTAAACAATGTATGTTTATGAAGTTTGTAGACAACAAAATTTTATGCATTTGAAAATATATCCATTTGCATTAAGTATGCAATCATCTCATGTTTGTCTATGGGAATAATTGTGTTTTAAATGTATCCATTTGCAACTTTACTCATTTCTACATATTCTTACAAGTTCATACTCATATTAACTGATGACTTTTAAAAAGTCAATTACTGTTAATACACAAGTAAAATTGAGTATTCTATAATCAAAAAACAATGTCTGTTTGCATTTTAACACATTTAAACATGTAACTATTCTGCTTCATACTGAATCTATTTCACCAGAAGTTGCAAAATTAACAACAATCAACTGTTTAGACTTGGATTTTCCTTAATTTACTTTGACAAAGAGCAATAAAGAATCAACAATGGATGCACAACACCAGAGCAAGTTTACATTCATACTCAAAAGTAGTGTATGTGCATCCATCGTTGATACTTCATACGTCTTTGATACTTGGATCGTCTTTCTTGGATCTATGTTTAGAGTTCGATATTCTTAGTATATTTTCACAAAGAGCAATGAAGAATCAAAAATGGATGAACAACACCATAGCAAGTTTATTTTGATACTCGAAAGTGGTGTCTGTTCATCCATCTCTGATCATTCATCCATCTTTGATACTATGGTATGTGTTTTTAGTATAATGATTTTAGTTGGTTATGTTTTGAAGTGGATAATGTTTGTGTTGCTACTAATGTGAGTATATGAATATTTGGGGCAAGGACCTATTAATAAAGGCAGAACAGTACAAGGGCTAAAGCATAAAAGGACTATAATATTAACATTGTACAAAGACGAAACTAGATCCAACCCAAGAGTTTTTTTTAGTCAACCAACACTAAAACTTCTTAAACACAACTTACCAATTACATACCATCTAGAACCGATCCAAAACATAAAAATCAGTGACTTTCTAAACCCTCTAGATAAATCATACAAAAACCAAGATGATGAATATCCAAGAGAAAACACAAAAGTTCCTCAGACGGCAAACTTTCTCCTTCTCAAGAAGGAGATCAGCCAGGGATGCTTGGTGAGCAGCCTCTTGCTCGTTCGCCCTGTTGGCCGAGTTGAAAGCTTGCATTGTCTGAGCAATGAGGTCGGCATGGCATTCTTGTAATGTCGCCTCATTCCGGTAGATGTTTCTCTGCATGTAGATAATCACCTCCCTTGCTCTCCTTGCCATGGGTGGATCGTACCACCCATTGAATGAACATGTAGTAGGCTAAAACCAATAATCAAAATGTTAGCATCTCTTTGCAGCATAAACTGATACTAAGCCTAATTTTGTTACTGTTTAAACTAAAAAATTAACTTTTTAACTAAAATCACAATTATAATTAAATAGAGATTACTATAATCAACACATTTAAGCTAAAGCACCACCAACCAACTTTGTTAATACAAATAAACCGTAAAAATATTTATTAATATTTTGCGATCTCTTTGTGTTTTGTTGATAACAAATATAATGTTATCTTAAGTATAATTATAAGGATACATGTTATTTTTGTAAAGCATTTACATATAGCCATTTAAATACAAAATGTAGTAATTAAGCATTTGTTGTAATAGTTTATTAGGATGGGTAAAACCATAACCCATGGATCTTAACCCATACCCAAGTTGGCTAGATACAATGTATACTTAGATAAATTGAATCTAAAGAAACCCATAGACCAACCCATAACCCATGACCCATAACCAAAAAACCCATGGGCAAAGAGGGCGCTCCACGGATCCCTAGGATTACACTAGACGGATCCCAAGTGGAAGGGATCCGTGGATCCGGGGAACAGTGAAGATTTTTGCCTATAAATGAGAGCCATTTCTTCATTCTAACCTACCCTCTTCTTACTAAATCTCTCAAACACTCTCATTCTCTTCTAACATATAGATCACTTGATCTAGAGAGTTATTCTTCTTTCTTTCTATTGTGATCCTCATATAGGTCCTTCTCTAAGGCAAGATCACGAGCATTCTACAAGTCATCCAAGCAAGGGTCCTTGATTGATTTGTCACCCGCAAGATTTCGTAGCGAAGATCTTGTATTTGATATTTCACATATTTGTTGTGTAATAGTCGTGTTGGTTTGGTCCACCGTGTTACGGACTCGGTATTCAGCTTTATACCGGAAAAAGTGTAAGCAATGTTGTGAAGGCTTCTCGCCAAGTGAAGGAGTTTGTTGACATATGTTAGGATTTAGTAAATCCAGTTATTAAAGAGTCGGTCACCTCAAGTATATGTAATCGTTAGAAAGCTCGTAGTCGTAGATTATTATAAGTTAAGTAGTTTGTAGTTTAAGTAACACCGTGGAGGATGGACGGGTCTTTACCCACTGTATGCCTGATCCACAGCCCGAAAGGTGACGATTTATGAAATGACTATAAATACTCTCTACCTCCCAAGGTAGAGAGTTGGAGCTCATAATAAGATTTTTTTTTCTCTCACTAAAATTCCCTAAACCTCCAACTTTCTCTCTAGAACTCATTATACGCCTATTTGATCTTATGGTTTAGTGTGTTTGTGAAATCCAATATGTTACAAATGGTATCCAGAGCCATGGTTTGATCATCTCTTACATATATTTGGATTTCTAGTGACTTTTAGGTGGTTTTAGAGTTTGAAAAAGTTTAGTGGTTTTTGCATCATTTGAATCATTTCTAGTGTTAAAGTTTGAATCTTGGGTGTAGTTTTGTGTTTAGAATCATTGTATGTGCCTGGGTTTTGATTTGGTAAGCTTGAATCATCGTGGTTGGGTTGTTTTTGGATTGAAAAGTGGTGTTTTTGTGTTTTTCTAGCTAGCAACTTGAGCCACGGATAAGTTGTCTTGGTAGCGACTTGCTTTGTAATTTGGTAGTGAGTTGTAGTTGAAGGTCTTAGCGAGTTAAGCTAGAGACTTGTTTATTGAGACAAGCTGACAAACAGTACACTTAGTGGATTCTCCACTACGGTAACGACTTGGTGAAAGTTAGCGACTTGTACTTAAGTTTGTTAGCGACTTGGTATTAGCGATTTGGTGCTTAGCGAGTTGCTATTTAGAGACTTGACATCTTAGCGACTTGGTGCTTAGCGAGTTTCTATTTAGCGACTTAACATCTTAGCGACTTGGTGCTTAGCGAGTTGCTATTTAGCGACTTGACATCTTAGCGACTTAGTGCTTAGCGACTTGTCAAAAATTGCTAGCGACTTGGTGCTTAGCGACTTGGTTCAGGTTTCTTAGCGACTTGGTTGATTCTCGTATGTAATACGGTTTTCTTGATTTAGTAAAATCCGTGAAAGAATCTATTTCCGCTTTAATCATAGAGTTATAAAATCCGCTTAACTGTTAACATGTCTACCAACGCTCCTACAATCATCTCCACTGCTGTCGAGGATGTTCAAGCAAATGGTTCGAGATACTCGTCCACCCATGCTCGATGTAATCGACTACGACTCTTGGGCTCAAAGAATCGATTATACTGCCTTGGAAAGGAAAATGGGTCAACATTCTCAAATCCATTGATGAAGGACCGTATCGGGTTGAGACTACTAGAGACGAATTGATACAAATTAAGATGGAACAATGATCTATGGAATAGACCAAGGTTGTAAAAATCGCTAGGCGTTAGTGAGGCGGTTGGGTAGGGCCTAGCGATTAATCGGTTAGGCGGGGATTAATCGGATTGGAATTTTTATGCACAAAATTGTAATTTTAGATATTATACTATATTATATGTATGAGATAAGTATAATGCATCAAAGTTCAAATATTTCATGTGTTCAAATATAAACATAATACATAATTCTTCGAAGTTCAAATTAAAACATAGATACTAGTCGGTTTGTTGACCATTTTTAAGCGATCTTTGACCGATTAATCGGTTTGTTGACTGATTTTTAAGCGATTTTATCCGATTCTTAAGAGATTTTGTTGAAAAATTTTTAAGTGATTTTGTTCGATTAATCCAATTAGACCGATTTGTCCGATTAATCGGTTTGTTGACTAATTTTTAAGTAATCTTTGACCAAACCGATTACATAGGCCGATTATGATAAATCAAGGCGCTTAGTGAGCGATCGGCGATTATGCGGGATTAATCGGACGCTGAACCGATTTTTACAATGTATGAATAGATGGACCAAAGACGTATGATGAGCTCAATGATAAGGAGAAGAAGAGATTCGATGCGATATCGGGCTTCTAACATTATACTACAAGGTCTTCCAAAAGACATCTACAAGCTTATCAATCACAACATCAAGCAAAGGTCAGATGGGATAATGTCAAGATGCTTCTCTCAGATCTCAATTAACTGTGAAGATAGGGAATCACAACTATATGATGAATTTGAGCATTTCAAGATGAAACCAGATGAGAGTGTTTATGAGTACTACGTGAGATTCCATAAGCTTGTGAATGACATGAGGAACATCGAATGACCATGCCAAACATTCAAATTAACTCAAAGTTTGTAAACAACATGAATCCGTAATGGAACAAGTTTGTCACTTCGTGAAGCTCACTAAAGGATTGAAGAATACTAACTATGAGCAATCAGATGCCTTTCTTCTACGTAATGAGAGACATGCTATGTTTGAAAAAGGATTCTCGAGCGCTTCAAAACCAATCGTGGAGAAACAAGTTCATCAAATGATTCAACCGCATTTTACACCAATGATGGAACCACTACCAAAGCATCTCAAGTCATTCAAGATCCATAATTTAAACGACGATGCCAATGCGGTCATGGAACACTTTATCAATAAGTCGGCTCATATGGTTAAACAAAACTTAACCTTCTCTCCACATACCAACAAACTTCACACTAACAATGAAATCAGATCGCATCCAATCTACACAACCATGCTTTGGTCGAGATGGAAAGGTTACAAGACAACCACCAAAGGAAGACAATATGAACAAAGAAGAGGTGGAGTAGGAGGAGGGTATGTGGAAAATTAGAATAGGGAAGGAATGGAAATCAAGGACAAGTAAAGCCGATCAAGTGTTACAACTGTGGTGGTGAGGGACATATTGCAAGAAACGCACATCGCCAAAACGCCTTAGAATGCCGAGTACTTCAAGGATAAGATGTTGCTAGTGCAAGCTCGGGACAATGGAGCGACTTTGGATGAAGAGGAGTTACTGCTTCTTCAAGGGAATGCCAAGACTTATGATGTCGATGTTGATGAACAATTGATTGGAGATAGGTCATAATCATCAAAATGCCTATGAAGTAGCCGATTGTGATGCATTTGATTCGATGTTGATGAAGAACCCATCGCTCAAACAATCTTCATGGCTAGCATCTCACCTATGGTTTCTCCAAAGGTCTCTCCTCCCAAGCCGGGTCCATCCAAAGACAAAATCATTTCGAGGTATTAAAACTATACGATGATGTTGATGTGCAAAGATGCATGACAAAGTACAATCAATCGAAACTTTTGAGTCGATATTGAAAATATAGGTAATATCAATGTTGTCCCATATGATCAATATGTGAAACAAAGTGAAAGTGAGATTGTACCAAGTGATGCATCTTCTCGCGATCAATAATGACTATGTTTTTATGAATACACTACATGTGCCCTCGATGATTCTCGTTATCTCCGAACTTAAGCCTATAAAGAACGAGTTGCCATTTATGAACAATGAGCTAAGTTTGAGTTAACCACTCATGAGTAGGAAATGGATGACCAAATGCGTAATCATTAGAAAAGTAATTTTAGTGAAGAAGTATTAAAACAAGAGTTAAATTCCTTACAAGAAAAGCTTTCTAAACCGCTAAGCAAAAAAAGAACTTCAAGAAAATGTGAAAAGCTTAAGCAAGACTTCAATGCTAAGGAATCAAAACTTTTGAATGATTTTTCTAATCAAAACTTTGAAAACAAGCTTGAAAATAAGTTGTGCGTACAAGGAACACCATTCAGATCGCTCACATGATCACTAAGCATAGAGTCTTAAGCGATAAGCATAGCATTCCCTTGTTGAGGAACCAAATCCAGAGGTCATTAAATAAGGTAATTTATGATGGCAATGAAATCCTTAAGCCTAGACAGAAACCTAGTTACTGAGTGCAATCGAGGAAGATAAGAAATCGATGAAGTCACTAGGAAAAGATGAACAAGAAACTAGATGATCCTAAATGTAAAGAGAAGAAAATAAATATCACACCCCATGATTACAAGAAAGAGAATTGGATTTCCTTGAACAAGTTTAAGCCTCAGACATTGTTAACACCCGAACAAGTGTTCGGAAAAAGGATTTAGATAAGCAAAAGCAGAGAATCTTGTTGTAACAAACCCCCCTTTAGGAAAATGCCTTCACGATCGTGTATCCTCCCAATACACCAATGCATTTAGTTCCTTGACTATTGCCACTAAAAGCAAGACCTTAATCACCAATATCTTATCTTTCAACTATTTGTTGATTTTGAGAAAACTTGTAAGAAAAGGATCACACCCACCGGGATAATCAAGGGAAAGGGTTTTGAACAAACAAAAGAATGCTATATAACCGAGGTCATGCCTTTCTTTAAACAACTAAAAGATCATTTTGAGAGTCTTAAAAGGGATAGATTCGGATATTAAAGGAATGGAAAAGGAATTTGATGCTATGATAGTTGAGGTTAGTGACTATGAGCGAGCACTAAAATATAATGAGATTGAGAGGAAGAACTTGCATACATTGAATGAGACTCTTATTTCGAATGTATTACTCAAGATGTGTTTTACATCGCTACGAATTGTTCCATTAATGCTTCTCGATTTCATGAATTATCCGTTGCTCGAAAGTCTCCCATGATCGTGTCATTGAGCTTGAAAAACTAACTCTAAACCGCATGATAAAGTTGAACAGATGATCATGATAACCCGTAAACCGCTTTTCTAAATTAGAAGTTGAGCATCCGGCTTTGCAATTAAAATATCAACATCCGAAAGAAAATGTTAAAACCTCAAATATCAAGACATCTTTGGATGTTCCCGAATTTGATGCGCTTTTGAAATTAGCAAACGTGATGAACAGATTCGAGCTCATTGTAACACAATCGAAAGTTGAAAGCCCAAATTTCTCAATTAAAGGGTGAAATGAACAATGTGACCGGCTCCCAAATGCCTCCTCCTTTAGATTCTCGGAATTCTCAAAATTTTCATTTTCAAAACTTGGTCAATGCTTTACAAAAGGAAAATGAGATTTTTCTAGAAGAAAATGAAAAGGTTAAACGTCATTTCAATGAGTTATTTGAGTCAATAAAAGTCACTCGTAATAAAAATAATGAACAAATAACTTCGTTGCAAAAGGAAATTGAGAATCTGAAGAATCAGGTAAAAGGGAAAATGCCAATGACCAATGGGGAGAATGGTGCATCAAAGTTGCATGGTTGTAATAAATATGCTTTGTCTGTGAATTATGTTCCTCCTCACCTTAGGAATAACAAACTTGCCATTCAAACATATTTCTCATACCTTAAGGATAGTCTAGAATGTCTTCGTGAGATTGTAGAAGAGGATAAGTTAGAGAAACCACTTGATAATGCAATTGGCCATGCATGCTTATATGCCAAACGATCTCAAGAACTTCTAGAATGCTTAATTACAATATGCCCTAAATCCCTAGGTGAGCAAGTCAACCCCTTGATACCCTGTTCTATGCCTAATGCCAAGTATACAAATCATTCAATGCCCAATGTTATGAATGTGAACTATAGTAGGCCCTCAAATAGTTCAGATCCCAACCCCTCTAGTGTGAAAAAGGTGAACTTCAGTACGCCTTCAATTAGCTCACATCCCAACACATCTAAGAAGAAAATGCAAAAAGTAGCAAAACCAACTAATGTTCCCATTCCCTCTACAGGAGTAATCAGTGCCATTAAAGCGAGCAGGTCAAAGTCTCAAGACAATACAAGGAATGATAGGACCTCGCAAGCTAAGAATGCATTGGAAGAGTAGAAGACCAACCTAGGAACTTTAAGCTTGAGTCGAATAAAACAAATCGTGTTTATTCTAGTATTAGCCATAGGCGCATCGTAATTAATTCGATTCGATACTATTTGCAAACCTTGTAATGATGTCTCGCTTGAATTCTGCTTTCTAATCATGAATGTGGTGTGAATGCTTTGTCTAAAGTCACAAATCCCGCTAACATTGTTAATACAAAATATCATGCTAAGAAGGCAAAAGGCAAAGGTGAAAGAAAGTTAGAAAACAAAGGAAGTCCACAGAAGAACATTTAGTAAGATAGGTTATCAATGGATACCAGAGGCCATAAGGTTAATCGCACAATGCCCACTAGAAAATGGATGCCTACGGGTAGAACTATTCCATTAAGAAGTGAACATACTTTGAATAGGGCAACACGGACACTAGTACCGCATCTATTCATAATGATTCCATTGCCTCAATTTCGATATGAATGTTTCTATCTCGATGTGGTGTTCCAATCATCGTTACTAACCAAATGGAACCCATTCTTGCATGGGGATCCCAATTATCCGCTTATCCATTCTTGTCTCGTGTTCAACCGCAGATCGCTCAAATCGCTTGCGTGGTACCGGACTCGTGTTGTTCCAAGCATATGATTTGAGACCGGTCGCGCTCATGAACTTCGTGAGTAAATTCATTGGGACATGCTTAGATTCGGAACGACCATTTTGGAGCTATTATGGGTTATAGAGATTATGTAGTTGGCAAAGTGTAATTTGTGGTATATTATGTGGAAGGTCTTGGTCATAATTTGTTCTCTGTTGGTCAATTCTGTGATTCCGATCTAGAAGTGGCTTTTAGAAAACATACTTGCTTCGTTAGAGAACTTGATGGTGTAGAATTATTAAGAGGTACTCGAGGTTCTAACCTATACAAAATCTCTATCGATGACATGATTAAGTCCTCTCCAATCTGCTTGCTATCAAAGGCTTCTAAAACAAAGTCTTGGTTATGGCATTGTCGCCTCAATCACTTGAACTTCGGCACCATAAACAACCTTTCCGTAAAGGATCTTGTCGAGGCTTACCCAGTTAAAATATGAAAAGATCATCTTTGTTCGGTTTCCAATTGGGTAAAAGCATGAAATATGCCCACAAACCAAAACCCATAAATTGTGAATGGAAGTTCTTCATACCCTTCATATGGATCCATGCGGACCAATGAGAGTGCAAACGATAAATGGGAAGAAATACATTCTAGTAGTTGTTGATGACTACTCTCGATTTACTTGGGTAAAGTTTTTGAGGACAAAGGATGAAACTCCATTGTCATCATCAAACTAATCAAACAACTTGTGTTCGACTCAACAATACAATCGAGAATATTTCAAGCATAATGGCACGTAGTTTGTCAACAAAGACTTAATTCGCTTTTATGAAAGTGTTGGAATCAACATCAAAGAAGTGTTCAACGAACTCCTCAACGAACGGTGTAGTTGAAAGACTAAATCGAACTCTTGTAGAAGCCGTAAGAACAATGCTTATTTATTCGAAGGTTCCAATGTTTCTATGGGTCAAGCCATTGCCACCGCATGCTACACCCAAAATCGCTCCCTTATACACACCTCTCATGGAAAAACTCCATATGAACTTGTTCATAAATGAAAACCCGATCTCTCCTACCTTCGTGTTTGGTGCTTTGTGCTATCCAACAAATGACGGTCAAGATTTAGGTAAATTAAGAGCAAAGGCAGATATTGGAGTTTTGTTGGTTATGCACCAAACAAGAAGGGTTACCGAATCTACAACAAGAGAACCCGAAATATCATGGAAACAATTCACGTTACGCTCGATGAGTCGACCGGTCAAATAGCTCATGGACAATCCATTCCCGGACCCGCACTTCAAAACAATCCCATTGGTTCATCCCTTGTACCAAACCTCTCTCAAGCAACTCCATATGTACCTCCATCCGAAGATGATTTAAAGAAATTGTTTGATCCTATATTTGATGAACACTATGAGCCAAGTGCTAATGATGTGTCATCTCCTTCAACAGAGGTCGCTCATATCCCTATGAATGAAGTCAACCCTTCGCTTCAATATCATTAAGTCAAGAAGCGCTGCTTGATCACTCGCCTCATCAACAAATCTTCAATCTTCGAATGTACATCATGGAATTGTTTCGCATCAATAAAGAAGTTAATCCCTTGGCTACTCCCAAGATGCTCCATTTGAAAATATCTTTGCTCCCGAATCATCATCGAACCATCTTCTTGAGACATCGACTTTGCTACTTCGGGTCCCTCAACAATGACCACATGAACACCTCGTAAAATGGACTCACGATCATCCATTAGACAACATCATTGGAAATCCTCTCGTCCAAGATCCACATGGAAACAACTTGCAACCGATGCCTTATGGTGCTTCTTCAACTTCGTATTCTCTAAGATCGAACCAAAAGATGTCAAACCGCCATGAATGAAGACAATCGTTCAATGCCATGCAAGAAGAAATTCATGAGTTTGATCAACTTGATGTATGGGAATTAGTACCGCCCAGTTGTGCTATGATCATTGCTCTAAAATGGATCTTCAAAGTGAAACTTGATGAGCATGGTGATGTCTTAAAGGACAAGGCTCGATTGGTTGCTAAAGGATACCGTCAAGAGGAGGGTATTGACTTTGAAGAATCATTTGCTCCTGTTTCTCGTACGAGGCAATCGTAATATTCTTGGCTAATCCGCTAGTAAGAACATGGTAGTCTATCGATGGATGTAAAGACGGCATTTCCGAACGGAGATCTTAAAGAAGTCGTCTGCGTCGCCCAACCTAAATGCTTTGTGAATCCAGAGCATCCTACTCACGCCTATCGTTTGAAGAAGGCTCTTTACGGTTTAAAGCAAGCTCCAAGGGCATGGTATGATACGCTATTAAAGTTTCTTCTATCTACCGATTCAAGAAAGGAGCATTGATCCAACATTGTTCAACAGAAGCCAGAAAACATTTAATTCATGTTCAAATTTATGTTGATGATATCATCTTTGCCTCGACTGACCCCAATGAGTGTGACCGTTTTTCAAATGAAATGGGTTCTAAATTTCAAATGTCAATGATGGGACAAATGTCATTTTTCTTGGGATTACAAATTTCACAAAGTCCCGGAGGCATTTTCATAAATCAATCTAAATATGCAAATGAGATTTTAAAGAAATTTGGATTTGATTCAAGTGACCCTGTTGACACTCCCATGATAGAGCATACTAAACTTGATGAGGACCACTCAGGGATCATGGTAGATCAAACTAAATATCGTAGTATGATTGGATCCCTAATGTACCTCGCAACTAGTAGACCGTACATCTTGTTCATTGTGTGCATGTGTGCGATACTGTGCTAAGCCTACTAAAAGCACCTTGAAGCGGTTAAACGGGTCTTTCGGTATCTCCAAGGTACCATCAATATGGGACTTTGGTACCGAAGACACCGGTATGTCACTAACGACCTATGCATATGCCGATCATGCAGATGTCAAGATACTCGTCAAGTACTTCGAGGTGCTCGGTTTTGGGTGATAAGCTTGTGAGTGGTCTTCAAAGAAGCAAATGAGTACTTCTATTTCTTCTACAGAGGCGAATACATAGCCATGTCATCTTGTTGTGCTCAAATCCTATGGATGAGATCCCAATTATCTGACTATGGCTTTGAATTCAACAAAATCCCTTTGTACTGTGATAATAAAAGTGCTATTGCTCTCTCATGTAACAACGTACGCAAAGCACATCGACATTCGACATCATTTCATCAGGTAGCAAGTTGAAAACGGTGTGGTGGAACTTTACTTTGTGAGGACTGAATACCAGTTAGCAAACATCTTCACCAAAGCTCTTCCTAGAAAACGTTTTGAGTTTATTCTTCCACGACTGGGTCTTAAGTGCCTACAATCAGAAACACTCAAACATCTTCAAGAGGAAGAAGAGGACTAAAAGGTTTCCTTCATCTATCTCTTGTAAATATTTATTCAAAAACAAAATACAAAATTATAAAACCTTCAAAAATCAAATAGAAAAATATAAAACTTTCAAAAGCCATAAAAATTTGAAAAATTCGAAAAATCTTCAAAACATATTGTCATTTTGTCATTTCGATTATATCTACGGTCTCTGTGTTGTCATTCAAAGAATTACACGGGGACTTTAGATATTGTTCAATTTTTCACCAAAAAAAAAAAAAAAAAAAAAGTTCAAAAATATTTTTGGGAGAAAGTGAAACAATGGTTTATTGTCATTTCAGCAAGAACTCCGCTTTTCAAAGATAGAACGAGCCATGCTTTATCTTGGTTTTCAAATTTCTTGCTCGATTCTTTAAACTAATCCTTACTATCTAATGAAAACTAGTTGTTTTGAAAATAACTCGGACTCTATTTTGATAATCATCGAACTTAAGAGTTTGTCAAAATATCTATCTCTCAATCAACAACGATGTCATTGATTGAGGGGAGAATGATTTCAATTAAATCAAAAGTTATTTGTCATACAAGTATTTTCAAAAGATAATCATGAATGTTTATTCAATGGAGTTTAAAGTCTCAAAATCCGATCCTTATCGCTTAAAACGTTTTCATAATCAAGTCACAATTCTCCTTAAAGCTTTCAAATTCAATTTAATCTCAGAGATCACAAATCTCAAATGATTTGATAATTGTGATCGGGAGAATTTGTGATTTAAATTGATTTAAACCGATAATTCGGTAAATGGTTTTATAAGGATGTACAAGCTCTCCTTCCCACATGTGCCAAACGATTTCAAATTTTCCATGCACATGTTGAGGGGAGCATCTATCTTAAACCACAAATATTTGAAACGTGATCAATATATCTCAATGTGCGTTTTTCCTAATATGTGCAAAACATTTTCAAATATCTATGCACATATTGAGGGGAGCAAGCTTATGAAAACCTCATCCTTCCCAAAATGCTTTATCTACTTGATTTGATTAGGAAAATGATGTTGATATTTTTAGAAAATGGTAATCAAAGAAGTTAATTCTTTCTCTTGCCTCCGTGTGCAAAACGATTTCAAACACTTGATGCACATGTTGAGGGGAGCTCTTGTTCTAAAATATCAAAACAATCCAGTACAAAATGCTTTGATAATATATCATAAGTATCCGGATTGATTTTCAAATGGTTTTCAATTGGTTCCAATGGCGGATGAACAATACCAAATAGACCGACCAACTTTACTTTATGTATGGTGATATAAGGATGATAAGTTTAGGTATTTGTTCCCATGATCCGCCGTAACCGGAGGGATCTACCCAGGACAATCCACTAGATAGTGTAGAAGTCCTTAGGTATATTGAAAAAAGGAGAAAATGATATATGGAAGAGTGCGGATCGAGATCGAGCTAGTATCGAATAAACCCAACAAGGTTCTAGCTATGAAGTCTCGTAAACACCAAGGGTTGAAGAATGAAAAGAATTGAATGAGAAAGGGTGAAAACAAATAGCCCTCCAATTATTCAACCTTAGGGCGATACCGAGTTCAATTCATATACTCGGTGGTTACCAAGGTAACATCGGTATTGAAGACAAGACGTCATGGACCCAAAGGACGATCGCACTTCAACTTCCCAAACCACTCAAGTTCCTCTTAAAAGGGTTTGTTTCATTCTCACGGGAACCGACATTATCTATCGACTTTCTCTTAGAGATTGTTGATATTGAAAAGGAGGCCCTCTCCTAGTCTCCGATATAGGATCCAAATATGCACAAATTGAGTCTAGAGCCATGAGATCATCAATAAATCTCATTAGGACACTTTCAATGAAGACTCTCTCGTTTCACACAATGTGGAAAGAGAGATTATATCTCGAGTCCCACGATTATCCTTGTGGTATTGCTGTAACATCCGAGTGATATGCAACCATATTCACAATGAAGATGGAAAGCCTTCGAGCCAACATCAAACAAGCTCCCGGTAGGTGGCATGTGAGGTCTATTCTATAGATCAACCATGTGAAAACCGAATGTAAACAATGGGGCGGTTCAATCTTTTGAATTAATCTGGTTCAGTTATGGATTGACGGATACCTTTGAAAACCGGTCGTTGTGCTTAAAAACTCTTTTCTTTAGCACTTCGACCGTGTTTGAATATTTCAAATCAAAAGGTGTTTATGATTGATAATTGATTTTCATTAAAACCTTCGTTGTATTGCAAAAACAATTTCTATTGAGCGATATACGATTGTTTTTCAAATCTCTTTTCATCAATCAGTTAATCTCTATTTGCTGGTTCACTCACTCCTTGTTGTCTTCTTTGAGACGTTCCGGTTTGAGAACAGCTAGAGCAGCCTCGAAATCCGTCAAGGAAATTCTTCGAATTATACCGATCACAGGCAAGATTTGTATCGATCAACGGGGAACCGTGGGCGTGTACCTCAATTCAACGAAAGTGATCAAAGACACTTTCGTGCGCTTTATTACTAAATGTTTTATGCAGTACGCCCCACGCTTGCGGATCAAAATGATGCGGTCAATCCATAGCCGCATGCTCACTCAACACATTCATCTCAAAAGAAATCATGATTAGTGCATCAATGACTCGATATTTTCACTCCATGCTTCGCTTTCTGCGCCAATATCATGAATCAACGAAGCTTCCGCTACTCGATGAGAATATATCATGATCCGAATGTGAGCATGTCGGTCCGCTTGTCACAACATCACATAATACCAACATCACAATGGATGTCTCGTAGATTTTTGTTAGTGATGATCTCAAAATATGGCTCAAAATTATTATCACGTGGATCAAGAAAGACCTCCACTTGGATTAACCAAACATGCAATAAGAAGAATTAATGACTACAAGCTTGAGCAAAGTACTACATCAAGAATGTAAGAACAATCTTTAATATAATATTTGTTTGTATTCAATGTATGTTTAATGTGTGTTTGAGGTGACCTCCTTAGGGGAGATTGTTAGGATTTAGTAAATCCAGTTATTAAAGAGTCGGTCACCTCAAGTATATGTAATCGTTAGAAAGCTCATAGTCGAGATTATTATAAGTTAAGTAGTTTGTAGTTTAAGTAACACCGTGGAGGACGGACGGGTCTTTACCCAGCTGTATGCCCGATCCACAACCCGATAGGTGGCGATTTATGTAATGATTATAAATACTCTCTACCTCCCAAGGTAGAGAGTTGGAGCTCATAATATGATTTTTCTTTTTCTCACTAAAGTTCCCTAAACCTCTAACTTTCTCTCTAGAACTCATTATATGCCTATTTGATCTTATGGTTTAGTGTGTTTGTGAAATCCAATATGTTACAACATAGTGCTTGAACTCTCGAGTAGGTGACTCGGGAGTGGAGTAGGGCAAGGAAGGTGTCCTTGTAGCCGAACCACTATACATCGGTTGTGTTTTTCTTTCCTTCGCTTTACTTTATTTACTCGCTTTATCATTAGATCTATACTTTCTCCACATCCATAAGATCTCACATATTAACGAATCTAACGTTTTTGAAACTAACGTAAAATCGGCAAAACTATTCAACCTCCCCCTTCTAGTTTTCCACAATTGGCATCAAGAGCTAAGTTTATAAGAGTTTTAAAGTAAAATTGTATTTTAAAAACTTTTCGATCACTATGGGTTCTGAAAATTATAAGGAAGGGCAATCTATGCAACGACCACCACTACTTGAAAGTAATGGTTTTATATATTGGAAAATAGATTCAAACATATGTGAAATCTAAAGATATTGATCTTTGGTACATTATTGTTGAAGGGACTTGAGGCTACCTCAAAAGACGATAAAAGGAATTTAGTTAACATACCTCATGATAAACTAAATGATGAAATGAAGAAAAGCTTTCTAAAAATAGTGAAGCAAAAATGGTTTTATATAATGCTTTACCAAAAAGGAATTGAAAGAATTTCTATGCTTAAAACCTCTAAATAAATTTGGACTTCTTTAGTTGTAACTCATCAAGGCAACCAACAAGTTAAAATAATAAATTGATTTATTTGTTCAACAATATGAACAATTTTCAATATCGGATGAGGAAACTATAGATCATTTTTGCTAACTTTAATACTATTATTACATCTTTACAAGCACTTGATGAATCTTTTTCTAGCCGTAACCATGTTAGGAGATATCTAAGGGCACTTCCATCAAGTGGAGATCCAAGGTGACGGCGATCGAAGAGTCAAAAGATTTGACAATCCTCACCCTCGATGAACTCATAGGCAACCTAAAAGTCTACGAGCTTGTCCTTGCCAAAGACTCCGAAGCCTCAAAGGTAAAAGAGAAACACAAATATCTTGCCCTTAAAGCCAAAAAGGGTTCAAGCGATGAAGAGAACTACTCTTCGAGTAGTGACGACGAGGAGTACGCTATGGTGGTAAGGACTTTAAAAAGTTCTTTAGAAGAAAGGGAAGATACGTCAAACAACCGTATGACGATAAGAAAGGCTTTCGGAAAAGCAAAGAGGACGAGAAGCCAAAAGATGATCGTACTTGCTTTAAATGTGGTGACCCTAACCACTTTATTAGTAAGTGCCCCAAACGGGATGATCAAAAGGGGTTCGTGAGCTGCACGTGGGGAATGAGCGACGAGGAGGATGAAGAAATTTGTCTCATGGCAAATGACGAGTATGTCACGAATACTATAGTAGCTCATCACTTAATGACGACTCATTGCATAATTAATATGACAAACTATGCAATATTAGCTTAAAACTAATTAACAAAAACAAGCTTTTAAAGAGTCAAAACCAACGCTTAGATAAAGAAGTCATAGAATTAAAAGCAAAACCAAAGCGCTTAGAAAAGGGTAAAATAGCAAGTGGTGAATGTGAACTTTATGCTCAACTTCAAACACTAGTTGATCATCTAGATTCTAAAATTGCTAGAATGAGTACGAACACTTTAGATACGATATTAGATAGTGTTAAAACCGTAACAACCAAAAGGTTTAGGTATTCAACAACTTGATCCATCAACTAGTGAAAATAAAGAAACAAAATTTGTTAAGGCACTAGAAAACCACCATGCTAGTAGCGGATCCCACGGATCCCTTGATAAGGGAACCGCTAGTGTACGACCGGGATCCGTGGATCTCACATGTAGCAACAAAGTAGCAATAACGTAGCTTCTTCATCTAGAACCGATTTTGTTATCATTAATAGGAAGAAACCAACTCACGCCACCACTAGACAACCACCTCCAAAATATAATCCTACTTTTGCAAGAAACAAAGCTCCATCTTTTCAAAACCTAATTCATTTAGGAGACCTAATAATGTTTATCCAAGAAGTAACCATCTGTTGTTCCCTGCTCACTATCGCTTAAAACAGCTTCAAGTTTATAAAACAAGTTGAAAGTGAACTATGACCTAAATTAACATAAAGAAAACACACTAAGTAATTTTCCACATCATATTCTTATTAGAAATAAATCAACAAAGAATCGCTACCCAAGTACTTGAATAGTACTTGGGATTGAAATGACAAAGTTGGGTGATTCTCCTAAGCTCGGGCTATGTCCGAGCACAACTCTTAGAGCTCACCGAGCTATCTCAGAACTAAGTTGATTTGGAGGAGTGAAAAGATGGCTTGCGGTATGTGTTTTTACAATTCACAAGCTTAACCTTTTCACTCCATATCTTATGCTATTTATACATGTATGATATTTGACTCTTTCCTAAGTGACAACCGACATCATCTGTAAGACAAAATATCGATGTATTTTGTCTCACATAAAGACTATTCTAGGTAAGAGACAAGACTACTTTCCTAAGTTCAAGAATGACACCGAGCCCGATGTTTTGCCATTCGTGGAAAGTTGACTTTGGTTGATAAGGACTTCGCCTTATCTCGATTCAACCTTTCCCGCCTTGTCCCGCTCTTTCTTCGCCTTTACATTCTTCGCCTTCTACTTCGGTTTGTCTTCGATAATAAGTTGGATAGGAATCTTAGGGATTCGGTGAGATATTGTCATCACCACCGAATCCATCATCTTCTTCTTGACTCGCCTTCACCCTTTAAGTTCCGCCTCATCGAGTGGAGAGACTTCTTCATTGCCTCTTACCGAGTATCCTCGAAGACGACTCACCGAGAGACTATGCACTCAAGGACTGTTTGTGTTAACGGAATAAATACTTGGGCTATTTTCTATTCAAATCCTAGATTAAGGGTTTGAGTATTTATCGAACCCAACAGCCTCCCTATTTGGATATACAAATAGCCTAAGTGGTTGATCGATGTAAGTGAGCAAGAGGCTTCTACTTACATCGAATGTACTAATGAATACAATAAGGAACACCGAGTAAATGAATAAAACATACATCGCTTATTGATCGATTACATAGTTCCTATCACTAGTACAAAAGATAAAACAAAATGATGTCAATCCGATGGATACCCGTGCTTCAAGCTTCACTTTCTTGGTGATGAGTGTTTCCGTCGGGATGGTCTCGATCTTAGCGTTCGTGTCTTGACAGTAACTCGACGTTCTTTGGGATTGGACCCGAGAGGCCACAGAATATAGGCGATCATTGCGGCTACTCCACCGATCAATGTCACTCCATCTTTGAAATGCGGGTTCCCAGAGACATCTATGTGGAATAGCCCTCTTCGTGCTCTCAATCACTAGACAGCTCACAAAGTTAACACCCTCGTGCAATTCTCTGTTGCATTCAAGGCCGTACTTTGATCTCGTGTTGGAAATCAACTCTTTCCTTTGCGGTGGAAGCTTGTGGTTGAGATCCTTGAGGTGCGATCAAGGCGGTCAATTCTCGGTTGGGTTGGTGCTTCCTCACCTTTCATATCTTTTGCTAAGCATCTTCATCGCCTCCTTGACCACCTTGTTTTGCTTCTTTCCAATAATCGGACCAAGTTCATCAAGTTCGATGATCCCAAAGTCACCGAACTTTAAGGGATCATGAACCTCAAAGTGTCTTTTGTCATCTCCTCTCGTAAACATTCATAGCCAATGGTTTGGTGTTGGGAATGATTTTGACATCGATGATTTTTTCAGAAGCCTTCTACCGGTCATTGTCCGATTATATTCTTTGATTCGCTTTGCACGAGAGCTTCAGCTTTTCTCTTTTCTTCATATCGAGCTCTCATTGCGCCCATTTGAGCACTGAGCTTCCATGAACTTCTCCTGCTCGACCTTTTTAAGCTTGCTTGCATCTATTCCCACATTTTCAGCTTCTTCGGCAATCACTTTGGTCAATGCCTCCTTAGTCTTCTTTTCATCCTCGCTTGTTTCAATTTCCTTTCTTCTTTAGCAAGGTGTTTGGTTAGTGCTGAGGAGTGAAGAGGTATTCAAGGTCACCGATTTTGTAGGAATCCTCTCGTGCTCGTGAGTTGTCGTGATGCCTTTGCCCTTGTCCCGTCCCGAGGAAGATGATGCAATAATGGGAGGTGGTGTTGTCATGATTGGTGTTAAGACCGTCGGTGTTGTTGTTGTTGCTTGAAGTGGAAGTGATGAGATTGGTACTGCAGACCGGTGTTGGTGCTTGATGATGATGATGTTTGAGCCGAGACCGGTGGTGTTTGCTCCCTCGGTGTGAAGAGGAGTTTCAAGAAGATTCTCCCTCAACTGCTGCCGTGGCGTCGGTGAGGCAAGAGTTGGAGTAGGTCTTTGAGGGGATGACCACTTGACCTTTGAAGGCTGATAGATTTGACCATCATGGCCTTTATTTCAAGTATCTGCTGAAGACCAGTGACCTTTGCATCCAAGTTCGCATGAGATAACTCCAAGGCGCTCATTCATGGACCAAGATTCCAAGCCATAGAAGACGAGGCCCGAGTCAAGGTAGCTACCGAGTGTTCGGTGAGTCCATGGTGGTCTCAAGAGTCTCGAATCAAGTTTGAAGACCACAACATTTGCAGACTTGAGCATCTCTATAAGGTCGGTGAGCTCGATGAATTTTTTGCATATGCTCAGCTTGCTTCCAAAGACTTTGGCATTAAGCGCTGGGTCTTCTTTGACAACGCCCCGATTTCATCAATCGTAACCCCAACTGTGCAAGATGCTTGAGGAACTTAACCATGTGTTCATCCAGGTTGACAAGATGGTGGTACATAAGATCTCCGCTCATGAACATTTTCATTGAAGGTGAGCACATCGATCTAAGGTCGGAATCGGCAAGCAGCGGCTTCATGTGTTGATCCCAAAACTGCTCAAAGAACCCCGTAAAATGCCTCCTTGAAGCCCTACCGATCCACTTAACCGCTTGTCTTCGGTGGAGCGGAAGAACATTGTCAAACTTTTGAATTCGCCGAGTGGAGGATGAGGTCGAGTCATTGTCTTCGAGTTGAAAAGGTGACTCGATCTGCGATCATGGATCAGTGAGGCTCTTGTTCGCTTTGAACCTCGGTGTCCACTTCTTCTCCTGCCGATAAGATTTCTTCATCACTTTCAAAGAAGGTCATCATCGATTGTAGCAACTCAAGAACCTCAAATTGATTAACAAGGGAGTAGGAATGGGTTCCATATCGGTGGTGGTATTGATCCTCTCGAGTCTTTGTCCCCATGGACCCCTGACACTAGTGGAGTTTCCAGCGTCTTCTCGGGAGTCGATTGGTTTTGGGTTCCGTATCGGCGGGTTGTTTCTTTCCTCCGAGTCTTTGTCCCCAGTGACCCTGAGACACCGGTGGGTATTTCCAGTGCCTTTAGCGTAGTCGATGAATGTTGTATCCCTATCGCGGATTGTTTGTTTTCCCCAGTCTTTGGGATCGATCGCGTGCCCTCGCACAAAGGCTTGATTTGCTAATGTCATCACCGGGCGATGTGGAAGGCGCTCGATAAGGTTTTAAAAGGTACCATTTTGAGGGTCGTTTAAGTCCTTATTTGATCACTTTTGTATCCGTTATTGCTTAATATCGCTCCTTTTCACTTTTTAGGTCTCGTGAAGGCAAAATGTTTGGAATGGCACTTATTTGGACGAAAAGGCGCGAATATATGAAGAAAATGGCCAAAGTCGAAATCGAGACACTCACGATCATTTGAATGTAGAAAGCGACGGCGTCAGAGCTATTTGCGGCGCCGTCGTAAAATTATTGTGACGGTCGAACTCAAAACTCGTGTTTTCAAGAGACGGCGCCTAGTTGTGAAAGAGTAGGTCGTCGCTACTCGCACGGCCTAGATGCGATCCGCACGACGCCGAAGTCGAAGAGGACGGCGTCACGGACATAAGGTGACGCCGTCGCAAGGTTAACGTGGCAAAGACGAAACCCTAATGGCGGCGACACGACGGCGCCACTAAACATAAGGTGGCGCCGCCGCAATTGTAATCTTATATATAGAATCAATTTTTCGGTCTTTGTGTGGAGAGTCTTTGGGTAAAACCTAAACCGAACCTAAGGTGTCTTGTACAAGATTTTAGGGTTTTTAACCTATCTTACACCAAGATAAGTCTTTGCTTCATTAATTCAATTATGTCTTTGATTATTTGTGTGTATGCTTGCATGTTCTCCATGTCCGCTAATTTATTTATGTGTTTGCTTAGGAAGTATGAAACTTAATTATTGAATATTGATTGGTTGTTTCTTATCTTAGTTGATTAATGATCTAGTAATGCGATAGGTCATTCGTTGTGTACTTAATGCTTGATTCATCTATGTGAACCTTAGAGTATGATTACCGAGTGATTGTAGGCTAAACCATCCGAAGAGCGCCTTAGAGTAGGAGTCTATAATCTCTAAGTGGATTTGTAGACAAGACCCTTTGGTAAGTTCAAAGAGTTGGGAGAAACGATACCCTACAATTTTAGAAACACAACGCAACTAGGAATAAGACGTGACACTCAACCATCAATAGGAGATAATTAAGGAGTAATACAAACTAAGTAAACACATCTTTAAACTATCATACGAGCACACATTAATTAGACATAGACTCCCACAACCTTAGTTTAGATAATTAGATAATAGTAGAGTAATCGGTAGAAATACCAACCCCCAAATCCAATACCCGAGATTCAGTACTTTTCCATTTTCATAAAATATAAAAGATAAAAATAATCTTCCTCAACCTTAACCTTAGCGTAGTAACTCCCTACTAGCATTCCTATTCCCCAGAGAACGATATCAATACCCGTGGCTTACCCTAATTACTACACTACAACGATTAGGTTCACCGCCTGGGGTGTTATAAAACTTGCTCAAGAAAAGGAAGTTCCTTTGACCCCAACGACGCGCGTGTAGCGTTATCAAGTTTTTGGCGCCACTGGGAATAGAATAGCTAGTTAGTAGTCCACCTCGCTTAGGTTTCTTTGCTTGATTCCTATCAAGTAAACTTTTTTTTTTTTTTTTTCATTTTTAGATTTCTCTTAGTCTATCCCCTTCTTCGTAACCTTTGTTCGTAACCTCATCACTTTTCATCATGGAAGGTGATAACCCACTACCATTCATCAAAATACCACCAAATGACCCGCCAAGAGCCCTGCACTCTTGGTGAATACTCAAGACCAAGCCACTTAGGCTATAGGAACACCATTGAGCTTCCCGACCAAGCCCAAACTACGGCCTGCGATCCGACACCATCCGGTTGGTGCAAAGCGGATGTGCATTCCATGGACTTCGCTCAAGATCCAAATCAAGATCTTAGGGATTTCTCAAAATCGCCGATTCCATCGACCTTGATGCTACTACTCGGAGACCACGCTACGTCTCTTCCAATTCTCTACGGGACCAAGCTAGTAATTGGCTTGAGCGACTTCCTTGCTCCATCTCAAGTTAGGATGATCTTACTTCGCCTTGCTCAATTTTTCCCACCGGGAGAACCACTAAGCTTAGGAATGACATCTTGATGTTCCAACAACGTCAAGGTGAATCTCTCGAAGCATGGACCCGATTCAAGGACTTACTTCATAAAGTCCCTCATCACGGCATTGATCTTTGGCTCCAAGTCCAAATCTTTATGATCATGTCAACTTTCCCACTAAGCGATCCATTGACCAAGCGCTGAAAACTTAGTGATCTCACCGCAGAAGAATCATGGGAAATAATAGAGGACCTTGCCTCTATGACAACGAAAGTTGGATGACCCCGTGAGCTGCCCAAACCGTCAAGGCAATCTCCTTGCCTCCTCCCGACCGTAGGATGATCGAACTTGAAGATCGGGTTAAATTCCTCATGAGTTCCTACGAAAATCCTAAGTCTTCACACCATATGAACAAAGCTTCCTCTTCATGTGAGCCGCTTTTGTGATCCTCATAACACGCTAAGAATAGCACCCGATCCCCGAACACGCCTCATTGACTACGCATCCTCGCAGATTAATGGAACGGGAGGAAGATTCCCTACAACACCGGACCTAGGAATTTCAATGAAACCCGAGAGGCATGGAAAGGAAAGCTTGATTTCTCTGGGACAAACCAAAGAATTCACCTCTAATGATTTCTCATGGCCCCCACCTAACGGTCCTAACCAACAAAACATCAAGGGATGTTGCAAAACCTAGTTACATCCCAAGAAACCCAAATAGCTAAGCTCTCGGACCGCTTTAATAATCAACAAGCCGAGATGGATAGGAAAATAGACAACCTTTTGAAAGCCATAGCTAATAGTGATAAGAAGGTTAGTGCTATCTCAACTCCCGAGCCTTCGTGCATAGAGATTAAGGATCCAAGCAAGCTAAAGTATGTCCAATTCGTCAATACCATCGCCTTAGTTGAACCCGATGAAACAAATGACGAAGAGGACTATACACTAGTGGATGAGGAAATACCCGAGGAAATAGATGAAGTAGACATTGACTATTTCAACGAATTTCCTACGGACGAAGAACTATCTCGCCACCTCACTTAGTGCGTGACCTCCGTCACATGTATGTTAGGAAAAGTCCTCGAATTAAGTTTGGGAACCCTTGAATCTTAACATACCATGTGTCATAGGACACCTTTTTGTGGCAAAGCTTACATTGATCGCAAGTCCCCAATCAACATAATGACTAGCACCTACTACAATTGGATATTGAAGAAGCCTATTCCAACTAGGCAAGACCCCAATGATCCTAATGTTAGTTGCAATTTTCTTGGTAGAGTTAAGGGATTGCCCGCTTATGTAGGTAGTTTCACGTTTCCTACGGATTTCATAATTGTGGATGATATTAGCACGCCCATAGACCCTAGCTTATCCCATGTTATTCTAGGAAAACCTTTCATAGAAAGCACCGAATGACCTATGACCCCTCATTAGGAGTAGTGCGATTCAAGAATAAGAACGATGACATAGCTTACCAAATGCCGTTTAAGATTGAGAAGTTTCGTCACTCTCTAATGATGAAAAGGAACTTAAACTATCGGTCTATTATAGGAATGATGAGGATAGGGAGAAAGGTGTTGATTATGTTATGGCTAAGATTTTGGATTCTACAAGGATTGTTTGAGCCTAGGACCGAATACAGGACCGAATGGGGAGAGGATGAACTCTTAGAAAGCGCATTTTAGGGCACTTCTACAACATGGAATCCCCATTAGAGGCCGCCAAGAGAACGGTGGTGAGAAAACGTGGAGCATGACTACGAGTCTAGCTACAAGACTCTTAAATAAAGAAAAGCGCTTAGGGGAGGCAACCCATGCTTAATTGTTTGCTTGTTAGTGTCATATATCTTTTATTAATTGTTTATCCTCATGTTTAAATTTGTAAAAATGCTTTATTTTGTTTTTAACTTCGTCTTAATTACATATAAAGGTATTTTACATAAGGGATAAGTGTAGGAGGATTACACACGTTTTCAAAAGAAACGTAAACATGAGAATAACAATTAATTAAAAGATATATATGTTTGTTTGTTCGAGTCAAATGCTTGTATCGAGTCATAATGAATGTTTTGCGAAATTTTTCAGATTCTAAAGATGTAAATTTTCCAAATTTTCCAAAATCGCACCGCTTTTTGTCGGGATAACTTTGACGGCGTCAGATTGCAACCGACGGCGTCGGAAGGAGTAAAACATCGATTACTTTTTCTCGTTTTCGAGCTACTTATAAATTTTGGAATTTTCGGTCTTAATTTTCTTAGAAATTCGTAAACATCCATTCCACAAGCATTATATCCTAGTTTAAATCGAGTCTTATATATATTATTACCGCCGATTTCTGCGAAGGTTTCGTTGTTTTCTTCAAGTGTGCAGTTTAGTTTGTCAAGAAGAAGTTACATAAGATTGGAAGGAGCTTTTCACGCAATAATTCTTCTTGAAAAGAATTTAACCACCACTTTGCACGGATCCTACCGAGCTAATCGGGGAGTATTAGTTTCTTCGCTTTTAATTACCTTCTTTTATCATAACTTTGATACTTTCGGGAACATTGGGGACAATGTTCGGTTTAAGTGTGGGAGGAAAATAAACGAGAACTTTGAAACTATGCTTATCCTTGACTATTTGCTTTGTCCAAATGTGATTGTGTAATAAACCATGAGAAAATGTCGGTTAGGGTAATTTTGGCACCAAATTTAAAATTTTTCATGACATATAGGAGTGGGCCATTAGTCATAACAAAAGCGTCTCATGGATAGGAAATTATATGACTAGCACAAAACCCTTTACCACCCAAATTCCACCCAAAATATGAGGATCGCCCTTTGATTAGTAGGAATTAAAGCATTCATCTTTAATGCTTAGAGTGTGAACCGGTAGTATATTAGATTCTAGAACTTGTTTTGTGATGCATTCGAGATCGCAAGTGAGGCTACACTTGTGTAGTTAGGAATAACTAAATGATAAGAGGCATTAGGATAACCCTTGTTTGATACACGTAATATAATTACTTCTTCCACATCGGTTGAGTAATTTCCACACCCTTTGCGTTGTACTCATCTTTAGTACACGATACCCCTAGTTAACCCCTCGAGCCTATCCTTTTCATGGTTCTCGTGATATTTCGGTTTTCCGAATATCAATGAAAACATTGTTTACACCCCACCCCAAATATACACCCAAATCGCCTTAGCCTACCCTTATGCACTCACTTTTAGTGCAAATGTTTGTTATCACCCTAAACCCTTAGTTCAATTATCTAGTTGCTTGCATAAGTTGCTAAGTCGAGTCATATCCTTTGTATACAGCTTTGGGACGATTGGGATTCATGGGAAAAGTTAAAGTTTATGAAATGACGGAAGGGAACGTTAAATTCAAATTCCCTTTGTTTACGTAATAATGTACCCCAAGTGTTTTGATCTTTTCAAATCGGGTCAAATTAGTGTTAGAGTAATAAAACTCAAGTGTAGGGATATGCTTATAAATCCCTAGTATTTTGATGTTATCTTAGAGGATGGTAGAGTAAAAGTGTATGGAAAAAAAAATCGAAAAAAAAATAGAAAAGAGAAAAGAAAAAAAAAATAGAGTGAAAAAAAAAAAAAAAAAAAAAAAAAAATACATGCTACCATCCTACATCTATCTTTTAAATTTATGTTTGTTTATTTCAGTTATCTAGAGTTTAGAGTGTCGAGTCTTGGCTTAGCAACGCCATTCTTCAAATGCAGATAACATAAAGATTTTTGACTTACCACCACTAAATAGCCTATCCCACCAAACCCTTATTTCCCTACCGTAAGCCTAACATTACAACCCTTTAAAAGACCTCTTTGATAGTCTTTCCTAGGTGCTTACGCCAAAGCGATGGAGGTTTGATCTATTCTCAAGCCTATGGTAATCTATGTACTAGGACCGGTTAATGAGTGTTTATCTTCCATTTCCTATATTGTTATATTTCATTTATACACACGAGAGAGATGTGAGTATCCAAACACCCCATGTGAGGTGCTAGTATGTAATTCCGTGCTTGTTATGACTTTCTTGGGGCTTATATGTGTTGTGGACCGTTTGAATTAATCTTGAATGACCCCTAACTTATAAATTAATTGGCTAAAAGCACATTTGCTTGAGGACAAGCAAATAACAAGTGTAGGGATATTTGATAAGGTTTTAAAAGGTACCATTTTGAGGGTCGTTTAAGTCCTTATTTGATCACTTTTGTATCCGTTATTGCTTAATATCGTTCCTTTTCACTTTTAGGTCTCGTGAAGGCAAAATCTTTGGAATGGCACTTATTTGGACGAAAAGGCGCGAATATATGAAGAAAATGGCCAAAGTCGAAATCGAGACACTCACAATACGAATGTGAAGGCGGCGTCGGAGCTATTTGCGGCGCCGTCGTAAATTATTGTGACGGTCGAACTCAAAACTCGTGTTTTCAAGAGACGGCGTCTAGTTGTGAAAGAGTAGGCCGTCGCTACTCGGGCGGCCTAGATGCGATCCGCACGACGCCGGTCAAGAGGACGGCGTCGCGGACATAAGGTGACGCCGCCTCAAGGTTAACGTGGCCAAGACGAAACCCTAATGGCGGCGACACGGCGTCCACTAAACATAAGGTGACGCCGTCGCAATTGTAATCTTATATATAGAATCCGAATTTTTGGTCTTTGTGTGGAGAGTCTTTGGGTAAAACCTAAAACCGAACCTAAGGTGTCTTGTACAAGATTTTAGGTTTTAACCCTATCTTACACCAAGATAAGTCTTTGCTTTATTAATTCAATTATGTCTTTGATTATTTGTGTGTATGCTTGCATGTTCTCCATGTCCATTAATTTATTTGTGTGTTTGCTTAGGAAGTATGAAACTTAATTATTGAATATTGATTGGTTGTTTCTTATCTTAGTTGATTAATGATCTAGTAATGCGATAGGTCATTCGTTGTGTACTTAATGCTTGATTCATCTTTGTGAACCTTAGAGTATGATTACCGAGTGATTGTAGGCTAAACCATCCGAAGAGCGCCTTAGAGTAGGAGTCTATAATCTCTAAGTGGATTTGTAGACAAGACCCTTTGGTAAGTTCAAAGAGTTAGAGAGAAACGATACCCTACAATTTTAGAAACACAACGCAACTAGGAATAAGACGTGACACTCAACCATCAATAGGAGATAATTAAGGAGTAATACAAACTAAGTAAACACATCTTTAAACTATCATACGAGCACACATTAATTAGACATAGACTCCCACAACCTTAGTTTAGATAATTAGATAATAGTAGAGTAATCGGTGAAATACCAACCCCAAATCCAATACCCGAGATTCGTACTTTTCCATTTTCATAAAATATAAAAGATAAAAATAATCTTCCTCAACCTTAACCTTAGCGTAGTAACTCCTACTAGCATTCCTATTCCCCAGAGAACGATATCAATACCCGTGGCTTACCCTAATTACTACACTACAACGATTAGGTTCAACGCCTAGGTGTTATAAAACTTGCTCAAGAAAAGGAAGTTCCTTTGACCCGACGACGCGTGTAATGTTATCACGCCCCCTACCGGGGTTGTTTGTTTCCTCCGGATCTTGGGAGTAGTAGGTGTGACCAAGGCACCGACCGTGATGTATCGGTGTCCTTCGTTGTCACGGGTGGTTGTTGCACAGTCGGTGGGTGTCTTTTGGTCTCGGGCCTTTTGTGCCTCTTAGGCGGTGCTCCTCAAGCCTCGGGGCCCCGAGACTTTGGTTTAGTCTTAGTCCCATCCCGAGACTTCCCTTTTTCTTTTAAGAGCGGGGTTTGGAGACACCGATCCTCCCAGTTGTTTACAAGAACCATATGGGCCGTCAATTCAATAGGTGTGACAAGGGATGGGTCCTTTTGAAAATTTGAAGGACTCGGGATGCCGTAAATTTCCAAATTTTTCATCCCGAGTATAATTGGCACCGAAGAACGATTGTAAAGCACAAGAGACAAACCTAGGATACGAGATATACTTTGTCCTAGTTTTGCTCTGTAGCTTCGTTACAAGATCACCAAATGATCTCCCTATGTCGACAAAGGACCCCATTCATCGAGCAAGATGCCATCATCAATGAATAAAGTTAACTTGTTCAGTGGATGAGTGGTTCCCGCCGAGGACCCGAATCACAAAAGTGAAAAGGATCCTCCAAGCCACGAGGAATGAACTTTTAGTGATCGGGGTCTTGTCCAAAATGTGGGATCCAAAACGATTTTTTAACCCATCCTTCATTGTGGAAGGTTCGGGATGGGCGACATAAACACCTTTGTTGTAATCTAACCTGTTGAAGTGCAAAAGTTTTGTAATCCGGGGTATATTGTTGCCCCCATTAAGACCGAACCCGATGAGATACTCCCAGTGGTCTAAGGTTATTCTCATCAGTTGAAGGTGTCGGGTCAAAGGTTTAGATTGCCCAAAACTCCCCGAGGTAGTTTGGGTACACCACCGAGGACATTTACAAAGGCCGCTTTGAGTGGGCGGTTGAATAAAAATTTTACAATGTCTTTATAGGTTGGGACGTTTCGTGGTATTCAAAATTACCTATGACATTGTTTGTTTTGAATTCAACGTTTGTGAGATCCCCACCCATCGAGAAGCAAACTGGAGAGATTGTGTTCTAGCCATGTCTAAAGAAGTTTTTAGGATTTAAAAAAACGCGTCAAGAACAATCAAAATGTTTAGATCTCTAGTTTATGATGAAAATCTTTGTAAATGTTTACAAGGAAGGTTTTCCAAAAGAGATTTTGAGCACACACAAATGTTTTTGAATTTTTGAAATGATTTTGACAGAGTTTAGTTGCGAAAAAAGATTTGTGTGTGTTGATTGTTTTGGAGAAGAGGGTATTTATAGAGTGATAAGAGGGTGTTTTGTGCACAAATGGAAAAGTTAAGAGTAGGTTTTGAAAGACTTTTGAATTTCCCCATTTAATGCTACCACCCATTACCCGCAAAAAAACCCGCTTTTCAAGGAACAGTTGCATCGCACAAGAAAAGTGCACTTTGCGAGATAAAATATCAATTTGATATTTTTGTGAGAGGCATTAAATGCCAAGTGGGATGACAAGAAGACAAAGAGACATATATTCCCATATTAAATTGGCATAGTTACCAACCTAGGACATTAAAGTAATCGATACTTAGACCATTTAGTTACTCATTCAATGCTCTTTGTCTAGTGTCAGGACCCCGAATGAGTCTTACTCATTCAAGGAGAGGTTTATTTTGATTTTAGGGAGGATGAACCATGTCGAGAACTTACTAAGATTGGTTTCGAGATACTTGACTTTCAATGTCAAGCATTCCCAATCGACTTTCGGTCTTCAAGGTAGGTTCATCCAAGGGTTTGGTGAAGATATCGGCCATTGATATTCATGAGGGATGAAATGAAGTTCTATGTCTCCTTTCATTATGTGATCCCCGATGATGTGATATCGATATCAATGTGTTTGGTTCTTTGGTGGAGGACAGGTTGTTGGAGATTGAAATTGCACTAGTGTTATCACGTAAGATGGGCACCATTTTGTAATGGATGTCGTAGTCACCGAGTTGACTTTTCATCCATAATACATTGGCACAAACATCTGCTGTGACTACATATTCACTTCAAATGAGGACATAGCTACCGATTATTGCTTCTTTGCACTCCAACACACTAGTTTTCCTCCAAGAAATTGACAGACCTCAAGTACTTTTTCATCCATGTTGCGGCCCAAGATAATCGTAATCGAGTAACCTTTGAGATCAAACCACAGAGCATATTGGATAATATAGTCCAAGGTTTGGGGTTCCTTTCAAGTACACAGTATTCTTTTGGCTGCAGGTGAGGTGGGATTCTTTGGGATTGGGCGATATCTTGCTATTAGATGATGAAAATTGTATGTCCGGTCTAGTAGCGGTTAGATACATCGATGAGCCAACAATCCTCTCGAAATGAGTTTGATTGATCGATTTGCCGGTGAGATCGGGTCCAAGGTTGTTAGGTGGAACCATTGGTGTCTTCACCGAGGCATAGTCAAATATCTCATATTTCTTCAAGAGATTTCGGTGTATTTCTCTTGACCGATGGATATACCTTTATCGGTTGTTCGATTTGAAGTCCAAGAAAGTAAGTTAGTTCTCCCATCATGCTCATTTCAAACTTCTTTGTCATTAGTTTTTCAAACTGTTTGCAAAGTTTGTAGTTTGTTGAGCCAAAGATGATATCATCAACATACACTTGGACTAGTATCACATCTGTTGGGTTCTATAGACAAATAGTGTGTTGTCTATCTTTCCTCGACAAACTTGTTTTGTATCGGGAAGGCCGAGAGAGTTTCATACCATGCCCCGGGAGCTTGTTTAAGTCCATAAAGGGCTTTGTCAAGCTTCTGAGACATAATCGTGGAATTCACTACTCTCAAAGCACTGAGGTTCTTGAACATACACATCTTCCTTGAGATCACCATTTAAGAACGCACTTTTAACATCCATTTGGTAGACCACGAAGTTCATGTATGTTGCATATGCAAGGAAGATCTGATGGCTTCCATTCTTGCAACAGAGCAAATGTCTCATCATAGTCAATGCCTTCTTGTTGACCGTATCCTTTGGCTACAAGTCGGCTTTGTTTTTAATGACAATGCCATTTTCATCGGTTTTGTTTACGAAACCCACTTCATTCCTATGACTACTACATCCACGAGGACATTTGATCAAGGTCATGACCTTGTTTTTATCAAACTGTTGCAATTCATCTTGCATAGCCTAAACCCACTTGGGTGTTTTAGAGCTTCAAAGACACTTTTGGGTTCAATGTCGATAGGTAATCGGCATATAGACATTCATTGGTCAACTGCATTAGACTAGCGACCATGCTTCTAGTGAGCATGCCCTCGCTGGGTTCACCAATGATGTTTACAAGCTCAATGTCCCGAGATCTAGTCCACTTACTTTGTGGTCCGGGATCCGAGCTTGAAGATGTCACCGAGTTCGGGATGTGAGTTCGGTGCAAGAGCCACGGATCATTTAGAACATCTGTTGAGATGTCATGATCGTGTTGAGGATCATGAGTTCTGTGTTCCTAATCATTTGGATCATTGTTACTTATCCCGGTGGACGGACTAATTATCAATGAATTCATTGATGGTCGGTTGGGGTAGGTTGTGGGCAAGACATAATATGAGATGTCGATTAGCTTGATATGAGGAATTGAGTTCGGTGTTGTACTCATCGGGAGGATATCTTGATGAGTTATCAATTCCTATTTCCTCCAGAGGTGTTGGTGAACCCGATGCTTTTAGTACTTTCATCAAAGGTGACATGAAAGGTTTCCTCAACTTGTTGTCTCCTTGTGTTAAAAACCACAAGGCTTTGGAGATCGGTGAGTAGCCTAAAAGTATCCATCATCGCCTTTTGCATCAAACTTGCCTAGATGATCCTTGTGGTTGTGAATGAACACGGACATCCGAACACATGAAAATAGGCGATGTCGGAAGTCTTCCTTTGAAGAACCCATATGGGGTTTTATTATGTCTTTTGACAATGATTGACTGTTTTGAGTGTAACAGTGCTTTGACTCGCTTGATCCGTAAATGTTTTGAGAGGGTGAGCCATTTAACATAGTTCTAGCAACCTCAATGAGAGTTCTGCTTTTTCCTTTCAAAGAACCCCATTTTGTTCGGGGTATAAGGAGATGAGAAATTTTGAGAAATTCCTTTTCATCACGAAACTCTCAAGTTCTTGATTTCAACTCGGTGCCATTGTCGGGCTCGGTTTGTTTCACAATAATGTCATTACGGTTTTCAATCTTCCCGATGAATGACATTATTGTATCACCGCCTGACTCTTTTGGAAAGAAAGTATACCCAAGTGTATCTTGAGAATTCATCAACAATGACAAGTGTATACTTCTCATGCTTTGGATTGATCTCGGACCGACAGTCCAAAGAGATCCATGTGCGGAGTGAAGGAAGCTTTGATGGAGAAATTTTGTTTGGTTTTGAATGATGCTCGTGGTGTTTACCTTTTCACAGCGAGCATGGTTTGTCTTTGCAAAGACCAAGATGGTAAGCCAAGGACCTTGTTTTGTTTTGCCAAGTTGTTGAGGTTTTGAAGTTCAAGTGTGAGAGTCTCTTATGCCACGACCAATTGATAGTCTCAAGTGGCTTTAGCAAAGAGACACGTTCCATCTTGGGAGAGAGTTGACATGTCAAGCACATAAACATCATCTCTCCTAGGAGCTATCAACACAACTTCCTTGTTGGCATTAAAATGGTACCTTGTTTATCATTGAATTGTACAATGAATTTTGCATCACATAGTTGGTGACATCGATGAGATTGTATTTGAGACCGTTGACATAGGAAATTCTAGAAAACTATTCCATTGCGCCATCGAACCATAACCTTGATGGGACATGATGAGTTATCACCAAATACTACCTTGGGCCCCGGTTCCTTTACATACTTGTGCGGATATTCCTTCACACCACCATGCTTCTTGAGCATCCACTGCCTAGATGCCAAATAGGCTCCCGGCATGTCTCTCGCACAAGTAGTAAACCGAATTAGTTTCTCTTTGTGACCCACTTACTAGTGGGCTTGGATCTCAAGGTCTCTTTGAAATTTGCAATCGACTCATGGTCGGTGGTTGTGTGCAAGGTGCTACCACAGTGTTTTGCATTTAGAGGTGAGGATGACTCGGTGACTCGGGTTGTTTGGAATTTCTCCTTGCATGAATGATCTTGTCATGTTGGGATGTCTCATGAGTCGGATTACCGATATATCACAAAGATGTATTCATGAGACAATCATCCCGATGATGATCATTGAACCCACAAATGAGGCGAGAGAGAAAAGGTTTTGCTCTATTCTTTGGAGCAGCTTTTGGAGGATGAAGCATCCGATGACCAACTTTGGTATAGTTTGCTTGATCGACATACTATAGATGATCTGCGATCTGTGATCATCCTTTTGCATCATGCAAAAGAGGATTTTATAGCGATTGTCGATGGTATGGGTGGTGTAATGACACACTCACTTTTGTTTGTTTTGGAGGTTGACTTAGACTTTGAGGAACCTGGAGGCGACTTTGTTTCCTTGATTGGTTGAGGACCTTTTCAATGGATTCCATTTTTTCAAGAAGCTTCCTCACAAGTTCGATCGATTCTCGGATTTGGTCGACTTCAAGGGGACAGAGGATGATGAAGTCTCACAGAGTAGACTCTTGTTGGATTAGTTTTGATTGTCTTTAAGGATGGTTCTACCACGCCCGCACCTTTCTTTTGGTGAATGAGGATTGAATTGTAGTGGAGTAAGCTCGAGCTTGGAGCGGCACCACGAAGAGGTTTCGGTGGTGGGCGGTGCTTGAGATTCCTTGAGACTCGAGATGTGTTCAAGACAACCGGGCACATCAGGAGTCCAAGCATGCTCTTTAGAGCTTGACTTTCGTGCTCTAGAATCCTTCCGTAATCGAAGTTTGGAAGCTTACTCGTGATTAACTCGTTCAATCCATTCACCGGAATTTGAATCACCAACATACTTGTAATCATGCCACGGACACAAATGGCTTAGGAGCTCGGTCTTTGTTGAGAGAGTCGTGAGATGATCTTCACCTATGACTCTCTTCTTACTACTTGGGGCTCCCACATCATCAAAGACCACAGGATTCTTAGCGGTTCAACTATTGAGAATATCATTTGCCTTTTAAGTTCATCTTGAAGATTCGATTTCTTTTAACTAGTTCGATGTTTGAATTTGCAAAGTGATGACCTCAAGCTTAGCTTGTTTTAAAATAAGCAATTCATCCCTACACTTATTCAATTAAAACTTAACTTGTTGTACTTAGAAAAAGATTCGATCTTTGCTCTTCTACAAACTTAAGGTCAACATTTAGATAATTCATATAAGATCGCCAATCGAGTCATCATCCATAGAAAGTAAAGTGTTTACCTTCTTCATTGTGATGTTGACCCATTCCCGTTCCTAGCATGATTCTTCCCAACAGCCTAGCTTGTCTTCTTCGAGAGAGCCATTAGAGCACCGACATGTACAATTTCATCATCCGATGAGATTGGCTCTTCATCCTATCAAAGGTTTCAAAGAACAAGGCCTTTGTTCTTACCTGCATGTATTGAACATTTTTGTTGTTTCCGAGGGATCGCCTCAAGCAATGCAAGCTTAGCTTTGCTTTCTTATACTTAGCTTCATAATCAATGGTTTTGTTAAGATCGATTTGTTTTGAACATTTTGATGAGACCGATAGATTTTAGGTTGAAATTTGCTAAAGCCTCAAGACCGATTAGATCCCGATGGTTTGTAAGAGGTTGAAATTGTTTTGAAAATCTTTTGCAAAATGGCCTCTTTTATGACACTTGTAGCATTCGGTGTCTTGATTGCTTTAGCGCTTGAAAACCTTTGTTTCTTTTATAAACCTTCGAGAGTTAGCGAGTGCCCTTTCCCGAAATTCAAGATTCGTGTCACTTAGGTACTCCTCACTTGATCTCTCATCGCTCATCATCCGAGTTTTCTTGGAAATCTTGAACTACATTGTTAGAAAAGAAAGCAGTTGATATTGGTGATGAAGTAGTGGTCGGGGACTTCTTGGCTTCCCGAGACTTCTTCAAGTCGAGGTATCGTCTGTTGATGAGGTTTTCCTCATAGACAAATTTCCATAAATTTCGTGAAGCTTAAGATTTTGGATATGATTAGCATTCACGAGTCCCCGAGAGAAATTCAACCACTTCTCGGGAGACTGCTTACAAAACCAACATTGATTTCATGCTTAGACAAATTAACACCATCATTTGAAAGTTCATTTAAAAGAGTTTTGTATCCGGTGTAAGTTTGAGAGAGAGTTTCGAGTCCTTAGCCACAGAAGGTGTTATACTCAAGTTTCGTGTCCATTATCCTGCTTTTCCTTGGTATCGGATGGTCCTTCATGACTATGAACTAGGTCATCCTGTGTTTGCTTAGCGATGCTACTGACTTATAACGAGACTCCATAATATCGTCGGGAAGACAAGATATTATGATACTTTTGAGTCTTTGGTCCCGGTTGACCACCTCCTTTCATCCTGGTCCACCGAGCTTGAGTTTGGGCAACCCTTGACGATCTTTGGGACAAATGGACCTTCATTTATGCACTTGACATAATAAGGTTCCATCCCAATCAAATAGCAAAGCATTCGCTTTTTCCATTTGTTGAATTTGCCAACTTCAAGTCTAGGGCAACTTGGTGAATAAGCTCCACCCTTTTATCGACTAGTTGGGGTACATCAATTTCACCATTTAGGATCCTAATTTAAAACTTTTAGAGTGGCCTAAAAGCGGGTTTTATAATTAGCCTTGCTCGATACCACTTGTTGTTCCCGTTCACTATCGTCTCAAAACAGTTCAAGTTTATAAAACAAGTTGAAAGTGAACTATGACCTAAATTAACATAAAGAAAACACACTAAGTAATTTTCAACATCATATTCTTATTAGAAATAAATCAACAAAGAATCGTTACCCAAGTACTTGCGGAATAGTACTTGGGATTGAAATGACAAAGTTGGGTGATTCCTCTCTAAGCTCGGGCTATGTCTCGAGCACAACTCTTAGAGCTCACCGAGCTATCTCAGAACTAAGTTGTATTTGGAGGAGTGAAAAGATGGCTTGCGTGTATGTGTTTTACAATTCACAAGCTTAACCTTTTCACTCCATCTCTTATGCTATTTATACATGTATGATATTTGACTCTTTCCTAAGTGACAACCGACATCATCTGAAGACAAAATCTTGATGTATTTTGTCTCTGCATTCTAAAGACTATTCTAGGTAAGAGACAAGACTACTTTCCTAAGTTCAAGAATGACACCGAGCACGATGTTTTGCCATTCGTGAAAGTTGACTTTGGTTGATAAGGACTTCGTCTTATCGATTCAACCTTTCCCGCCTTGTCCCGCTCTTTCTTCGCCTTTACATTCTTCGCCTTCTACTTGGTTTGTCTTGATGTAATAAGTTGGATAGGAATCTTAGGGATTCAAGTGAGATATTGTCATCACCACCGAATCCATCATCTTCTTCTTGACTCGGTCTTCACCCTTTAAGTTCCGCCTTCTCGAGTGGAGACTTCTTCATTGCCTCTTCCGAGTATCCTCGAAGACGACTCACCGAGAGACTATGCACTCAATGACTTTGTTTGTGTTAACGGAATAAATACTTGGGCTATTTTCTATTCAAATCCTAGATTAAGGGGTTTGAGTATTTCTTGAACCCAACAGTCTCCCCTATTTGGATATACAAATAGCCTAAGTGGTTGATCGATGTAAGTGAGCAAGAGGCTTCTACTTACACCGAATGTACTAATGAATACAATAAGGAACACCGAGTAAATGAATAAAACATACATCGCTTATTGATCGATTACATAGTTCCTATCACTAGTATAAAAGATAAAACAAAATGATGTCAATCCGATGGATACCCAAAGGCTTCAAGCTTCACTTTCTTGGTGATGAGTGTTTCCTGTCGGGATGGTCTCGATCTTAGCGTTCGTGTCTTGATGTAACCCGACGTTCTTTGAGGATTGGACCCGAGAGGCCACAGAATATAGTGATCATTGCAGCTACTCGGCTGATCAATGTCACTCCATCTTTGAAATGCAGGGTTCCGAGACATCTATGTGGAATAGCCCTCTTCGAGCTCTTCAATCACTAGACAGTTCACAAAGTTAACACCCTCGTGCAATTCTCTGTTGCATTCAAGGCCGGTACTTTGATCTCGTGTTGGAAATCAACTCTTTTCCTTTTGCGGTGGAAGCTTGTGGTTGAGATCCTTGAGGTGCGGTCAAGGCGGTGAATTCTCGGTTGGGTTGGTGCTTCCTCGACCTTTCATATCTTTTGCTAAGCATCTTCATCAACTCCTTGACCACCTTGTTTTGCTTCTTTCCAATAATCGGACCAAGTTCATCAAGTTCGGTGATCCCAAAGTCACCGAACTTTAAGGATCATGAACCTCAAAGTGTCTTTTGTCATCTCCTCTCAGTAAACATTCATAGCCAATGGTTTGGTGTTGGGAATGATTTTGACATCGATGATTTTTTCGAGAGCCTTGGTGGTCATTGTCGATTATATTCTTTGATTACGCTTTGCACGAGAGCTTGAGCTTTTCTTTCTCTTTTCTTCATCACTGAGCTCTCATTGCGACCCATTCGAGCACTGAGCTTCCATGAACTTCTGTCTGCGACCCTTTTTAAGCTTGCTTGCATCTATTCCCACATTTTCACTTCTTGGCAATCACTTTGGTCAATGCCTCCTTAGTCTTCTTTTCATCCTCGGCTTGTTTCAATTTCCTTTCTTCTTTAGCAAGGTGTTTGGTTAGTTGTTGAGGAGTGAAGAGGTATTCGATGTCACCGATTTTGTAGGGAATCCTCTCGGGCTCGATGGTTGTCGTTATGCCTTTGCCCTTGTCCCGTCCCGAGGAAGATGATGCAATAATGGGAGGTGGTGTTGTCATGATTGGTGTTAAGACCGCGTTGTTGTTGTTGCTTGAAGTGGAAGTGATGAGATTGGTACTGCAGAGACGGTCTTTGGTCTTGATGATGATGATGTTTGAGCTTGAGGCCGGTGGTGTTTGCTCCCCTCGGTGTGAAGAGGAGTTTCTTGATAGATTCTCCCCTCAACTGTTGCCGTGGCGTCGGTGAGGCAAGAGTTGGAGTAGGTCTTTGGGGACCGACCACTGACCTTTGAAGGCCCTGATAGATTTCACCATCATGGCCTTTATTTACAAGTATCCGCTTGAAGACCGGTGACCTTTGCATCCAAGTTCGCATGAGATAACTCCAAGGCGGTCATTCATGGACCAAGATTCCAAGCCATAGAAGACGAGGCTGAGTCAAGGTAGCTACCGAGTGTTCGGTGAGTCCATGGTGGTCTCAAGAGTCTGAATCAAGTTTGAAGACCCTCGAACATTTGCAGACTTGAGCATCTCTATAAGGTCGGTGAGCTCGGATGAATTTTTGCATATGCCTCAGATTGCTTCCAAAGACTTTGGCATTAAGCTGGTCTTCTTTGACAACGTCCCCGATTTCATCAATCGTAACCCCAACCGTCGAAGATGCTTGAGGAACTTAACCATGTGTTCATCGGGTTGACAAGATGGTGGTACATAAGATCTCTGTGCTCATGAACATTTTCATTGAAGGTGAGCACATCGATCTAAGGTCGGAATCGGCAAGGCGGCTTGATGTGTTGATCCCAAAACTGCTCAAGAACCCCGAAAACACCTCCTTGAAGCCCCACCGATCCACTTAACCAGCTTGTCTTTCGGTGGCGGAAGAACATTGTCAAACTTTTGAATTCGTCGGCCGGAGGATGAGGTGAGTCATTGTCTTCGAGTTGAAAAGGTGACTCGATCTGCGTCATGGATCGCCGAGGCTCTTGTTCGATTTGAACCTCGGTGTCCACTTCTTCTCCTGCCGATAAGATTTCTTCATCACTTTCGGCAAGGTCATCATCGATTAGCAACTCAAGAACCTCGGCCTTGATTAACAAGGGAGTAGGAATGGGTTCCATATCGGTAGGTGGTATTGATCCCTCCGAGTCTTTGTCCCCATGGACCCCTGGACACTAGTGGGAGTTTCCAGCCTTCTGGAGTCGAGGATTGGTTTTGGGTTCCGTATCGTGGGTTGTTTCTTTCCTCCCAGTCTTTGTCCCCAGTGACCCACGAGACATCGGTGGGTATTTCCAGTGCCTTTAGCGAGTCGATGAATGTTGTATCCCTATCGCGGATTGTTTGTTTTCCCCAGTCTTTGGGATCGATCGGTGTGCCCTCGGACAAAGGCTTGGATTTGCTAATGTCATCACCGGGCGATGTGGAAGCGCTACGATAAGGTTTTAAAGGTACCATTTTGAGGGTCGTTTAAGTCCTTATTTGATCACTTTTGTATCCGTTATTGCTTAATATCGTTCCTTTTCACTTTTAGGTCTCGTGAAGGCAAAATCTTTGGAATGGCACTTATTTGGACGAAAAGGCGAATATATGAAGAAAATGGCCAAAGTCGAAATCGAGACACTCGCGATCGTTGAATGTAGAAGGCGGCGGCGTCGGGAGCTATTTGCGACGCCGTCAGTAAAATTATTGTGACGGTCGAACTCAAAACTCGTGTTTTCAAGAGACGGCGTCTAGTTGTGAAAGAGTAGGTCGTCGCTACTCGGGACGGCCTAGATGCGATCCGCACGGCGTCGAAAGTCAAGAGGACGGCGTCACGGACATAAGGTGACGCGTCGCCAGGTTAACGTGGCCAAGACGAAACCCTAATGGCGGCGACACGGCGGCGTCACTAAACATAAGGTGGCGCCGTCGCAATTGTAATCTTATATATAGAATACGAATTTTTCGGTCTTTGTGTGGAGAGTCTTTGGGTAAAACCTAAAACCGAACCTAAGGTGTCTTGTACGATTTTAGGGTTTTAACCCTATCTTACACCAAGATAAGTCTTTGCTTCATTAATTCAATTATGTCTTTGATTATTTGTGTGTATGCTTGCATGTTCTCCATGTCCGGCTAATTTATTTATGTGTTTGCTTAGGAAGTATGAAACTTAATTATTGAATATTGATTGGTTGTTTCTTATCTTAGTTGATTAATGATCTAGTAATGCGATAGGTCATTCGTTGTGTACTTAATGCTTGATTCATCTTTGTGAACCTTAGAGTATGATTACGAGTGATTGTAGGCTAAACCATCCGAAGAGCGCCTTAGAGTAGGAGTCTATAATCTCTAAGTGGATTTGTAGACAAGACCCTTTGGTAAGTTCAAAGAGTTAGGGAGAAACGCATACCCTACAATTTTAGAAACACAACGCAACTAGAATAAGACGTGACACTCAACCATCAATAGGAGATAATTAAGGAGTAATACAAACTAAGTAAACACATCTTTAAACTATCATACGAGCACACATTAATTAGACATAGACTCCCACAACCTTAGTTTAGATAATTAGATAATAGTAGAGTAATCGGTAGAAATACCAACCCCCAAATCCAATACCCGAGATTCGTATTTTCCATTTTCATAAAATATAAAAGATAAAAATAATCTTCCTCAACCTTAACCTTAGCGTAGTAACTCCCTACTAGCATTCCTATTCCCTTGAGAACGATATCAATACCGTGGCTTACCCTAATTACTACACTACAACGATTAGGTTCACCGCCTAGGGTGTTATAAAACTTGCTCAAGAAAAGGAAGTTCCTTTGACCGAACGACGCATGTAGCGTTATCAAGTTTTTGGCGCTTGTGCCGGAATAGAATAGCTAGTTAGTAGTCCACCTCGCTTAGGTTTCTTTGCTTGATTCCTATCAAGTAAACTTTTTTTTTTTTTTCATTTTTAGATTTCTCTTAGTCTATCCCCCTTCTTTGTAACCTTTGTTCGTAACCTCATCACTTTTCATCATGGAAGGTGATAACCCACTACCATTCATCAACATACCACCAAATGACCCGCCAAGAGCCCGTACTCTTGGTGAATACTCAAGACCAAGCCACTTAGGCTATAGGAACACCATTGAGCTTCCCGACCAAGCCCAAACTACTACCTGCGATCCGACACCATCCGGTTGGTGCAAAACGGATGTGCATTCCATGGACTTCGTTCGAAGATCCAAATCAAAGATCCGAGGGATTTCTCAAAATCGTCGATTCCATCGACCTTGATGCTACTACTCGGGAGACCACGCGCTGCGTCTCTTCCAATTCTCTCTACGGGACCAAGCTAGTAATTGGCTTGAGCGACTTCCCCCGGCTCCATCTCAAGTTAGGATGATCTTACTTCTCGCTTCCTTGCTCAATTTTTCCCACCGGGAGAACCACTAAGCTTAGGAATGACATCTTGATGTTCCAACAACGTCAAGGTGAATCTCTACGAAGCATGGACCCGATTCAAGGACTTACTTCATAAAGTCCTCATCACGGCATTGATCTTTGGCTCCAAGTCCAAATCTTTTATGATCATGTCAACTTTCCCACTAAGCGATCCATTGACCAAGCGGCCGTGAAAAACTTAGTGATCTCACCGCGGAAGAATCATGGGAAATAATGAGGACCTTGCCTCTATGACAACGAAAGTTAGGATGACCCCAGTGAGTTTTATTGAAAATCAATTATCAATCATAAAAATACCTTTTGGTTTGAAAATTAGTACACGATCGATGTGCTAAAGAAAAGAGTTTTTAAGCACAATGACCGGTTTTTCAAAGGTATCCGTCAATCCATAACTCGAACCAGATTGATTCAAGAGATTGAATCGCCCCATTGTTTCTCGCTCGCTTGTCACATGGTTAATCTATAAAATAGATCTCACATGCCACCTACCGGGAGCTTGATTGATGTTGGCTCCGAAGGCTTTCCATCTTCATTGTGAATATGTAAACACATCACTCGGATGTTACGGCAATACCACAAGGATAATGCGTGGGACTCAAGATATAATCTCTTTTCCACATTGTGTGAAACAGAGTCTTCATTGAAAGTGTCCTAATGAGATTTATTGATGATCTCGTGGCTCTAGACTCAATTTGTGCATATTTGGATCCCGTGTCGGAGACTGGGGGAGGGTCTCCTTCTTCAATATCAACAATCTCTAAGAGAAAGTCGATAGATAATGTCGGTTCCCGTGAGAATGAAACAAGTCCTTTTAAGAGGAACTTGAGTGGTTTGGGAAGTTGAAGTGCGGTCGTCCGGGTCCATGACGCCTTGTCTTCAATACCAATGTTACCATCGAGAGCATATGAATTGAACCCAGATTCCGCCTAAGGTTGAATAAATAGAGGCTATTTGTTTTCACCCTATTCTCATTCAATTCTTTTAATTCTTCAACCCTTCAATGCTTACCGAGACTTCATAACTAGAACCTTGTTGGGTTTATTCCAAGACTAGTTCGAGTCTTAGTCCGCACTCTTCCCATATCTCATTTTCTCCTTTTATCATCATACCTAAGGACTTCTACACTAACTAGTGGATTGTCCTCGGTAGATCCCTCCTGCTCGGCGGATCATGGGAACCAATACCTAACCTTATCATCCTTATATCACCGTACATTAAAGTAAAGTTGGTCGGTCTATTTGGTATTGTTTATCCGCCATTGGATCCAATTGAAAACCATTTGAAAATCAATTCGGATACTTGTGATGTATTATCAAAGCATTTTGTACTGAATTGTTTTTGATATTTTAGAACGAGAACTCCCCTCAACATGTGCATCAAGTATTTGAAAATGTTTTGCACACGGAGGCAAGAGAAAGAATTAACTTTTTGATTACCATTTTCTAAAGATATCAACATCACTTCCCACATCAAATCAAGTAGATATAGCATTTCGGGAAGGATGAGGTTTCCATAAATTCGCTCCCCTCAATGTGTGCCTCGAGGTTTGAAAAGAGTTTTGCACATACTAGAGGAACACGCACATTGGGATGAATGATCACGTTGCAAATCAAAGGTTTAAGATAGATGCTCCCCTCAACATGTGCATTGAAAATTTGAAATCGTTTGTCACATGTGGGAAGGACAAGATGTACATTTTGTGAAACCATTTACCGAATTATCGCTTTAAGTCCAATTTAAATCACACATTCTCCCCCGATTACAATTATCAAAACATTTGAGATTTGTGATCTCGTATAGATTTAAATTGATTTTGAAAGCTTTTTTAAGGAGAATTGTGACTTGATTGTGAAAGCGTTTGAACTGATAAGGATCGGATTTTAAGACTTTACACTCCATTGATAAAACATGCATTTATATCTTTTGAAAACAATTTTTAATGCCAAATAACTTTTTAATTTAATTGAAATCATTCTCCCCCTCAATCAATGACATAGGTTGTTGATTGAGATAGGAATTTTGACAAATAAGTCCCGATGATTATCAAAATAGAGATTGAGTTATTTTTCAAAGCATTTAGTTTTCAAAGATAAATGTTTATAGAATCGAGCATGGAATTTTGAAAACATGATAAAACATGGCTCGTCCTTTCTTTTTAAAACCGGGTTATTGCTCAAGATGACAATAAACCATTTTCTTTTCTCCCAAATTTTTTTTTTTTTTTTTTTTTTTATATACAAATTCGACCAACATCTAAAGTCCTGTGTCATTCTTTGAATGACAACATCAAGACCGTAGATATTATCGAATCAAGAGAAACATGACAAAATGACAATAATTTTTGAAGATTTTTCGAATTTTTCAAATTTTTATGGATTTTGAAAGTTTTATATTTTTCTATTTGATTTTTGAAGGTTTTATAATTTTGTATTTTGTTTTTCGAATAGATATATACAAGAGATAGATGAAGATAGACCTTTACTCCTCGTCTTCCTCCCGAAGACGTTTGAGAGTTTCGTTGAAGGCTTTTCAAACCAAGACGTGGAAGAATAAACTCAAAACGTTCTCTTGGAAGAGCTTTGGTGAAGATGTCCGCTAACCGATATTCGAGACCTCACAAAATATAGTTCCACCACACCTTTTTCCACTTGTTCCCGATGAAATGATGTCGAATGTCGATATGCTATGCTCTTGAGTGTTGAACGTTGTTGCATGAGAGAGCAATAGCACTTTATTATCACGATGCGGGGATTTTGTTGAATTCAAAGCCATAGTCGATAATTGAGATCTCATCCATAAGATTTGAGCACAACAAGATGACATGGCTATGTATTCAACCTCTGTAGAGGAAATAGAAGTACTCATTTGCTTCTTTGAAGACCACTCACAAGCTTATCACCCAAAACCGAGCACCTCCCGATGTACTTCGACGTGTATCTTGACAACTCGCATGATCGGATCTGCATAGGCCGTTAGTGACATACCGGTGTCCTTCGGTACCAAAGTCCCATATTGATGGTTCCTTGGAGATACCGAAGACCCGCTTAATCGCTTCAAGGTGCTTTTTAGTAGGCTTAGCACGGTATCTAGCACACATGCAAACAATGAACAAGATGTCTCGTCTACTAGCGTTGAGATACATCGTGGATCCAATCATACTACGATATTTCGTTTGGTCAATCATGATCCCCGAGTGGTCCTCATCTAGTTTGGTTCGATCAATCATGGGGGTGTCAACAGGTCACTTGAATCAAATCCAAATTTCTTTAAAATCTCATTGCATATTTAGATTGATTTATGAAAATGCCTCCGGACTTTATGAAATTTGTAATCCCAAGAAAATTACATTTGTCCCATCATTGACATTTGAAACTTTGAACTCATTTCATTAGAAAAACGATCACATTCCATTGGGTCACGAGGCAAAATAATATCATCAACATAAATTTGAACATGAGTTAAATGTTTGCGACTTCACGGTGAACAATGTAGGATCAATCGCTCCTTTGTCAATCCGTTGATAGAAGAAACTTTGACAATGTATCATACCATGCCCTTGGAGCTTGCTTTAAACCGTAAAGAGCCTTCTTCAAACGATAAACGTGAGTAGGATGCTCTTGATTCACAAATCCTTCAGTTGGCCGACGTGAGACGACTTCTTTAAGATCTCCGCTCGAAATGCCGTCTTTACATCCATCCGATAAACCACCATGTTCTTACTTGCTCGCATTAGCGGAAAGATTCGATTGCCTCGATTCGAGCAAGCTGGAGCAAAAGATTCTTCAAAGTCTATACCTCCTCTTGATGATATCCTTTAGCAACCAATCGAGCCTTGTTCTTCAACACATCACCATGCTCATCAAGTTTCACTTTGAAGATCCATTTAAGGGCTATAATCATAGCACGCCTGGAGCGTGTACTAACTCCCATACATCAAGTCGATCAAATTCATGAATTTCATCTTGCATGGCATTGAACCATTGTCTTCATTCATGGCGGTTTTAACATCTTTGGTTCGATCTTAGATAGTACGGAGTTGAAGAAACACCATAAGGCATCGGTTGCAAGTTGTTTCCGGGTTGATACAGACGGGAGGGATTTCCAATGATGTTGTCTAATGGATGATCGTGAGTCCATTTTCCGAGGTGTTCATGTGGCAGCTTGTTGAGGAACCGAGGTAGCCGAGTCGATGTCTCTTGAAGAAGATGGTTCGATGATGATTCAGGATTAGCAAATATGTTTTCAAATGGAGCATCTTCAGGAGTTGCAAAGGGATTAACTTCATCATTGATGCCAGAAACATTTCCATGATGTACATTTGAAGAATGATGATTTGTTGATGAGACTGAAGGATCAGCAGCGGGTGCTTCATGACTTAAAGATATTGAGACTGAGGGATTGACTTCATTCACTGGAATATGAGCATCCTCTGTTGTGGGAATCATCACCTCATTAGTATTTGAATCATACAGTTCATCAAACATAGGATCAAACAATTTCTTTACATCATCTTCAGATGGAGGTACATATGGAGTTTCTTGAGTAGAGTTTGGAACAAGAGATGAACCAATGGGACTGTCTTGAAGTGCGGGTCCTGAACTGGAGTGTCCAGGAGCCATTTGACCGGTCAGCTCATCAAACGTAACGTGAATTGTTTCCATGATATTTCGGGTTCTTTTGTTGTAGATTCGGTATCCCTTTTTGTTTGGTGCGTATCCTACAAATACTCCAATGTCAGCTTTAGCCCTAAGTTTCCCTAAGTCTTGACCCTCATTAGTTGGATAGCACAATGCACCAAACACACGAAGGAAAGAGAGATTAGGTTTTCACATGGACAAGTTCATATGGAGTTTTTCCATGTACAGTGTGGATTAGGGAACGATTTTGTGTATAGCATGCAGCGGGCGATTGCTTCACCCGGAGAAACATTGGAACCTTTGAGTAAATCAACATTGTTCTAGAGGTTTAACCGTAGTACGATTTCGTCTTTCAACTACACCGCTCGTTGAGGAGTTCGTGGAACACTTCTTTGATGACCGATTCCAACGCTTTCATAGAATTCATTAAGTTGTTTGTTGACAAACTCGGTTCCATTGTCTGCTCGACAATTCGACGGTTTTGTTTAGTCGAACTCGCAAATGCTTGATGAGTTTGATGATGATATCGAGTTTCATCCTTTGTCCTTAAGAACTTGACCCGTGAATCTAGAGTAATCATCAACTACAACTAACACATATTTCTTCCCAAAGATATTCTCACCCTCATTGGTCCACATAAATCCATATGAATCATATGAAGAACTTCGTGATGAGTTAGTAGGTTTGGGTTTATGGGCATACTTCTTGCTTTTTCCCAATTGACATGTTGAACAAAGATGATCCTTTTCATACTTTAGTCTAGGTAAACCTACCACTAAGTCCTTTCTCGAAATATCGTTGATGGTACCAAGTTCAAGTGATTGAGACGACGATGCCATAACCATGACTTTGTTTTTGAAGCCTTTGATAATAAGCGATTGGAGAAGCCCTCATCATGTCATCGATAGAGATGGTGTAAAGGTTTGAGTCACGAGTTCCTTTCAGCAGTTCCTTACCGTTAAGATCTCTAACAAAGCGGTATGTTTTCTCAAGGCTACTTCTAGATCGTAATCACGAATCGACCAACAGAGAAGATTATGACCTAAACCTTCCACATAATACACTCTCGAGATGACACTATCACCAACAACATAATCTCCAAAACCCATTATAGCACCGAAATGATCATTACCAAATCTAATAGCCCCGATGAATTTGCTCACGAAGTTCATGAGCACGACCGATCTCCAAATATATGCTTGGAACGGCTGAGTCCGGTACCACGTAATCGATTTGAACGATCTGCGGTTGAACACGCACAAGAATGGATAATCGGATAATTGGGATCCCCATGCAAGAATGGGTTCCATTTGGTTAGTTACAATGGTTGGACCACCCACATCGTAAATAGAGGCATTCATATCGAAGTGAGGCAATGGAATCATTGTGATTAGATGCGATTAGTGTCTCAGATAGCCTGCTCACAGTGTGATCACTTCTTAAGGGAATAGTTCTACCAAGAGGCATCCATTTCCTAGTGGGCATTATCCGATTAGTCTTAAGACCAACAAGTGTCCAATAAAAGCCTATTTTATTGAATGTTCTTCCCGTGGGTTTCCACCGCTTTTCTAACTTTCTTCGTTTTGCCTTTTAGCCTTCTTAGCATGAATTTTAGCATTACAAGATTAATCGGACAATTAACATCATTAGGCGTAACGGTAACACCACATTCATGATTAGAAACAATTCAAGCGGACATCGGTACAAGGTTTGCAAATAGTATCGAATTGAATTAATTACGAGACGCCTATGGCAAATACTAGAATCAACACGATTCGTCTTATTCGATTCAAACTTAAAGTTCCTAGATTGTTCTTCTATTTTTCCAAAGGCACATTCTTAGCTTGCGAGGTCCTATCATTCCTTGTATTGTCTTGAGACTTTGACCGCTCCCTTTAATGTCACCGATTACTCCGTGTAGGGAATGGGTACATTAGTTTGTTTTACTACTCTTTGCACCAATTGCTTAGATGTCTTTGGATCTCGAACTATATGCAGTGCACTAAGGTTCACTTTCTTAACACTAGAGGTACCGAGATTAGTACTCCTAGAAGGCACATTTGAGTTCACTTTCCTAGCATTGATGATCTAGAATCAACTACTCAATGGTACACTCGCCTCATTCAAAACATTGGGAATCGAGTGCATATCATATTTGGCCTTAGGCATTGAGCATGGAATCAAAGGGTTAATTCTCTCCTAATGACTTTGGGCAAATTGTGATCAAGCATTCTAAGATTTCTTGAGATCGTTTGGCATATAAGCATGCATGACCAATTGCATTATCATGAGGTTTCTCTAGCTTATCCTCTTCAACAATCTCACGCACATTCTAGGCACTCCTTAAGGGATGAGAAGTATGTTTGAATAGCAAGTTTGTTGTTCCTTAGATGAGGGGACATATGTCACGATAAAGCATATTTATTACAAGAGTGATCCTTTGATACTACATTCACCCCATTGGTCATTGGCATTTTCCCTTTTACCCGACTCTTGATTCTCAATTTCCTTTTGCAATGAAGTTATTTGTTCGTTGTTTTTGTTACTGAGTGACTTTAATTGATTCAAACAACTCATTGAAATGACGCTTAACCTTTTCATTTTCTTCTAGAAAACTTTCGCTTTCCTTTTGTAAAGCATTTACAAGGTTTTGAAGATGAAACGTTTGAGAGTTCGAGAATCTAAAGGAGGAGGCATTTGGGAGCCCGTCATATTGTTCGTTTGACCCTTTAATTGAGAGATTTGGGCTTTCAACTTTCGATCGTGTTGCATCGAGCTTGAATCATTCATCACGTTTGTTAATTTGAAAATCGCATCAAACTCGGAGCATCCAAGATGTCTTGATATTTGAAGTTTTGACATTTTCTTTGAGATGTTGATATTTTAGTTGTAAATTAAAATACTCAACTTCTAGTTTAGAAAATGTTTAACCAAAGTGTCGTGATCATCCGGTTCAATTTTCTCGCTTAGTTTAGAATTAGTTTTTCAAGCTCAATGACACGATCATGGGAGACTTTCAGGCAATGATAATTCATGAAATTTGGAAGCATTAATAGAGCAATTTGAAGCGTTGAAAACACATCTTGAGCAACACATTCGGTAATAAGATTCTCATTTAATGTATGCAAGTTCTTTCTCTCAATCTCATTATATTTCAAGGCACGCTCATAGTCACTAACTTCAACAACCATTGCATCAAATTCCTTTTCCATTCCCTTAATATCGCTTTCTATTCCTTTTAAGATTCTCAAAGTGATATTTTAGAAGTTTAAAGAAGGGCATGACCTCACCAAATAACATTCTTTCATTTGTTCAAAACCCTTTCTCCTTCGATTATACCTGGGTGTGATCCTTTTCTTGCAAGTTTTCTCAAAATCAACAAATAGTTGAAATATCACATATTGGCTAATTAATGTCTTGCTTTTAGTGGCAATTGTTCTAGGTACAAGATGCATTGGTGTATTAGGAGGATACACAGTCGCTTCTAGGCATTTTCCAAAGGGAGGGTTTGTTTCAACAATATATTCCGCTTCGCTTATCTAAATCCTTTTTCCGAAGACTTGTTCGGAGTCAACAAAGTCTCGAGGCTTAAACTTGTTCAAGGAAATCCAGTTTTCCTTCTTGTAATCATGAGGAGTGATAATTATATTTTTCTTTGCATTTGGGATCATTTTGTTTCTTATTCATCTTTTCCCTAGTGATTTCATTTGATTTCTTATCTTCCTCGGTGCACTCAACGCAACTAGGTTTCGCCTAGGCTTAAGGATTTCATCACCATCATAAAGCACCTTATGAGCATTTCTAGCCTTTTAATTACCTCGGATTCGGTTCCTCAACAAGGGAATGCTATGCTTATCGCTTAAGACTCGATGTTTGGTGACCATGTGAGCGATCTGAATGGTGTTTCCTTGTATGTACAACTTGTTCTCAAGTTTGTTTTCAAAGTTTTCGATTAGAAAAATCTCTCAAGAGTTTTGATTCCTTTGCATTAAATTCTTGCTTAAGCATTTTCACATTTTCTTGAAGTTCTTGTTTTTGTTTAGATGTTTTAGAAAGTTTTTCTTGCAAGGAATTTAATTCTTGTTTCAATACTTCTTCTAAACTTACTTTTTCTAATTACTGTACTTACTTGGTCATCCATTTCCTGCTCACGAGTGGTCAACTCAAACTTAGCACGTTGTTCATAAATAGCAACACGTTCTTTATAGGCATTTAGTTCAGAAATTACGGAATCATCAGGTGCACATGCAGTGTATTCATCAAAAACATAGTCATTATTGATTGCAGAAGATGCATTACTTGGTACAACTTCACTTTCACTTTGTTTCACATATTGATCATATGGAACAATATCGATATTACCCATATTTTCAATATTTGATTCAAAAGTTTCAGTTGATTGTACTTTGTTATGCATCTGTTGCACATCAGCATCATCGTATAGTTTTAATACCTCTGAGATTAGCTTGTCATGGGATGGCCCAATTGATGGTGAAGAAGAGACCTGGGAGACACCATTGGAGAAATGCTAGCCATAAAGATTGTGTGTGCGATGGGTCCATCATCCACATCGTAGTCGTAAGCATCGCATGATCACCGACTTGAAAGGCATTTTGATGATTGTGACCTATCTCCGAATAGGTTGCTCATCTACATCTCGCATCATAGGTCTTGGCATTGCCCTCGAAGAAAAGCAATTCCTCTTCATTCAAAGCAAGACCATTGTCCCGAGCTTGTGCCAAAGATCTTATCTCTCAAGTATTCAGATTCGTGGACGCTTTGGAGATGTGCGCCTCCTTGCAATGTGTCCTCACCACCACGCTTATAGCATTTGATTGGCTTAGCTTGACCTAGGTTACCATTCCTTCCTCGATTCGGTTTCCAATATAACCTCTCCCAGCCCACCTCGTCCCCCGATCATATTGTCTTTCCCGAATCGGTTGCACCACGATCCTTCCATCTCTAACAAAGGCTTGATTGTGTGGGTTAGATGCGCTTCGAGGTTGTTGTTGGTTTGTGGAGAGTATTCATGTTTTGACTAATGAGAAGAGCAAGTTGATTAATGAAGCTACCCATGTGAGCATCAAGATCGCCTTGTTTGTACATAGGATCGTGAATGAGTTTGTGATTACCATTACCAAGGTATGACTTGTGATGCTTTGGTTGTGATTCCGATGTTTGAGTAAAAAGTCGTAGAGTCATTAGACGAGCTTGTCTCTTCCTGGTTGGTTTTGAACCGATTGAGAATTAATTTTTCAAACATAGCATGTCTCTCGCTCAAGGAGGAAGGCATAGAGTTGCTCATAGTTTGTATTCTTCAATCCTTTAGTGAGCTTCACAATGGTAACAAACTTGTGCCATTCGGGATTCATGTTGTTTACAAATTTTGAGTTCAATCGAATGTTAGGCATAGTCATTCGATGTTCCTCATGTCATTAACTAACTTATGAAATCTCATAGTACTCATAGACATTCTCATCGGTTTCATCTTGAAGTGCTCAAATTCGCCATAGAGTTGGGATTCTCTGCCTTCCATAGTTAATTGAACACGAGAGAAGCATCTTAACATTGTCCCAAACCGCTTTAGCATCTCGTGTTATGATTGATCGCCTTGTAGATGTCTTTAGGAAGACCTTGAAGAACAATGTTTGAAGCCCCGATGTCCGCATCAAATCTCTTTTATCCTTATCATCAAGCTCATCATACATCTTAGGTCACCCATTCCGTAAATGAGTACCATCTCGCATTAGTATCTAGTATGTCTCTAGTCGCCTCAACTCGATATGGTCCTTCATCAATGGATTTGAGAATGTTGACACCATTTTCCTTTCCAAGGCAATACTGATCGATTCGTTGAGCCCAAGAGTCGTAGTCGGCCTCATCAAGTATGGGTGGGCGAGTATCCGAGCCACCGCTTGAACATCCTCGGCAATGCGGAGATGATGGTGGGACCGTTGGTAGACATGTTAACAGATTATACGGTTTTATAACTCTATGATTAAACCGGAAATAGATTCTTTCACGGATTTTACTAAATCAAGAGAAAACCGTAAACAATCACTTAAGTCGCTAGAAGATAAAGCACTAAGTCGCTAGCGTATAATGCACTAAGTCGCTAGAAGTTAATGCACTAAGTCGCTAACCCTTAATTCGCTACACCCTAAGTCGCTAGAGTCCCAAGTCGCTAGACAAAAGCAAGTCGCTAAATAGTAACTCGCTATGCACCAAGTCGCTAGCCAAATTTTGGCAAGAATTGCCACACAAGTCGCTAGATATGCAAGTCGCTAAAGAGCAACTCGCTATGCACCAAGTCGCTACTATTAAGTCACACCCCGTAGTGGAGAATCCACTACTTGTACTTTAACTCGCTAGATCTAACTCGCTACCTTCAACACCGTAAGTCGCTACAAAATGTGAAGCAAGTCGCTACCAAGAAAATATTCCGTGAGCTAAGTCGCTAGCTTGAAAAACCATATAAACATCACTTTTCAATCCAAAACAACCCAACCAAGATGATTCAAGCTTACCAAATGAAAACCTAAACACTTTTGATGATTCTAAACATAAAAGTACCAACAAAATTCAAACTTTAACACAAGAAATCAACCAAATGATGCAAAACCACTAAACTTTTTCAAACTCAAAACCACCTAAAACCACTATAAATCCAAAGATGTGCAAGATATGATCTAACCATGGCTCTTGATACCAATTGTAAGATATAACTTTTCACATACACATCAAACCATAACACAAAGTAGCATATAGATGGAATTCTAGAGAGAAAGTTAGAGGTTTAGGGAACTTAGTGAGAGAAAGTGAAAGATATTATTATGAGCTCCAACTCTCTACCTTGGGAGGTAGAGAGTATTTATAGTCTTACATAAATAGCCACACTTTGGGTGTGGATCGTGCATACAGGGGTAAAGACCCGTCCGTCCTCCACGGTGTTACTTAACTAAATACTACTAAACTTAAATGAACTACGACTACGAGCTTAACGATTACATATACTTGAGGTGACCGACTCTTTAATACCGGAATTTCTAATTCCTAACAACTCCACAATCGAATGGGGTAGTAGAAAGAAAGAATAGAACCCTACAAGAAATGAGTCGAACCATGCTTAATGAACAATCCATACCTCAAAAGTTTTGGTGTAATGTCGTTGATACTTCAACGTACATACTCAATCGAGTCTTAATTAGACCAATCTTAGGTAAAACTCCATATGAGTTACTCCGAGGCAAAAATCCTACGTTAAATCACTTTAGAGTCTTTGGAAGCAAATGTTTTATTCTTAACACTAAAGATTACCTTACAAAATTTGATCCTAAATCAACCGAAGGTATATTTCTAGGTTATTCGCCAAATAGCAAAGCTTACGTCATATTAAACAAAGAAACAATGAAGGTAGAAGAGTCATTAAATATAAAATTTGATGAAAGTCCACCCAAACTCTCTCCACCTCTTGTCGATGACGAGATCATAGAAAATGATGCTATAGTAATAAAGAAAAAGATAAATGAAGAAGAAGAACCTTTAAATGATGAAATCATAAACATTAAAGAGTCCAAAGATCACCCTGTAGATAAAGTCATAGGAAAGCTAAACGAACGAACATTAAGGCCTCAAGTTCAAAACCAATGTAGCTTGTTTTGTTTCGTTTCAACCATAGAACCTAGGAATACACAAGAAGCCATAAAAGATGAGAGTTGGATAATGGCTATGCAAGAAGAACTAAATCAATTGCTTAATGATGTTTGGACGCTTGTCCCTCCACCTAGTAATCAAACAATAATAGGAACCAAATGGGTTTATAAAACAAATTAGATGCAAACGGAGTAGTATCTAGGAACAAGGCTAGACTCGTTGCCCAAGGGTATAACCAACAAGAAGGAATAGACTTTGATGAGACCTATGCCCCCATGGCTAGATTAGAGTCTATAAGAATACTTCTTGCGTATGCTTTTGCTAATGATCTAAATCTTTATCAAATGGATGTCAAAAGCGCCTTTCTAAATGGTTTCATTAATGAAGAAGTATACGTAGCTCAACCTCCGGGCTTCATCGATTTTGAAAAACCCGAACATGTATATAAATTAAAGAAAGCCCTTTACGGTCTTAAACAAGCTCCAAAAGCTTTGTATGATAGACTCAAGTCATTTTTAATTAAACACAACTATACCATGGGGTTAGTTGACAACACACTTTTTACTAAGAAAAGAGAGTCACATATAATCATAGTGCAAATATATGTAGATGATATTATATTCGGATCCACTTGTCAAGACATGTGTGATGATTTCTCTAAAATCATGCATGACGAGTTCGAGATGAGTATGATGGGAGAACTTAGTTTCTTTCTTGGTCTACAAATTAAACAAGTAGAAGATGGTATCTTCTTTAATCAATCTAAATACATAAAGGAGATGTTAAAGAAATTCGGTCTAGAAGAGTCGAAACCAATTAGGACACCAATGTCATCCGACACCAAACTCACAAAAGATGAAGACGGCGAATCCGTAGATAATACTAAATATCGTGGCATGATAGGTAGTCTTCTCTACCTCACGGCAAGTAGGCCGGATATCATGTTTAGTGTTTGCTTATGTGCTAGATTTCAAGAAGACCCTAAAACATCACACCTAGAAGCCGTAAAAAGGATATTTAGATACATTAAGGGTACAACACAATTAGGATTATGGTATCCTAAGGGCACGGGAGTAGAAACAATTGTATATGCAGATTCGACCATGCGGTGATTACGTTGATAGAAAAAGTACAAGTAGGTGTGTACTTTCATGGGATGTTGTTTAACATCTTGGTTTTCTAAGAAACAAACGGACTAGCTATATCAACAACCGGCCGAGTACGCCTCCGCCAAAGAAAGCATGCCAACAAGCACTATGGATGAAACAAGCGTTAGTCGACTACGACATTCATCTAAGCGACATAGCCATCCTATGTGTCAACAAAGGTGCCATCGACTTAAGCAAGAATCCGGTATTGCATTCTCGCACAAAGCATATAGAGATTCGACATCACTTCTTAAGAGACAATGTTCAAAAGGGGAACATCTCTATTGAGAAGGTAGCATCTGAAGACAACATAGCCGACGTCCTCACCAAACCGTTGTACTAGGAGCATTGATAACACTAAATTACGTACTTATGTACTAAATACGTGTTTTCGGGTTATCTCAATAGGATGCTTTTTCTACTTCTAGTTTACTTTTCTTTTTCTTTTTAGAGGTCGAGATAACCGCAACTCCAAATAGTTTGCATATAGGCACACAATAGACAAAAATATTTCCAAAAGAAAATTTTGTGTCGCTCGAATCACTGCACCCACGGATCCCAAATTTTCATGCTAGACGGATCCCTCAAGGGAAGGATCCGTGAGATGAAGCTATTTTACCTTCTATTTTCTCACTTTGGATGAAAAATCCACATTTGTTTTATTTTTGGAGTATGCTCTTTAATGCTTGTGTTCTCATGATCACATGCCTTAAATTCATATCTAATCATTAGATTTTAATCCACATTTTGGGTCAAGCATTCATTACAATGCTTTGTTTTCTATATATAGAACTCCCAAAATGCTTGCATAATCCATCTCATCCTCACAAACACAATACACCATGTCATCCACAAACCCTTTAGATGAATCACCTAGTACAAACAATCATCTTCATGATACCCAAACCTTTGTACTACCACCATCCAAAATACCACAATCAAACTCTAGGATATCCGCACGGATTAGTATCCGATCTTGTTGCTTAGCAAACCAACCTCAAATGGTTCTTCCTCAACAAACAACTCACCACAAGATGCTTCCTTTATAGCACCTTCCTCATCACCAACAAGTACACCAACTTCATCACCACCTAAAGTCACTCTTTTGGAACTCCTTAAGACTCCAACAAGATCTAAACAACCTAAACAAAAAGAAATAGTCTTTTCAACACCCCCCACATCTCCAAATACTATTTTTCAAGATCTTGAAACATCACCACCATTAGCTCCCATTACATTACAAGAACATCTAGGTTCTTTTCCACCACCATTTACAAACATTCCAGATGTTGATCCATATTTTCCTATTTTTCCACCACATCTTCCGCATAACTCAAATAAAAACAACCCGAAAAACTTCCGCACTCATTACCCACATCACTTGCATTGTGAACATTGCCAATCCACTAGGGAAATCGCAATAGAAGTTAGGGAAGAAATGCGTTTCATACTCAACCTTATCCTTGATCGCATCAATACCATCACTCATCAAAACCTCCATCCATAACCTTATGCAAGCATGGAAGGAATCACTACTACTATTTTCTATTTTTAGTATTTTTCTTTTGAAGTCATTTTCAAGAACAAGTCTTGTTCTTATGTTTACATGCTCGTACGCGGCATAAATACCACTACAATTTGTTGTTTTATTACAAGGCCTTGTTTACATACCTTGGCTCCCAATCTTGATTCTCGCAATCACAAGATTATTTAATCATGTTACTAACCTTTCTTTTGTAGGATTTTTATTTTTTCTTCACTTGACGCCCAAACAAGGGGAGCTACCGTCGGGGGAGTTAGCGCTTATTTCTTCCATGGTTAACTTTTGTTTCGACAAAAAGGGGAGAAGAAGTAAAACTTAGGGCTTTCAAAATTACATCTATTCTTAAGTTTTACTCATCATAATATTATGTTTTGTCATCAACAAAAGGGGAGATTGTTAATACAAATAAACCGTAAAAACGCTTATTAATATTTTGCGATCTCTTTGTGTTTTGTTGATAACAAATATAATGTTATCTTAAGTATAATTATAAGGATACATGTTATTTTTGTAAAGCATTTACATATAGCCATTTAAATACAAAAATATAGTAATTAAGTATTTGTTGTAATAGTTTATTAGGATGGGTAAAAACCATAACCCATGGACCATAACCCATGGATCTTAACCCATACTCAAGTTGGCTAGATACAATGTATACTTAGATACATTGAATCTAAAGAAAACCCATGGACCAACCCATAACCAAAAACCCATGGGTAAAGAGGAGCGTTTCACGGATCCCTAGGATTACACTAGACGGATCCTGTGGAAGGGATCCGTGGGATCCGGGAATGTGAAGATTTTGCCTATAAATAGAGAGTCATTTCTTCATTCTAACCTACTCCTCTTCTTACTAAATCTCTCAAACACTCTCATTCTCTTCTACCATATAGATCACTGATCTGAGAGTTGTTCTTCTTTCTTTCTATTGTGATCCTTATATAGGTCCTTCTCTAAGGCGAGATCACGAGCATTCTACAAGTCATCCAAGCAAGGGTCCTTGATTGATTTGTCACCCAAGATTTTGTAGCGAAGATCTTGTATTTGATATTTCACATATTTGTTGTGTAATAGTCGTGTTGGTTTGGTCCACCGTGTTACGGACTCGGTATTCAGCTTTGTACCGAAAAAGTGTAAGTAACTTGTGTGAAGGCTTCTCCGCCAAGTGAAGGAGTTTGTTGACATAGTGCTTGAACTCGAGTAGGTGACTCGGGAGTGGAGTAGGCAAGGAGGTGTCCTTGTAGCCGAACCACTATACATCGGTTGTGTCTTTTCTTTCCTTCGCTTTACTTTATTTACTTGCTTTATCATTAGATCTATACTTTCTCCACATCCATAAGATCTCACATATTAACGAATCTAAAGTTTTTGAAACTAACGTAAAATCGGCAAAACTATTCAACCCCTTCTAGTTTTCCACAAATTTTATATTAAAAAAAAAAAAAAAAAAAAAAAAAAGTGTCCCAACTAGTCTTGGACAGGCATAGAACCTCCGTCCATGGTTCATGTTGTTCCAGCATGTACGAACCACAACCCTTCGATTGCAAGAACAACGCGCCATTTTTCCGATTAGATTAGAGTCTAAGTGAAGAAGATAAGATTTTAGGGGATAGGAAAGGTTAGGGATGAGTTGTGATAAACTTTCGCTTTTATTAGCATAGATTTACTGTACCAGTCACACGGTTTAATTAAATACTCGAAATAACGAAAGGACATTTGTGCCATCTGACTAAATACAAAAGCAAACGACGAGTAACGGGGTTGACCAACAGAAAATGGGTCAAGGGACTAGTTTAGCCACAAAAAGTTGAAAAAGGGGATGAAAATCTCATGTTACGGTTTGATGCGATGTTTTTGAACAAGTTTAAGGACTAATAGTGTATTTTATTCTTGTTTTAATTGGTTATGTATTTCTAGAGACATATGCAACAATGACTTGAAATTTTGTTATGTTAATTCAATAATGATGAAATTTGTCGAGTAGAAAAAGGATTTTATTTTTTTAGGGGGCTAAAAATATCACTTCGGAGAAGACCAATTTTTACGTCTGGTTGACCAAATTAATATGTCATAAAGATAAACAGGTTTTTCACTTATTTGCCCATGAATATATTAGAAGAAATAGGCCATGTTGTTTGTCAATTGAGAGAAAGCAAAACGAGCATCAAAGAATATGACTAAACGACACCCCCAACAATGGGTTAAATTACACAATAATCTAATAAAGGAGATCTTTCTCTTATAATGAAAATACAATATAACGAAATTGACAAGGAAAATGAATGAATGAGTTACAGAATAATCAAACACGTCAAATGTAAATCAATAACGAGACGACAATTACAGATTTACAGGTTTAATCGGCTTGGAGGGATTTTAATATGACTAAACGACACAACAATGAGTTAACAGAATAATCCACACGCAATCCCGCCAGAGCAAACGTACAGGGAGATATGATGTGGAGAGTCACGCCGGATTGCTTCTAGAACTGTATGTTACATTTTCAAATTTTGGCTAGACTAAACTTAGATTGTGGGTAGGCTGCAAGAAGTTTAAAATAAGAATCTCCACACAACAAACAGATAAATGATATATAACTCTTTCTACACATTTTGCAAACAAACATAAAAGTTCATTGTTTTAATATTTTTGATTTAAATAAAAGCACCCAAATAACCAATTTACTATTTATAGGATTAATCCCCCAACACAATTTCAGTAGCAACTTCACCTATATGTTCCACCGTCTAAGATATGTGAATGGAAACTGCACATGGACACAAGAATGAAGTTAATCAGATACATGGGTGCACCACGAAGATTACTAAGAAAGGCACGAGAGGTATATGTCGAAAGAATGGTCATTCTTGATGAAAAAGTTGGTCCGGTTACCACTATGAGTGGCTTCCCACCACTAGCTCCACCCCCTCGCCACTTCGGTAAAAACTATTGGACCATAAATCATAGTAATTGTACTAGTAGAGAGGCTGTCCTACTCAGGACAACATCCGAGAGGATTACGACCACTAGTGAAGAACTTGACATGTGTGAGACTGATGAGGCTCAGCGTTCTTATAGCTCGTTAGGGTTGGGAAGAGTGGCTACTATTGACGAGGACAAGTGGTATGAGTTTGATGAAGAGATCAATGTAAGAATTGACCTGTATATGTCAAAATTCAGAAGCCAAGCAATTGGGAGAAGGGGTGTTGGTGGATATTATTAGAAGTAAGACCATTTTTCTTGTTTATCATTTTGCTTTACAAATTATTATTCTCTAATGAATTGTTAGCTGAGGATGTGTATCCCAGTATTCTAGTGAGTGCCTATGGGGCCATGTATAAATGAGGTAAATATGTCATAAGAGAAGCATCAACATTTACATTTTGCTATGTACTGTCAGATAAGAAAAACTTGTTTGAAGGGGGGAACCATTCAAATGGGTAAAAGTCACTCACATTCCATTACTGGAGCGTATAGCCTCCTAAATCGTTTTATTAAAACTAATCAAATTTACTATCATGAAAATGTTGTTTCTTAATCATTAACAGCTCAATAACTTATATAAGTATCGAAGAATCGGACAAAAGCATTTGCAGCCTTGTGGGTCAATCCAACCTGTCCAACACATCCACTTGGCCTCCTCTAACTTCTTGCAACATAAACCATTGAGAAAGCAACAACCAGTTCCATAAACAACAATAATGATCAATTGCCAACTTGAAACATAGGGAAAGTGCAGATTCATAAAGGTCAAACTGTAGGTGTACGGACTCTATAATAGCAAATGAACATACTTAATATAACCATTTCATATCACATGTCAACTGTTGAACATGATTAACAAGGCTTAAAAGCAGGTAATAAGGTTCAAATAGGTTTGACAATTATACATATGATGGTGGAAGCTACCGGAAAATGAGTGTGTCAAGAGTACCTAGAGATGTATGCTGGCGATCAATCTCCACTTGCACAACCCTTGCAACCACAATGCACACACTCTATTACCTTTTCCTCACGCAAGTGCTTAGGAACTCTACAGACACATGTTGTCTGGAAATTGTGATCACGTGGTTGAATGCATCTTAAACAGCAGAGTCGTTCATAGCCGGGCTGTAATACAGAAGCAAAACATGAGCATGCTTTATAATACATTTGTCTTAACCCCCCGAAACCCACTGAAATGATAACAAGAGATTTTGAACCTAATGATACTACCTTGGTATGGTACCACACATGTTAGATGACTATCATTCTAACTAATTTATCTATGCATACTGATAATCAGGTTAATTTGGGTTGCGATTTATCTCTAACGGGTATATAAGTAGTTGAAAAGGAAACAGGTCAAACAGACAGAAGTAGCCCAAAATGCATTGTAATGCCTAAACCACTTGAGTTATTTTATTACAAGAATAATAACATAATTTGCTACATATTTTACGCACTAAATGCTTCTAAATTAAAAAAATAAATTGGACAAAGTGTAACCGGTCAGGTTGACTTGACTAATTTAACTCTTACTGAAACTGACTTGCTATAAAATCATCCAATCTGTCACCTCTAAACCCGAAGCTGAAAGCTATCTTCAGGCTTAAATACCTCTAGAAATCTAAACGATCTTGAAAGGCTACTGATTACTGGTTGACACATAACCGAGGACTAGTAAGGGGCTCAAAATTCACATTGTTTACCAATGGAGCATGATAGTTTACAAACATCCCCAAAACAAGTATTCTGACATTCTCATCATTGGTGAACAGAAGAGCATAACAAATAAATGAGTTTAACCCGCTACACCTTAAGGAGCTGTAATACTTTGTAACTACGCAAATCTGAAGTAAAAAACATGGTGAAAAGTTATTAGTACTTGTACTTCATAGTCCATAGAAGACTATACATTAGGGGCTTAGGATTAACGCTCAATACTGATGCCTAACAGACGTAACATCATCATATCACTGAGAAAATCTAGAGGTCCTACGAGGATGATCTATAAGCTCTGCGAAATGAATACTAGAAATAAAGATAAACACGGGTGCAACTTATCATTAGACTTTAAAGCTAAAACGGCTAAAAAGATTTAATTCCCACTTCTAGAAACATTAAAAAAAATTTACATACTGTTGGTCCTCTATAACAATTTTGAAACACTCCCTTCCAAGAACCTTCTTTACCCTATATATTGCTCCAAAATGTCGCCAATCTTGTTCCATTACAGATATAACTTATAAGTCAATTTTATAATGAATCGATAAACTAATTGTTATATTTCCTACTTTGTTCTTTCATTTAGCATAAGCTAGTCAAACCAATTATGCTACAATAGTCGGTGTAGTTCATCAAAATAAAATAATAATGTGTAAGGCACAAGCCAGCTATTGAAAGAGAAATGAACTTACCTTCTTCCACTTAGCAATGATATTGCGATCAGCATATCCTTGATCCAAGCAAAACTCAAACAATTCCTTTGATATTTCTCTCCTGCGATGGTACAGGTCAAATATGTAGCGACTCTTCTGGTGTGCAATTTTGAAGATAGGCCACAACGTCTCACATTTTCTCTTTCCATCATGTGGATCATTCTCAGCTAGCAAATTTAAAACAGTTCCCATTAGTAAAACTATAAAAAAAAAGAACCAGTGAACTAAGAAAACAAAGAAGCAGAGGAGCTTAGATAATACAGATGTAATCAAACCTTCTCTCATCTTTCCTTGTAATTCACGAAGAGTAGGCTCTATGAGTTCCCATCCCTCTGGATATTTAACACGGTTTGTCTTCACCTTAGGCATTATTCTTACTGCAAATGATAAATCAAAGATATAATGACACGGCTAAAGCAACAGAGCCTGACTACTAGAATACTTGAAAGTTACACAAGTGATGTTGCATTGCAGAACTGAACAATAACTATCAAATATATCAACGCATAAATGAACAGAAGTATTCTCGGAGTTATCTTAAATCAATCAATTCTTTAGACTATATCAACAATAGAACCAACTACTAATAAAGGTAATCTTCTGAAAAGATCAGTGTTGTAAAAATCAGCCACGGCGGCCGACATGGCGGCGTCATGGCGGTTGGCGGCGGTCCACCGCCACGAAATATGGCATATCAGTCAAAAAATTGGTCATGGTCAAAATCGGTCAAAAACGGCCAAAATTGGTCAATATGGCGGTCAACTCGTTATTTTTTTTTTTAATTTTTTTTTATTTTTTTAAACTGCTAAATAATTATAGACTTATGGTTTTTTTTCATGGATGTTAAACTTTTTAGTTTTTTATGGTTATTGACTAATTTTGTTAGGTTATTGCTAATATATATATATTTTTTAAATAAATTCCTTTGTAATTTATCGTCTCCGCCATGGCGCCGCCATATCGCCGCCAAGACCGATATGGCGCTTGGCTGGGGTCGACCGCCACGGTACCGCCGAGCGATATTTACAACCTTGGAAAAGATCAATGATATAGCAGATACTACAAGCATCGACGCAAAAGAGCAAGGTTGGATTAAGTGGTTGACACACTTGCCTCTCGAGACAGAGGTCAAGGGTTTGATCCTCACCCCTTGCAAGGCCGGAGGTCCTTTTCTAACTTTGGTAGAACCGGAAGCAGCCTCTCTACCGTAGGTAAGGGTAAGGTTGTCTACGTATTAACCTACCCCATACACCGTGGAAGACGGTATTGGGACCCATAGCCCGTGGAAGACTGTATTGAGACCCATAACCAGTGGAAGACGATATTGGGAGTTACTTTACTTTACTTTTTTTACAAGCATCTACACAATTCACAACCTCGCGTTTATAGTTCCTAAGAACATTACATAAAATTTAGCAGTTGTATGGACGAATCAAATAGAATGCCCGCACATAGGTAAAGAAGACTGTTCTTGCAAGTCGGTTTCTTTCCCTATTTCATGTTAAATACCCTAACTAAGATCACTATGTATGGTTCCATCCTAGCTTCTTTGATGTTTATAGTTGTGTATATGCATGGAGATTGACTTTTGCATAAATAGATCATGTCTAGACAAGTATAAAACTATGCAAACTTGGGATAATATTGGAATTAGAAGGCCTTGAACTAAACTTTCATTAACATAGGTGCACTCTATCTATACAATATTCTAGTGAATTTTAGTCATGGACCTCATCCAATTTTAAAACCAATAAAAATTTAACGAATCACAAACCTCGAATTTTAAAATATAAAATTTGTAATTCTCTCATTTACCCATATTTTACACCAACCTACACTCTACCTTCCAAACGATCAAAATAAAACCATTGTTGACCACCAAAACCGACAACCGTGAGAAACTGAAAGACAAACAATGCCCACTTAATGGCACAACTATGCGTGGGTATGATGCTAGTCGTTATAAAACAGAAATGATGTATCTAAATGCCACTTATTGCGAACTAAAGATAGAATTTCCAAATTACGGTGTTGAAAGTTTAAACCATCAGATGAACACCAATGTAACCATAGGGGGTGTTTGGAATTGTTCAAATTTTCTGCTTATCTACTTATTTTAAAGCAAAAGCAGTTTCATGTCTATAGGTTGAGAGCTGCTTATTTCAAAATACTTATCAGTAATATTAGGGGGTAGTTTTTTTTATCATCATATGTATTCTAAAATCTTTATAAAAGTATTAGATTGATATTTTCCAACACCCTATAACTATTTCAAGTATAATTGCATTTATTACAAAATAAGTGAATTGAAAAGTGCTTATGTTCAAACAACTTATACAAACAAAAAAAATGAGCAATCCTAAACACCCTATTAAACTATCCATTAATCCAAAGACTATAAAGTGATTTCATCTTCAAAAAAAAGTGCAATAAGAAGGTTTTTGTGATTGCTTATTTTTAGCGCAAATCTAAACTGCTTACGCCTATGTACTAAATTTACACTAAAATAAGCATATTCTGATAATCAAGGTAGGAAGCTGCTTATGAAATAATATGTAAGTATTAACCTTTTATAAATGAAGTTAATAAAAAGTTTTCATCCATTAATTACAAAATTAGCAAATCCAAACACCTTTTTTCACAAGTAGTAATTTTGAAGCAAAAAACATAAGCAATCCACTAAAGAAGCTAAGATAAGCCATCAAAATATGAAAAGAAAGAAAAATGAGATCTAGGGTTTAACGGAGATGAAGAATTACATACCAGATGATAATTGAATAAGAAATATAAAACCAAGGCTGGGGTGGGTCTCGGTTCAAGGTAGGGCTTTGATTTTGTGGTATCAACAGACCAACACAAGAGGGTTTATTTGTGTTTGTGGGTGATTGTGCTTGTCTTTCTTTGGAAAAGTTTTATGGGATCAATTCCCTTTTTTTTTCTTTGACTAAAATATCCCTAAACTCAGAATGGAGGATCGTGATGACGAAACAAGATAATCATCGCCATCATTCAAACAAGAAGAATTAAACGCCAGATTGGTCCCTCGACCAAGTCAAACTCGATTTTGTTTTGTAGTCAAGGTATTTTAGTTCATACACATTTATACTTTTATAACACATTTATGTTTTACCCTTCATCTTTCATCCTCTTCATCATCTACCCAAATCATTCATCTCCCAACATCATCATCTCCCAACAATCATCCTGAAAAAAGCTTGATGAATCAAACGTAATTATCATTGATAGTATTCTTGTGTTGGGTTGTTTGTTATGTCAATGGTTACAAACACAATTGCTAATTCTTGAGTGCGCCTTTTTAAGTTCCATCTAATATATCATACGTGTACCGGAATATATATTATTGATATATTGCTTGTATCTTGATAGTGATGATACTTTATGTTTATGATAAGTCGCTTGTTAATTTGTAACTTTTGACAAAACCCCAAATGGAATCCAAAGAAGCCTCATCATGAGTTTCCACAATTATATTCACTTTTATACAATGATTTTGAGTGACTATTCCTTGAGATACGATGTGAATTCTCGGTGACCCACAACATCCCGAATTTTGTTTGCATTGGGAAACTTATTGTATTTAGCTAAACGGTGTGATGAAAACCGAATACCGCATTCAGGCTTAAGGACTACGCTCAAGTGATTTTATGGAAGGGTTCGAGCGCTTTGGTGGATAAGGATCGGGTTGGCTACTCGCCTTTACTTCCATGTTGAGTTATTCTTAAAGTATAATAAATTGTCCGATTAGTACACGCCTATTTATGTCAATACCAAAACGGAATAGCATTGACTTACTAACATATAATTTAGTCACAATGAAGGACTAGTAGTAACTTTTATAAAAGTATTTTGAGACCATTTTAAGCATGTATGAATTTTCAAATATAATTCACATCATCAAATTTCACCTCGCTACTAAAGCAAATATTCTTTGTAAAATTTAAATACCTTATAGTTTGCTTTTGCTATATGCTAACACGAATTAATAAGTTGTGTTTGGGTAAATTGAGCATATCAAAATCTGCATCAACTAAGCTAGATTATGAGGCAAACCACATTGCTCGCTTTGTTGACATACACTTATTAATGGGCAAGTGTTGGTCAAAATGGGTTATTTTTGGGACAAGTATGTCACTGGCCTACAAACACTCTTTTGAGCATTCTATTTTAGGGTGTTCTCACGAGTTTGTATTCATATTATGTTCTTAAACTTTGACAGAACCCCAAATGGAATCCAAAGAAGCCTGAAGAAGTTAAACTAAGTGATGTCAGGTTGCATTTAAACCACTTGGCCGTGAGGTCGATGAACTAGATGTGTGAATGATTGTTGCGCATTCATTCTTAAAAAGCAGAATTATGCAAGAAACATTATAAATAATGTTAGGCTACATAGAATTATGCAAGAAACATTATAAATAAAGATGTATCAACCCTATAAGATTCTCAGAACATGTTCATCGACATCGAGTGGTCATTTTAGTTTCTCATACATTTACGAACAATCTCCGCTTCTCAAGCTTTGAAGTAGCTTCAAATACCAATGTGTCCGTGGAAATTGCCACAATTTTGAGAAAACAATTCGAGCCAAAATCGCCTAAGCATGAAAATGATTTGGCTTTTGCAACTATACTAAAGCGGATTTGGATATGTGAAATATGTTATCATTGTGTTCATGATAATCCCGGAATGTTTGGCAATTGAGTGGAGATGATGATGTTGGGAGATGAATGATTTGGGTAGATGATGAAGAGGATGAAAGATGAAGGGTAAAACATAAATGTGTTATAAAAGTATAAATGTGTATGGACTAAAATACCCTTGACTACAAAACAAAAATCGAGTTTGACTTGGTCAAGGGACCAATCTGGCATTTAATGGCTACCGTTTGGACCCGCGGCGATGATTATGCCTTGCTTTCCCATCGCGATCCTCCGCTACAAGTTTAGGGACCAACGTGTATTTTAGTCTTTTCTTTTTTCTTTTCTTTTTTTTTGAAATACATAAATTTCGATTCATATTTTGTTTTAAGAGTAAATCGCAAAATCATCCATGTGGTTTGTGTATTTTCGCAAGAATCATCTTGTTCAACCTTGAAGATTAAACATCCCAAGTCCATGAACCTTTAGCAATAATCATCCCCGAGCACCAACGCCGTTAGTTTTACCCGCTAAGTGTTAAATAATATTTTCCCGTTAGTCCTCCGTTAACATTTGTTGCACCGTGAGTCCTCATTTTACGCTTTCGCTACTTTTTACGCTTTTGTTGGAGGACTAACGGTGCAAAAAATGTTAACGGAGGGACTAACGGGAAAATATTATTTAACACTTAACGGGTAAAACTAACGACGTTAGTGCTCAGGGATGATTATTGCTAAAGGTTTGTGGATCTGGGATGTTTAATGCTGAAGGTTTGAGATAGGGATGATTCTTGCGAAAATACACAAACCACAGGGATGATTTTTGCAGTTTACTCTTGTTTTAAAGATGAATTGTTTATATAACAAGAAAACTAGCATGTTCTCGCGTGATGCGGCTACGTGTACTCTGTAATTTAATTTTACTGGTGAATAATTTATTTTATTTGTAATTTTTTTGATAATAATTTTAGCGATTAGTTTATTTATCTACAGATTATAAATAATGTCGAAAGTTTGGTGAAGTTTTGATTAATTTGTTTTATTTATTTGTTTTTTTGTTGTCTAGTAGCTTGTTTGATTTGTTCGATAGATCTTTTAATTGTAATTTTCATTTAGGGTATATTTAATTAGTGACATATAATAAATAAGGGGGGAGGGAGTGGTACCCTAATACCTTAGGTGTCACATCACCTCTATCCAATAAAAACCCTTCAACTCAAAACTACCCAATTTTACCCTAACACTACTCGATTTGGGGGAGTGGTACCCTAATACCCGATTTTTTTTTTTTTTTTTTTTTTTTTTTTTTATATATTAAAACATACCATTTTTTCATATTGTATGTCATTAACCATTAAAATAATTGATTTATTAGTCACTCCATATTCTTTAAATAAAAAAACACTACACACCAAGATCACAATCCAACAAATATATAAAAATAAAAAGATCTAACAAATTAATAAAATATACCTCTGGTCTTTCTTCTTTGTCAAGATCAGCAGCCATGGAATCAAGCATCATAGCTTCAACTGTCAAAATATTTGAAATCCTTCCATAATCACCGCTCGGGCTATGAAACCGAATCTTCAACCCGATCGTGCTACCCGACTAACTGGGAATGGTGTTGCCGATCGGGTAACCCTACCCGATCCCCCTACCCGATCCCACTCCCTCCCCCCTAAGGGAAAATTTTACCTACATTATAATGTAGGTAAGTTACCTACATTTCCTTTGAAAAAAAGGTAGGGACAAGGGGAAAACATGTATCAAGGACTAACTGCAGGGACTGAACTATACATTTTTTAATTTTTTTTCAAAGTAAATGTAGGTAACTACCTACATTATAATGTAGGTAAGATTTCCCCAATAATATGTGCAAGAAAAAAGTTGAATATAGCATTTGTACTTTTAGCTTTATTACTTGCATTGTTTAAATTTAAAGTTTAAGTATTAATTGTGTTTGAATTTGTTGTACTTGATGTATTATTGTTTGTATTGCTGAAATTTTATGTTTCAACTATCTTAGCGCATTTAATGCCAAAAAAGGCTTAGTTTATTTACCTTTTGTTAAATTGAGAGATTCAATTAACCAATGAAATACGTCGATCTTGCAATCAAGACTTCTCAATGGCTAATTGAAAGGTCAACTCCTATATTTTTCAATTCAAAATCCACTAGAATTTGATTTTTAATTAAAAGAAGTCCAAACATTGATGTGTAAAAAAAATAATAATAAAAAATCTTCGAGAAGGTAGGGTGACTTATAAAACTTTCGTGTTAATAAGTTAAAGAATAAATTAATGTTATTTTCGGGTTGAGCAAATTTTTTAAGAAAAATAAAACCATATATTTTCCAAAAACATAAATGGTGATAAGTGCTAAAATTGTATAACATATTTTTCTTTTATCATATTTTTTCCAATTTGGATGTGACAAAAACCCTAACTTCATCCGATAAATACTCTTTATTTGGCATTGCATTTACACAAATTTCTGACTAACTATTTTGTATCTCATTATTTGTAGGTTTGGCAACAAGTGAAACCCATAACCTTCAAGATTTTCCAAAAGCTGATGTAAAATTTCAGTGACTTCAACAGTGAAAAGTCATATAAGGATTCTTCCTCAACTGAAAGTTCCTTCCGCAAAGTTGCAGCCCTCTGAGTTATTTACCAGCCCCCAAAATTTCATTAAAATTGGCCCAGTAACAAACCGGGAAATTGCATTTTACTACAACAATGTCCAGCAGGTCGGATTTTCCAATAATGTCTTTAACTTCATCGCCTTTGCAAGCCACTAACCCTAATGTTTCTGTTGAGTTTTTGTGGATGTTATACTGTTTACTTTTATTATTATTATTATTATTATTATTATTATTATTATTATTATTATTTGTATTGTTAAATTTTACAAATCTTATTTGTACAATTATGATAACCCTAATGTTTCTGTTATGTTTTTGTAGATTTATTGGCTACTTGGTTAATAATATTGATATCACAGTTATAGGTCTAGAAAACAAGACTAAACATTTTTTAGGGTTTAAACTACAAGATATGATAATATATTAGTAATATTAATTTTGTTTTTCAATTTGTACAATGGTGTGACAATTAAGTATTCTTATGATATATTGAGGTATAGTGTTCGCCTTGATAATAATTAATAGAAGTGATGGTCATTCACGGTTAGGAACTTTGTAACGTGTGTTAGATATCGTGATAGAATAGTCAACGGGCTCGAGGATTGGGCTAAGCTAAATGGGTATTAGTTATGTTAAGTTAGCCTTTTATCTCTTGTAATCCAATCCTACCCAACCCAATCCATACGAGGCCCATGGAAAGCCCATTAGGGTGTTTAGTACTTGTAGTATAAATACCCCTCAAATGTGTCATTTGACGGTGTGTGCTTGAGTGTGTATGTGTGTGTGTTTTCTTTGAAGTAATACAAGTTTCTTGTTTCATCTTTTCTCTCTACACATATACGCATAACCTATCATATCAAGTCACCAACTTTCTTCATCTACTTTATGCATAAGTGTTTGTGTTTGTTTCGTGTATACTTGTGATAAGCTTTGGTATAACGTGATAAGGTTGACATATTTAAGGTCCTACATATATAAATCATATGTGTGGAAAACTAGAAGGACGGTTGAATAGTTTTATCGTTTAAAATCTTTGTTTGAAACTTTATTGTAAGATCAATTGATATTGATCAAGGATATGTTAGTGATGTATAAATAACATTCAAGCAATATATATAATAAGTAAATAAGGAAAGAAACAATCAAATCACGACAAAGTTGTTTATAGTCGTTCGGTCTACAAGGACTCTTTTTCCTTGCCCTACTCCACTCCCCGAGTCTCCAACTCGAGAGTTATCTTCACTAATCAACAAGCTCCTTTAACCGGCGGAGAAAACCTTTACACGTCGCTTACACAATATTTCCGACACAAATCTAGATGTCGAGTTCTTTTACAAGGGTACAACCACTCCCAACACACTATGTATTTTGAGGACTAAAATACTAACCATTCACACTCAGAGGTTTAAGATGGTTTGGTACAACAATGATGTATGAATAATACTAGATCACACAACAACAAAACAAACAAGCCTTCCCTCTAATTGTTGAAGCTTGATTATGCCTTGATCTTCTTTGCTACAAAAGATGATCACTAGAATGAAATGAAACTGAGTTAGAAGTAATAGAATGAGAGAATGTATGTGTTTTATGCTAATGAGGGATGAGAAAAATACTTGGGTTGGCTTGTTATTTATAGGCCAAATGAACAGCAGAGCCACGGACTGGACGGAACCAAAAAAAGGGGTTCCGCCCTTGTTAATTTTTGGTTTCGCCAGTCTAACAGTGAAGATTACAAAAATCTTTCCAAGATCACCCAAATCTCTCCAATATCATGTAAGATATGATGAGTGAATATCTAACCAAAATATTCTATGCAATCTTTCAAATATTTCCAATGTGATGCAAGCCATGATGTAATATGTTGTTTTCTATTTTTGGAAATAATATGTTATAAGTAAATACATATGTAATGTTATGTTTTAAAAAACTAAACATACTTGTTCTAAAAAATGTTGATGTACATTATGGTTTAGAAGAATATCAATGTTAATTGATACATAGCTAATCAAAATGTGATAAGATGTAATTGCTTAAGTGATGAAGACTTTATTTAAGAAAAGCTTGTTTTAATGACTATTAATCTTGACAAGCTTTATACTTTACAAAATGAAATTTACTTTTGTCGTTAACAAAACAAGGTAAAGATCATAAAACATAAATAACATTTTGGGGTGATATTTGTATTAACATTTTGGGGTCATATTTTTTAACTAGTTAGTTAGATAAAGTTGACAATCGAAAGCTTATTTTATCTTATGACTAGTTTATCCAATTATTTGGTCTTTAACAATTTTGACTTTTTGAAAGTCAAAGCATGATGTTGACTTTTTGAAAGTCAATGGTCAAGTTCAATAATATTCTCCCCCTTTTTGTCGAAACAAAAATAATAAGCGAGGCGGAAAATGCAATGAGCCCGAGCCAATTTCTCCCCCTTGGCCAATGCTCCCCCTTAATTGGGTGCCAAGAGAAAGATACATGAATTGTGAAAAGCTACAAAGGAAAGGTTAGTAACAAGCATCATCACAAGTATACAAGTAATTCCATCCAACAAGTAATTACCAACAACCATATAAGAAACATCATTCATTTGTTAAAAATTTTATGACTTAGAAGTCATAAAATGGAACACAATGGGGATGTTAATACATAAAAGAAATCCTAAAAATTAGAAAAATAACTTGATATAAAAAAAATAAACATAATAACTTAGAAATAAAAAAGTCCTAAAAATAAAGCTAGAACTATCCTATTGAGGAGGAGGATGAGAAAGAGCGTTAATACGCTCAAGGATGTGATTGAGGATGAACCTAATCTCATCTTGCAACTCGTGGACCATCATTCGGGTCCTTTCGCTAAGATGGGCGGTGCGCTCATAATGGGAGCAACCGTGTCTAGGTAGGAGAGTATGATCATTATTAGGTGGTGGAACATTGGTGGAAGTGTTGTTGGTGTTTGATGGAGTGATGAGGAGGAAAGCAAAGTATTATACATTTGTTGGAATCACTCCTAAACTAGAATTCAAGTGTTAGTAATTAATATGTAATAGTTAGCTTAATTAGGCCTTTATGTTTGTTATTAAGCTAAGGCTTATGTAGAAGGCCCATAAGCCTTGGCCCAAGTCCAATAAGGAAAGGAAGGGACTAGGAGTGTTGCCCTAGCTCCTCTCCTATAAATACCTTTGTAATACCCTCACTGAGGGTTGGTTGTTCAATTCACTCTCATTCTCTACGCATAACATTTCATATACTCGCATACGTGTGTGTTTGTGATTGTTCATCCGATCTCTTCTTTCTATTTCTTCTATTTGATGCTTGTGTTACTAATATGGTGACCTAACAAAGGGTATCATTCGCCAAATAGTTGGGTGAACATATTTTGTTTTTGAAGTTTTGGTCTTACGCGTAAACGAGCTTCAAACTTGGTCACGCTTAAAAACCGATTTTTACACTTTTGATCCAAGATTCTTGTCCTTTCAACGCTTTTAGGTGTTAAAATATCTGCTTTTGGCAAAAGTTTCAAACTTTACGTGTGGATCATTGTTTTAAACTTGGTTTTGTACGTGGTAGTAGTTCTACGATAACGTGTTTTAAAGCTTTGGATCATCAAGTTTCACACTTTTGTGTTATTTTGGTGATATTGAAGCTATTTCATCACAAAAATCGGTTTGGAAACATCGCCATGTAAATCACTTTTGGCTAATTTCTACGCCGTAAGTAAAACCCTAATCTTACGCGTAACTTTTCCTTGGTTTGATCTTCGCCAGGATTACTCGGTTTTTTCTTGCTTGGATAAGCCCGAAAACACTTCGACTTTGGATATCTTTTGCACCGTGATAGTGTAAAAGATCTTTGGTAAAACCCTAAATTTACGCATAAGCTTAAGCTTACGCCAGAACTCATTACGCATAAGATTCTTCTTACGCCTAAGCTCGCCTTACGATAAGGTAATCCCACGCCTAAGTTTTCACGCTTAACTTTCTGCTTACGCATAACTTTAGTGTTTTCTCATTTCACGCCAGAAGCTAATCCCACGCCAGAACTATTGTCATACGCGTATCTTTGGTGTTTTTACGCATAAGTGGTACTTTGCTTTTCTGTGATTTCTACGCCTAAGGATACTTCATCAACAACGGTTCATTCGACTACAAAGATCCATTTAACAACACAAGTTTTCAACATGTCACAACCACCATACTCTAACTATTTTCCTTACACTTATCATCAACAACAACAACAACAACTAAGTCCACAACATCAACAATTTAATCATCAACAACAAATTTATCAACAACAATTTAATCAACAACATACTCCACAACTTGGAGCAATTCCACCACCACAAATGGTTCAACCACCACCTAGTCTTCAAGTACAACCTTACACAAACTTCTACAATCAACATCCATCCAGAGTACTATGAAGGAACCAACATGGTTTGGCAAGATGTGTGAAGCCTTAAGTAGCCAACAATCAATTCATGAAGTCGGCTCACTTGATAGACCTCCAATGCTCACTCCCGTAATTATGATCAATGGGTGATAAGGTTCTTTAGGTTTTGTGATCTAAAGAAGCCACATGGAAAGTTCTTAAAGAAGGTCATTATGGAAGGTCCATTTCGATGCCTCACCGTTATTACACCCGCAGATCCGATGCCAATCCACCAAGAGATGTTGTCACCAACATTGCAACTATCTCGCACCTCACCGGTGATGAACTTCTACACTTTGAAGCCGATGAACTAGCAATGCAATACATCCTTTTAGGACTACCCAATCCGATCCTTCAAGTGTTGATGCTCAAAAGATCGCTAAAGCAATGTGGGAACATATTCATCTTCTAATGGAAGGCACAACACTCAATCGAAGACATGGAATCCAAAATCTACTTGGCTTATGAACACTTCATGATTGAACCAGAGAGACATTAGAGTCATATCATCATCGCTTTTCGATATCATTAATGATTTGGACAAACACAACATCATCATGCCACGAATTGTCACAACACTAAGTTCCTAAGTAGTCTTGGTCCGAATGGGAGAAGTATGTCATTTTTCTCCGCAAGCTAAGAATCTTCATCATGCTACATACGGATTGTTGTACGACTATTTGAAGCCTCACCAAAAGAAGTTGACAAAGAAAGGACTATCCGTGGACTCCCGACTTCACAATCAATTCCTCGATAATCAACAACTTGCTTTGTGGGCTCAAACTAGTCTTCCTCCTCAAACAGCCCTCAACCCGCCTCCTCAACCAACCGCAACCATCACACCATATGATCAACACAAGAACAACCTCAACAAACTCAATTGGTTCCATACAACAACAACAATGCTCAAGCACTTTACAATGAAGTCGATGAGGACTCGCCGCTTTCGATGAATTGCAACAAGGATTTGTTATGATTGCTAAAGCCTTCGGTCGGTATACAAACAAATCCAACAATCGCATTCGCTCCTCATCCAACACAAGGAATCAAGTCATTGTGAACAATGGACGCGTTGAAGTTCGTAACCGTGGTTATGGTCGCCGATGGGAGGTGGTCAAGGGTTTAATGCTATTGGAAGGAATAACATGGTGCTCCGCAACAACAAAGGGGTCAAGTGGTTGAACAGGGAATGCTCGTAATGGGGTTAATGGTCTTCGTTGTTATAACCGCAATGAGAAGGGTCACCGCTAATGCATGTCCTAAGCCGAGGACAAGAGGCGTGCTTATCACAAAGAGGCGTTGTTTTGGCTCTTAAGGATGAAGTCGGTGGAACTCTTACCAACAAGGAACAGAGCTTTATGGCGATGCGATTCGATGATGATATGGAGGACTTGCAGCTAATGCAAAGTGATGTTGATGGCACAAATGCAAGCTCTACACATGAGTGACACAGCCCAGTATGACATCGATGGCTTGTCTCGTGTACCGAACAAAATATACTCATCATCGATCGATATCTCCGCCAATTTCTCCATCCGACAAGGATCGAGTGTTCAACATGAGCCATCCACATCTCATTCGATGATTATCAAATAGATCCCGTAGTTATATTTGACGATCAAGATAACCTTTGGTTAATATTGATAATCAAGTTGACTCGTGGTTATATTTGAGGATCTAAATAATGATCATGATGAGACTCACGCTGAACAAGATGAGCTTCGCTCTAATAGAGAAATTGAGCTCCCGACCTTAATTAAAGACCAACACTCGCTTGGAAATTTGCACGAAATTAAAAGAGAAAATGCACCGTTAATTAGGGATAATGAATGCTTAATTCGACAAATCAATTTTTTCAAAACTCAAGAAAACGTGAAGAAGGTTTTGAAGTCGCTTTGCTAAATCTCATCAAAACGAAAAATCATTAGAACGACAGACACGTGATCTAGCCGCTTCCAAGAATGCTTTGTTGTCTCAAATAGAACAACCGAAACATGAACATAAACAACAACTTAACGCCTTACTTTGAAACTCAAAAGCCAAGGTCGAGTTGTTAACTTGTCAAAACAGCTCGAGTACAAACAAGATTCCACTAAACGAATAGATAACTATCTTGAAGAAATTGTCGACTTACAACACAAAATCAAAGAGTTTCAAATGTTGTTTATAAACATGGTGAGTCAATCACAACTATTCAAAAGTTTACTTTTAAACCAAATCCAAATGGATATGGACCAATTCTTGCCGACATAAACCTAAGTTTTCAAACAGAGCATTCAAACCAAATCTCAAGTTTACAAAGGCGTAACATAGAATTGATGATTCAATTATGACCGTTGTTGAATATAATCGTATGGAGGAATTAGATGCGATGACGAGAGTCGGTCAAAATGGAAAATGTCGCTTATAACAAACCATTTAACTATTCAAAAGTCAGAACTTTTGTCACACAACAAGATACTTCTAACAAACCTTTGTTATCACACCGCTCAAGTTAGTCCCAAACACAATGGTGCACAAATTAATGGTCCTTTACCTTCACTTAGTGAAGTTAAAACAAAAGCCGAAAGTTGTCGCGTTATAAAATACTTTGACACTTTCTTATCTCGACCTCAAAATTTTGAACGTGAGATTGAATTTCATTCTAAAATAAAAGTTGAACATTTTCAATCGCCAATGGCGCGAGAACAAAGAGACATTCTTCGAAAAGACTTTACCCCATGTCAAAAATTTGAAAACTTGTGCACTATATTGGGAAAGGGATTTTCACAAGGAACTCGGTCTCATGAAAACAGCTGAGAAAATGTAAACATCGATTTCAAATACTAAACGAAAAGAAATTGTTGAGAAAAGATGTTGATCGACTCTTGGAAGATGTTATCTGTGCCGATATCAATAATCTTGTTGTATTACAACTGCTGCATATGCATCCGATCATATCTCTCGCGATTCTGTTGATTCGTTGATATTGTTGTGAATATTGATAATGTGCATCGATAGAGTCTTTAAAAGTCGAAAATGAACGATCGTTAAACGAACTTTCAAATTCAAAACGCCGCCTTCAATGGTGTCAAAAGATTGTCAAAATCGTGAACTTGCTTTGCAAAACAAAATCCACCAGCTTGAAATAAAAACGCTTAATCCTAAAATTGAGCAACCGGATGATCAAAACGTGTCTTTGAAATGTCAAATCTCAAAATATGAACAAGAACTTGCAAAAGTTAAAAAGAATATGGTGTCATATTTGATTTACTCAAACAGACTCGTAATGAAGCATCAAACGAACTTGATCATTATCTTGCACACACTAAAGAAGTCATGAATTTTTCTCGAAATCTTCGCTCGAAAATCAAGATTTGGTGCACACTATCATTAAGTTAAGGAAATGTTAGGAAAGTATGAACAAGTTCACCTAGCATCATTAAGAAAATTGCACCGTAACACTTAGCAAACGTGAACCCATATTGCCTACCGACAAAACACAAGATACTAATGTGCTTCCTCATCGAAACAGAATAGTTGCCTCTTTTCCAAACGTCCGCACTTCACACCTAGGAGCAATACAAGGAAGAATAGGAAGTTGCGACCTAAGAAAAGATCAATAAAGAATGTCAAGTAGAAGAACACCCTAGGACTTTGAATAAGACTCAAGTTGCACCCACTTTAGATATTGCGTCCGACAAATGTAATGGAAAAAGTGTTGTAACGAATGCTAAACCTTTAAGTACTTTTGATATTCACCGATGCTTCTTGTGTTATTTGTCGAAAAGTATGCTTTCGATTGTCATGACAAATGTGTTGCTAGAGCTATCTTGTCTCGCTTAAGGAATCCTAAGAATCGAATACCTCTAGGCCCACTAATGCTTCTAAGTCTGTGCTTGGTAAACCGCCTCCTTAGATTCTAAGAAACGCATTGATGTCCCTGTAGTTCCAAAGATCACCTCCAAGGAATGTAGTACCACCTAGTGCATTCACTAAGACTAAAGCTAAGACTAGTTGGAGATGGCGTAAATGGATACATAATACACTAGGATTTAAATGGATGCCTAAAATCATTGATGTGTGTATTTCTACTATAATCGCTTCGAACCCTCTAACACTTCGGGTTCCACATCTACTTCTATTCCATCCGTGTCGCCTGTGTGTAATGCAGTGATACAGATCATCCTTTGATTGTTGATAGCGGATGTTCCCGACACATGACAGCAATCTTAAACTGTTATCAAACTTTATTGCAAAGTTCATTGGCACCGCCGATTCGGAATGATCACTTCAGCCTATCATGGGCTACGGAGATTATATCAATGGCAATATCGAAATTAGCGGGGTTTATTATGTGGAAGGCCTCGGTCACAATCTCTTTTCACCGGTCAATTCGTGATGGAGATTTGGAAGTTGCTTTTCGGGAGAAAACTTGTTTCATTCGTGATCTACAAGGAAACGATCTAATGTCCGGCTCTCGCAATTCTAGTCTATACACAATCTCAATGCAAGACATGGTTGCTTCATCTCCCATCCGCTCACTTTCAAAGGCAACATCAACAAAATCTTGGCTATGGCACCGCTGCCTCTCACATTTAAACTTTCAAACCATCACCAACCTTGCTCGACACAAACTTGTTGAAGGTCTCCCGAGATTCCGATATTCTAAAGATCACCTATGCTCACCAGTGAACAAGGGAAAAGCACTCGTGCTCATTTTCCTTCAAAGGTGGAACACAACTCTCAACATGTGCTTCATCTTCTTCACATGGATTTGTGTGGCCCGATGCGCGCTGCAAACGATTAATGGCAAACGCTACATCTTGGTAATTGTCGATGACTACTCACGATGGACTTGGGTCTACTTTCTTCAAGTAAAGATCAAGCTCCACAGATGATCATCACCTTCTCACAAAAATTCAAGTTCACTCCGAACACCGTCCGCCAAATCGTAATGCATAAAGGAACCGAATTTGTAAACCAAACTCTTCGAGAATTTTATGAGAAAGTGGGAATTGAGCATCGACATCTATTGCACGACACCGTAACAAAACGGAGTTGTTGAAAGACGAAACCGTACGTTAGTGGAAGTCGCAAGAACAATGTTAATCAATGCTAAACTTCCAGATTACTTGTGGGCGTGTCGTATCAACCGCATGCTATACTCAAAATCGCTCAATGATTACTAAACGCCACAACAAAACACCTTTTGAGCTTATCCACAACCATAAACCGAATCTCAAACACTTTCATGTATTTGGATCCCTTTGCTACCCAAATAATGATCGTGATGACTTTGGAAAGCTCAAAGCCAAAGTCGACATTGAGTCTTTATAGGATATTGTGAAAATTCTAAGGGTTTCCGGATCCGAATCGTCGTACAAAGCAAAGTTATGGAAACGATTCATGCTAATTTTGATGAACTTACGAAATGGCTTCGAGCATAACACTTGGAACCCGTCACAACCGCTTAAACTTCCTCAAACCCCATCATCACCGAACTAAGCCCCACTTACTCACAACAAATGGAAACGCTATTTGCTCCGTTGTTTAGTGATGACATTGATGAACGTGCTCGTGTGTATCCGCTGTTTCACCGCTCAACCCGATCATACTCTTATACCGATACACTGCTACAACAACTACTATTTGAAGAAGCACCACCAGCTGACTCTACAACAACAGCTTGAACAAACTGCTTCCAACGACGCCGAACCAACCGCCGATGTTCTTAATGAAGTACCCCACCGCAGATTTTGATCCAAATGCTTTTTTAACCCGCTTGCCAATGAAACTGCCGCACCGATGTCGCGGAATCATCAACAAACCATTTGAATCCTCAAAATCGCACAATGTATACCAACATCAACCTCTACACATCGTTGGACAAAAGACCATCCTCTAGAGAATATTATTGGCAACCCGAATCAACCAACCGTTATAAGACAACGCCTTCACACGATGGTGAACATTGCATTTATGCACTCACCGTCTCGCTAACTGAGCCTAAAACATTAAAGACGCAATGACAAAAGACAACCGGATTGAATCCATGCAAGAAGAACTCAACCAATTCAAACGCCTTGAAGTATGGAACTCGTTGAAAGACCAACAGGGTCTACGCCATTGGTCTCAAATGGATTTGGAAGAACAAATTGATGTCAAGGAACGAATCGTAAACAAGTCACGCCTAGTGGCTAAGGGTTATAGATGTGAAGAGGTATTGACTTTGAAGAATCATTCGCCCGGTTGCTCGCCTTGAGGTCGTTCGATTTTTCTCGCGTCATGCTCATATGAACATAACGGTCTTTCGATGGACGCCAAAACCGCTCGAATGGGCAACCGAAAGAAACGGTTTATGTCACCACCGTAAGGATTCGTTGATCCCGAGTTCCCGAACCATGTCTACAAACCGAACAAAGCTCAGATGGTCTCAAACAAGCTCCTCAAGCATGGTACGATAAGTTATCATCCTTCCTCATTGCCAATAAATTCACCAAAGGTTCGGTCGATCCTACACTTTTCATACAATATCACGGGCTCACATCTTAATCGCTCAAATCTATGTGGATGACATCATTTTGGGTCAACACATTTAAAATACTCAAATGCTTTTGCAAAATTAATGACAAAACATTTTGAAATGTCAATGATGGGTGAACTCACATTCTTTCTAGGAATGCAAGTTCATCAATCACCCCGTGGTATTTTCTTGAGTCACCCAAATATGCCCTTGAATTGTTAAACAAATTTGGAATGCAAACTCAGACACCTATGCCACACCAATGGCTCATACCAAGAAGCTAGATGTCGATTTACATGGGAAATTGGTGGACCCTACCAAATACCGTAGTATTATTGGGTCTCTCATGTATCTAACAAATAGCAGTGCTTGATATTGTTTTTGTCAGATATCTTTGCTCCCGCTATCGACGAGACCAATCGAAACCCACCTCTCGAGGCTAAAAGAATCCTCCGATACATCAAGGGAACCATTAACTTGGGATCCGTATCCGAAGGATTCGGTTTTGAACTAATAGCTTTTTCAGACGTCGATCACGCAGGATGCTTAGATTCACGAAAAGTACTTCAGAGCATTACAATTTCTTGGTGATAAACCGTGTCATGGCAATCAAGAAGCAGATTGTACATCGCCTCCCTCAATGTAAGGTAATATGTAGCCATGTCGGCGTGTTGTGCTCAAGTCATTTGGATGAGAACACAACTCAAAGACTATGGTTATGTATTTGATGTAATCCCGATGTATCGCGACAATCGGAGTGCTATTGCGATCTCGCAACTCGCTCAACATTCAAATCAAAGCACATCGATCTTCGATATCATTTCATCAAGGACCACGTGGAATGTGGTACACGTTGAATTATACTTTGTGGGTACAGAATACCAATTGGCGATCTTCTCACCAAAGCCTTAGCTCCTCGCTAGGTTTAATGAGTTGGTCCACCGGATTGGTATGCGGTGTTTGACTCAAGAGGAACTAGATGAACTCTTAAAACATTCTTAAAACCACACAAACACCAAAACCTCTTTTGTAAATATTTTTCAAAACAAAATACAAAATTATAAAATCGATAAAACAACAAAAATATTCTTCTATCTATATTTCTTTTAACATGGCAAGTACAATCTTCCGTCAACACTCAAATCTTTCAAAATTCAAGATTTTTTCGATCAAGTGTTGAGGGGAGAAAGTAAATATTTTTCGCTTCATAAAACCTTGTACTTGCATGTTATCTTATCCCGTTGTTTCTTTAATAATGGTGGTCACATTTCGTTTTCGACACCCTCGACTAAAATTTATAAACTTTCATTATTTCTTAAGTCGAGGGGAGTGTCACAAAATTCTTTCCAAATATCCTTCGCTTGGTAACCAAAATGGAAGTTATGGACATTGGATGTAAATGGTAAAGGTGGAGGGCTAAAACCACAAAAGCTTAAAGTTATTTTTAATAAAACAATCCACCTAACACATTTACTCCTCACATTTATTACTCAACCTAACCAAATCCTACGCCTAAAATTCAATCATCTAATCCGTGTTCTTGATCATCAATTTGTAAGTGGTTTCTTAATCTTAATGTGTTTACAAACAATGGTTTTGAATTTACATAAATCCAACGGTTAAAACAAGAGATTGAGTGATTTTTGTGTTCTACGATAAGCGTATGAACACGTAATCGAGTTTGAGTGTTTTTGGTTAAAATGGTTATGTCAAAACGTTTATTTAATCACTATGATTCCATTTACATCATCAATACTCACCCGTAAATACGAATTGATTGATTTTGAATATTAGGGTTCATGCGTTAGTTTGGGGTTTTTCAAATGAGAACGTTTTGGTTAAAAAGATTGTTTTGTGAGAGTTGTTTATATGATGAATTGACCATATCCATGTCCGTAAACAACCCGTAAACACTAAATGTGAAAGAATTGAAAATTAGGGTTTTAGTTCTTACGAATTGGGTATTTTTGATTCATGTTGAGTTTGATGTTAAAACTTGGATAAACATACTTAATAGGCTTCCTAGACTTCCCGTAATCGCTTTGGTGCATTTCCTATGGCTAATTTACTTAGGCGTAATTTTGAAACTTAGGGTTTAAGTTTTACGATAAATGGTTTTACGCAGAACTGCTTAAATGAAATATTCATGATATGATCCGATGGTGATTGAATGTAGATGTTAATGATTGTGTTATGACGAATTTATTTCGTGTTTTCTACGCTTGAAAATTCGTAATCAAGGTTACTAGCAACCACGATAAGGATCACCTTACGCGTAGAATGTTATGCGTGAAGAGTAATCTTACGCGAATCGCACGCCGTAAGGTTCTACATAAGGGACTACGCGATCCCGTGAAGGATATGCGTAAACAAGGACCTCACGCATAAGGTTGACTTCACGAGTAAGCCTTACGCGTAAGGTTCTATATACGCCACGCCGTAAGCTTTACGCATAAGGTCCCTTTTTCCCACGCTGTAATATTTCTTACGCCAGAAGTCAAGAACCCACGATAAGCTTACATTTACGCCGATAATCACTCCTGCTTACGCATAAGCTTGCCATTTCTACGCCTAAGCCTAGTTTAACCTTAATTATGAATTGTTACGCGGCAAACTTGTAAATAAATAAATCATAACGCCACGAAACCAATAATGTCACTATAAGCTTAAATGTTTAATAAGTTGTGAATAATAAGTGAAAACATGGACTTTAAAACTTAAAGTTAATCAACTCACGAAACTTATCACGACGCCATTGGACTATTGGACAAACAAGTGACATTGGACTCAGAATAATCATCGACATATCACATTCAATAATTAGACAATAAAACCATCCGTTGACTAACATAATGTCTTTCGATATGTTGGTTCTTTTGGCTAAATATCTTCGGATCACGACATGGACGCTCAAATGCGTAATGTGGAAGCACCAAATGTTCTCACCATTGCCGATATCTTCCCAAATGGCTATCCGATGAAGATAGGAAAGAACAACCTTCGTGTTGATTTTGATACTCTCACCGCTCGTAATCCTCTTGCTTAATTGTCAGTGGATATTCAAAGAATCATCCTTATCGAACATGCTCACCAATTCGCGCATGTGCTCGAGATCTATATTCACCGCCTGAATACAATGCAAAAGATCAAAGGACAAAATGTCGTGATAATGACGCTCAATGACAAACAAGTCACCATCACACCGCAGACTTAAGGGCTATTCTTCTCATCCCCGCCATCGAACCAATCAATACAATGCCGCACCAACCAAGAGACTGTTCTACAATTCATGATCGACATTGGTTATGACGAAGCTACGGGAGTAATCACTAAGCATTCATACGTGGATCTTAAGAATATTCCTCACCATGGAGAACTCTCTACATCATCATCACCAAATCTGCTTCGACGTGATAGTGGCTATGAGCATCCCAAGCTCATGGAACTGCAAATCTTTTGGGCTTTGGTCAACATGAAACACATTGAAGTTGAAGCTCGATATGGGACGACATGATGTCATTCCTCAAAAGCTTGGCACCAAGATCCCATATGTCGATATACCAAATTGTTGATCCAACGAGCTCTGGGTATAATCTCGATATCCCTTAAGACTCAATGACCCCAACAATCACTCCATGTTGTATGAACCTACTCTAACAACCGATTTAAGGAATCAACAACAAAGAAACAAGGTGCAAGGTCACGGATCACCTTATAACCGATGATATCAAACAACTTTACTCATACAAAAGGTATCCGTAGCAATTGAAGAAGGCAAAGTTGGTTTTCTCGATGAAAAGTCTTCCGTACACCTACAAGGAAAACCAAGAGGCAAGGCAGGTGAAGTGTTACAAGCACCGAGAGTCAAAGAAAGTTCCCAAAGAGGAAACCTCCACTCAAAAGGAAAGTTCCTCTAAGGAAGTTGTTCCTATTCCCATTCCCAAGTCTCGAACCGCAAAGAAAGCTAGTGGATGAAAGCTCGATGAAACCGAATCGACGAGGAGGTCACCTACTCAAACCGCAACCGATGTCACTCCAACAAGAGCTAAACCTCCAAGTCCAAAAGTCGACCAAGGCAAAGGGAAGACTCAAGATTGAGCAAGAAGAAGAAAGCTCGATGAAGAGCCACCGGATATCGACTACGGAAGAAGTTCAAAATCATTAGACTCCAACACAAGGCAAAAGAGTTTGAACAGAACAAATGCGTGGCCCCGAGGGTCAAGTGGTGGTGTCAATCTACACCAATTCCCGATGCGGTTAATCAACCCGATAAGGGAATTGGTGCCACCACTCTTGAGCAACAACAAAAACGCGCTGGAGGATTCTATTGATTATGACTTTGAGGAACCGAAAAGGAAAAGTCCGAGAAAGAAAAGGTCGATGAAGAGGTTGCACTCAAGCCAAAGCAGATGAAGAGGCCCGGATTCAGTCAAGTAAAGGCTAACTGACAAGATGACAAAGTGAGTTATGATGATTATCTTCTTGACAATCCTACTCGCCTAAGGAGGAAACTTCAACCTCCTAAGGACCCCGAATCACCTCACGACTCCTCATCATCGATTCATCTTCTCACTCTTCACCCCACCATCCAAAGGAACAACCAGATCCACATCCAAATCAGAAGAAGCCAATGACTCTTGGATATCTCGGCAAAGACAAGAATTGTTAAAGTCACAAGCAAGTACGGAAGAAGGATGTAACCAACAAAAGCTAAATCAACTCACGATGTAATCAACTTTCTTCAAGACGGATAAACGAGTTGTTGATGTAAAGGAACAAATCCAAGTTTATCAAAGGAGATTTCAAAAGGAATTGGAGAAGACGGCAAGAGAATACACTCACAAGTTTCTTCTCGACATCGTCCCTCGTGTGACTAGAGAAGTATTCTCCAAACAACTTACTCCAAACATCGCCGCATTGGTTAAACATATAATGGCCAAAGAATCGATCTTTCGAAACCGAGTTAATTGCTAAATTGGTGATGCAAATGTCAAACGATCCGCAACTTTTACTCGGATGAAGCTAAATTTTTGAAGGTCTACTAGATTATCAACTCGATCATCATGCAAGGAATCGCAGATCAACCTAAACGACCAAGAGATGACGATGATACGGACAAGGACTCGCACCTAAACGTCCAAAGAAGTCTCGAGAACCTCCTCTCGTGCCACCACCACCCCTAAGGACTCCAACAACAAGACGATCTCCTCCACGCCTTCCACCGACAAACCTCGTGACTCGAGTTACCACCCCGCATGAGAAAACCGTGATCACTTCGAGTACACCGGTGGTGACGATGAGGAAGTCCCCGAGCCCCAACAACAACCCACCTCTCCCGCTCATCAAAGAAACCGTCATCCTCATCTAGGCCAAAGAAAAGAAGAAGAAGACGCCTAAGGATGACGTCGTATCATGGCTAGACGAAGATGACACCGAATATGACTGGTTTTCTACACTTGTTGATGCTACTCCCGCCTAACTGATGATCAAGATATGGTAGAAGGTCGTACGTTGGAGCATGCTAAGTTACTGCAAGAAAAGTTCCGAGTGAAGAAGATGACGAAATCAGAGTTGAAACGAATCAAGAATGAAGCATTTCAACTACTCAAAGACAGCTCGGAAAGTGCTATTGAAGTTGAATATCACCTTGATAACATAGCACGAGCCATGTCTAACAACATTGATTGGCTCAACCCTGAAGCAAACATCGACTTCACCAGAAGAGACAAGGCTCCATACTACACCGATTGGTCTAAACCTCTACCAACGATTGGTCAACCAGATCAACCTAAGATTCCATTCCGCTACTTCTTCAACAATGACTTGGAATTCCTTCTACACGGTAGCGATGATTCAAAGAAATACGCTACATCACTTACACTTCCGTTCCCGGCAGCCATATACTCCAACTGCATAGCCATCGAAGAAAAGGCTACCCACATGTTTTCCAACAACGTGGAAAGGTATGACATTGATGCAATGTACGGATTCACCATTGGCCGAAACGCCAAGAATCTACTACAAAAGTCGCCAGTTCGAAAGTCTCAACATGAAGTGTACAAAGGATAAAGGGATCGTTGTCATAAGCATGTCACTCTTTCGCCTAAATGGGATTACACCTTCCTCAAGACCGCCGTGGTCAAAAGACAAGACGAAAGGGACTATGAATTCGTGAAGCGGACTTTCGTAACTTGTCTCTCAACGACATTGAAGATCCAGATCTTGCCAAGGTACAGGAAGAATGAGACAATTCTCGACTAAAATTCAACGTGAATACATCAAGTCCTTGCTCATCTTCATCGAAGCATAGTGATCCAGAACGTAGAAGATTTACAACTTGTCGTTGAATCATATCGCACTCGTGTCAACTTCACCGCACCTCGCCTAGAACTTCCCGACATCAACCATCTTCCACAATACACTCGCCAAGAAACCATTCGGAGTAGTTTACCGTAGTGAACTACAACGCAACCGCTTGATGGCGTGTAGAGATCTTCATAAGTTTGGGGACACACATCAAGAAGGTTAGGGATGGGTTAGCTTATCGGTTAAAGGAGATACATGAAGGCATCGGGTCTCCAAAGCGATGGAATTCTCGTGATAAACGGGATGTTAAGAGGATCATCACTGGATCGATGAAAGGTTGTATGTGGGACCGCCTGTAACTCGAGAGCTTCAGTAGGTGGTCGCCCCAGATTACTCTCACAGCTATCAACGCCCGCTCGCATTCCCGTGATATTGCTGGACTACCTGGTACCCCTTAAACTGTTTCAATTTCATACTAATTTGGATGTGTGATTATTTAATGACAATGGCTTGTGCACACATAACAGTGTACAACCCGTTCTTGTAATGAAAGGACCCTGTGGTACGCTTCAGTGCCACAATCCTTATAAAAGGAGCGAAAGCTTCTTACTTTTGAGTAAAACCTATCAAACCTTTCACTTTTCAAGGTTTTGCTCAAAAGAACAAGTACTTCCCCTTACGTTTTCAAAACCTCAAAAGTTAGTATTACTTGTTGAGGGGGAGTATTTGCTAAAACTTTGTTCACAAAATTGTTCTTCGTGATAATCTTCCCACAAAACTCGAAATGGTCATATTTAATATCAAAACGTTATCAAAAATAACATTTATATGCCATTTTTGAGGGGGAGAAAATTATTGTGATAAGAAATATGTTGATTTGCTATTGAATCGTCGTGTGAAAAGACTTAACCCATGAATTGACGGGATCTGAACAATCATACATTGAAAAGATTTGTCTTCCAAAGACTTATCCAAGTAAATTGTACCTATTCGAGAAGCTCTTGATAGACATGAACTTTGACGGGTTTGACAACCTTTCGAGGTTTGTCCACACCTTCAAGGTAGTTATTAGAGCTAGTTGTCACCTAAAAGTCGACAATGTAACTCTTTAACTATGCAACGAACCGTGTCCCTGGGAATTGTCTATCTTGAGTCGATCAATTCAAAAGTGCGCACTCTTCTCTCACCGCAAATTGCCTAAAACACTTAAGCACGTGTGAGGGGAGTATTTCAAAATGATCAAACTCTTACAAAGTGGTACAAAATGTTTTTCAATCATAACCACTTTGAGAGATTTTCAAGAAAATGGTTTTATGGCAACATAGGTTAGTCATGGAGTTATAAGGTGACTAAGGTTAGAATAACTGTCCTATGATCCGCCAGAGTCGGAGGGATCTACCCAAGGACATCACAAATAGTTAGTACTTAGAAGTCCTTAGGTATGATTATAAAAGGAGAAAATGAGAATCGGAGAAAGAAGGAGTTGAAGAATTAAAAGAAAAGCAAAGAAAAGGGTGAAAAGAAATAGCCCTCCAGATTATTCAACTTAGGCGCATACCGGGTTCAATTCATATGCTACCGGGTTGTCACTTAGTTGACACCGGTATTGAAGATTAAAAGTCGTCATGGACCCAAAGGACGCATGCACTAAACCTTCTTAGCCACTCAAGTTTCTCCCAATGTGCTTGTTTCATTCTCACAGGAACCCTACGTAAACTATCGGCTTTCTTTAGAGATTGCCGGTATTGAAGAAGGAGACCTCTCCCTAGTCTCCGCCAGAAAACCAAAGTGCACTATTGAGTCTAGAGCCACGAGATTCATCAAAAGATCTCATAGGTACACTTGACATTTCATCACTTGTTGTTCAACAATAAGAACAACAAGGTACGTTATCGAGTCCTACACGATCCAAGCAACTGTCGAGAACATTTATGAGAGGTTCACAATTGTGATCCTCGGTGATTGAATGGAAACTCCCGCCAGGTCAACATCAAACAACCGACAAAGCAGTCACTTCGTAACTCCCGTGGATTACGCTTAGTGTGTCTCAAACGGTCTACAGTCGTGAGGTGATGCTTCGTGTACCTCAACGACTCATCCGAATCAGAGGTGTACTTCGGCACATCGTGTTATCTCACTTGTGGGACTCCAGCTCAGAACGGCCTTTGTGAGAATTAGAGATGTGTTTTCACACTATGTCATTAACACTCTCAAATTCAAACTTGTAAGTGCCGGAATCCGCTTATTACTAACCGTGTATGTTTTCTTCTTATGGAAGCTCGAGCGGATCGATCGTGCGATTCTTCACATGCTCATACCAACATCATCACTAATGCAAGTTCTCTCAAAAGGCAACACAAAGTCGAATGATTCTTCATCAAGTCAAAGAATCTACAAAGTTTAAAGACTAAGAGAACTTCATCAAGATCAAATCCAACGTTAAAGAGCGTGTGAGCATGTTGAAGAAAGACGTGAGACACCGAGCAACGGCTTAACTGATGCGCATAACAACAACATACTATCACTACCATCACAAAGAACAAAGATCAAAGAACAAAGAAAATGATGACGCCAAAGCGTAACTTTTCAAAGGAAACAATTTCTCTACACCGGGAGATTGTTCGAATCAAGGCAATTCTTCTCACAAGAAAGAAGAATGTCAAGACGCCAAAGCTACTATTACATCAACACCTTCACTGTTCACATCATCAATCACTAACACTTAGGGGAGATTGTTGGAATCACTCCTAAACTAGAATTCAAGTGTTAGTAATTAATATGTAATAGTTAGCTTAATTAGGCCTTTATGTTTGTTATTAAGCTAAGGCTTATGTAGAAGGCCCATAAGCCTTGGCCCAAGTCCAATAAGGAAAGGAAGGGACTAGGAGTGTTGCCCTAGCTCCTCTCCTATAAATACCTTTGTAATACCCTCACTGAGGGTTGGTTGTTCAATTCACTCTCATTCTCTACGCATAACATTTCATATCATACTATACGTGTGTGTTTGTGATTGTTCATCCGATCTCTTCTTTCTATTTCTTCTATTTGATGCTTGTGTTACTAATATGGTGACCTAACACTTATGCTATTTATACATGTATGATTTTTGACTCTTTCCTAAGTGACAACCGACATCATCTGTAAGACAAAATATCTTGATGTATTTTGTCTCGCTTACAAAGACTATTCTAGGTAAGAGATAAGACTACTTTCCTAGGTTCGGATGACACCGAGCACGATCTTTTGCCATTTAGGAAATTTGACTTTGGTTGATAAGTACTTCGCCTTATCTGATTCAAACTTATCCCGCCATGTCCCGCTCATTCTTGATCTTTACATCCTTGCCTTCTACTTGGTTTGTCTTCGTAAGTAGTTGGAGAGGAGTCTTAGGGATTCATGAGTTATTGTCATCACTCATTGAATCCATCATCTTCTTCTTGACTCCGCCTTCACCCTTTAAGTTCTACTTCACCGAGTGGAGACTTCTTCTTCGCCTCATCCGAGTATCCTCGAAGATGACTCACCGAGAGACTATGCACTCAAGGACACAGTAGTGTTTAACTAACTAAACACTTGGACTATTTTCTATTCAAACCTAGATTAAGAGGTTTGGGTATTTATCGAACCCAACATATGTGTCTAAGTAAGTTAAACTAGTTTTAATATGAATAAAAAGCAAGAAAACTATCCTAGAAACAAATTTTGATAAATAAAATGCGGAATGAGTAAAATTCAAGAACTTACAGGAAACCCACGGCACAAAATTTTACAGATGGAACCCAATTTTTGGTTCCGTGCAGTCCGCCAATCAAAATGGCGGCACTAAATTTAACACGGACGGAACCAAGATTTTGGGTCCGTGAGATCCGTCTTGTCTGAGTAAACTTGGCAATGGGCTTTTTGACCCCGAGGACTTTTCCGAATCCCGAAATTTTCTTAAAACATATGAAGATAATTATTTCTAGTTAGGAACAAGCAATAACATACATATAAACATAAGGGAGCATGTATTTCCAACAAGGGCTAGTGATTTTCACTAAAAAAGTGAAAACGGGTCAAATTTGATAACATTCAAATGTTATCCCCCTGCATGAAAAAGTTGGTTCACAGCAATGTTTTAAGTTTTTTTATCGTTCTAGAAAGAGAGAACACAAAAATAATATCATACAACATTGTTTTTATCCTTGTACCAAATACCCTCTTAAAACCTCATCTCACTTGTCCAACTTCTTGTATATCTTGGTCATCATCCTACCAAGGCATTTGATCATCCCCTTGGTTTGGTTGAACTCCTCCGCCTGGTTCTCAATCTCTGGAAGTGAGGCATAGTACTCATGATGTTGAAGCCTCGAGTTGGGGAGACCGTCTTCGGAGCTATTTGATGAGGATGAAGGAGTTGGAGGTTGTGGCCTTTTTCCCTTGGTCTTAGTCTTTGATACTCTTTCATCACTCAAGGGCACAAATATGTGAGGGATGAGGGATAGTCGAGTTTCAACCTCTAGGACTTGGCGGAATGGGTGCATAAGCTCTAAAAGACGGGTAAGAAGCATCCCGTATGGAAGAGCAACGAAGCCTTGAGTAGGAATGTCTACCATCCTCCTAGCAATGTAGTATGCCAAGTTGAATGGTTGATTGGAAGTAGACAAGCTATAGAGCATGTAGCATAGACAAGCATTGATGTGGTCTCGGTTTCCTATGGTGCTTATGACATTGGCTCTAAGGAGTTCCTCCCACTTTTTGAAGTGAGGCTTAAGCTCATTGAGTTCCATTCCGTATGGATCTCGGTTGAATTTCTTTTGTTGTACCCCGTTCACTATCGTTTAAAACATTTTAGAAATATAAAACAAGTTAATAGTGAACAATGACTGAAATTAACGTAAGTAAAACACACTAGATAATTTTCAACATCATATTCTTATTAGAAATGAATCGAAGAATACATTACCCAAGTACTTGCGAATAGCACTTGGGATTGAAATGACAAAGGTTGGTGACTCCTCTAAGCTTAGGCTAAGTCTCGAGCACAACTCTTAGAACCCACCGAGCTATCTCGGGGATAAAGTTAGATTTGGAGGAGTGAAAGAAGGCTCATGTGTGTATGTTTTACAATTCACAAGCTTAATCTTTTCACTCCATCTCTTATGCTATTTATACATGTATGATATTTGACTCTTTCCTAAGTGACAACCGACATTATACGTAAGACAAAATCTCGATGTATTTTGTCTCATTATAAAGACTATTTTAGGTAAGAGACAAGACTACTTTCCTAAGTTCGGTGATGACACCGAGCCCGATCTTTGCTATTCGTGGAAAGTCAACTTTGGTTGATAAGTACTTGCCTTATCTCGATTCAAACTTATCCCGCCATGTCCTTTCTTTAGTCTTTACATCCTTCGCCTTCTACTTCAGCTTTGTCTTCATGTAAGTAGTTGGAGAGAGTCTTAGGGATTCAATGAGTTATTGTCATTACTCACCCAATCCATCATCTTCTTCTTGACTCGGTCTTCACCCTTTAAGTTCCGCTTACTAAGTGGAGAGACTTCTTTTGCCTCATAACCGAGTATCCTAAAGATGACTCACCGAGACTATGCACTCAAGGACTGTTAGTGTTTAACGGACTAAATACTTGGGCTATTTTCTATTCAAATCCTAGATTAAGGGTTTGGGTATTTATCGAACCCAATCTCTCCCTATTTGGATATACAAATAGCCAAAGTGATTGATCGCTGTAAGTGAGTAAATGGCTTTTTCTTACATTGAATGTACTAATGAATACAATAAGGAACACCGAGTATTTTAACAAAACATACATCGCTTATTGATCAAATTACAAGGTTCCTATCACTAGTACAAAAGATAAATCAAATGATGTCACCCGTATGGATTCCCAATGCTTCAAGCTTGACTTTCTTGGTGATGAGTGTTTCCTGTCAGATGGTCTCTTATCTTGGCATTCGTGTCTTGATGAACTTGATGTTTGGCTTGGTTCGATCGAGAGGCCACCGTATGTAGCTAAACATTGCGCCTACACCACCGATCAATATCACTCCATCTTTGAAATGCTGGGTTTCCATAGACATCAATGTGGAATAGCCCTCTTCGTGCTTTTCAATCACTAAACAGCCACAAACTTAACACCTTCCGCGCTTCCTGCTATCAAATCCAGCACTTTATCTCAGCCGGAACTCAACCCTTTCCTTTTGCCGGTGGATGATTGTGGTTGAGATCCTTGAGGTGAAGTTAAGGCAGTGAATTCTTGTCCAGCCGGTGCATCCCTCGCCTTTCATATCTTTTAACGAGCATCTTCATCGCCTCCTTAACCACCACATTTTGCTTCTTTTCAATTATTAGATCGAGTTCATCGAGTTCGGTGATCCCAAAGTCGGTGAATTTTAGGGGATCATGAACTTGAAATGTCTCTTATCAACCCCCACAGACGCTCATTGCCAATGGTTTGATCCGGGATGATTTTGACATCTCGTGATCTTTTTCAGTACCTTGCTTGTCATCTTCCGCTTGTAGTGCTCAATTCGCTAGCCCCGAGGGCTTCACTTTCTTCTTCTTTTCTTCCAACTGCTTTTTTCATTTCACCATTTTGCCGCTCGAGCATCCTTGAACCTTTGTCCCGCCTCGACCCTTTTCGAAGCTTCTTTGGATCGATTCCACATTCTCAACTTCTTCGACAATCACTTTAACCAAGCTTCCTTACTCTTCTTATCATCCTCGCCTTGTTTCAATCTCCTTTCTTCTTTAGCAAGATATTTGGTTAGTCGTTGAGGTGTGAGAAGGTATTCAAAGGTCACCGATTTTGTAGGGAATCTTCTTAGGCTTAGTAATTGTCATTTTGCCTTTTCCTTTGTCCCGCCGGAGGAAGATGATGCAACCAAGGGTGGTGTTGTCGTCATGATAGGTGTTGTGATTGTCGGTGATGTTGTTGTTGATGTTTGTGGTGGAAGTGATGAGATGGGTATTGTCGAGACCTGTGGTGTTGGTTCCCTCAATGTGAAGAGGAGTTTCTTCAAGAATATTCTCCCCTCAACTATTTCCGGAGCGCCGAGAGGGCAAGAGTTGGTGTTGGTCTTGAGGGACTAAGCACTTGACCTTGAAGGCTTGATAAATTTCAAAGAGCATGGCCTTTATATCCAAGTATCTGTTTGAATGCCGCTGACCTTAGCTTCCAAATTAGTCTCGAGACTCTTCCAAAGCGGTCATGCGTGGCCCAAGATTCCGTGCCAAGGAAGTAGATGCTCGAGCCAACGTAGCTATTTGAGTGTTCACAGAGCTCAATGTAGTTTGAAAGGACCGGATCAAGAATGAAGACCACGAACATTTGGCTTGATTTGAGCGTTTTGATCGATTCGGTGAGGTGGAGGATTGTTTCAAGTATGCCTCGTAGCCTCCAAACTTTAGAGTTGAGTCTTGAGTCGTCTTTATGATTCCGAATTTCATCTACCTTTGTGCCTACACCGATGGTGTCGAGGAATTTAGCCACATTTTCATCCGATCTCGTGAATGTTGGCATACATCAAATCCACGTGCTCATGAACGTTTTCATCAAATGCTTGGACCTCGACCTTCAGATCAAGATAACTTGCACCAATTTCAAGATGTTGTTCCCACAATGTTTCAAAGACCCCGTAGTATAATTTCCTTGAAGCTTTGGTGATCCACCGAACGAGCCGCCTTCGATGAGTGGGAGAACATTATCAAATCTTGCAAATTCATTAGTGGAGGAAGAGGAGTCATCATTTTCAGTCGGAATGGCGATTCGGTTTGCTCCTTTGGATCGGGATGAGGCTCTTGTTCGATTGAACCTCGGCGTCCACTTCTTCCCCAAATGATAGAATTTCATCATCGTGACGCAAGCTCATCTTCGAGAACGAGATTCCAAAGAACATCAAGAACGGTTAACGTGGGGTTGGTGATGGGTTCCATATCGCCGGTGGTATTAATCCTCTCGAGTCTTTGTCCCCTTGACCCATCGACACGGTGGGAGTTTCCGCCTTCTCTCGAGTCGATTGGTTTTGGGTTCCATATCGGCGGTTGTTTCCTTCCTCCTAGTCTTTGTCCCCTTAGACCCCCGAGACATCGATGGGTATTTTCCAAAGCCTTTAGCGAGTCAATGACAAAGATATCCCTATCGGCGGGTTGTATGGTTCCTCTCGAGTCTTTGGGATCGATCGGTGTGCCCTCGACAAAGGCTTGATTTGCTAATGTCATCACCGGGCGATGTGGAAGGCGCCCCTACCAACGGGTTGTTTGTTTCTCTCGATCTTGGGAGTAGTGGTTGTGACCAAGGGCACCGACCGTGATGTATCGGTGTCCTTTGTTGTCACGGGTGGATGATGCCTGGTCACCAATGGTAGCAAATCGCCTTGGGCTGTTTTTGCCTTTTAGGTCAGGCTCTCGAAGCCTCGTGGCCCTAAGACTTGGGTTTGGTTTTAGTCCCATCGAGACTTCCCTTTCTCTTTGTAGGGCAGGGTTAGAGACATTGATTCCCTTTGGTTGTTTACAACAACCATATGGGCCGCTATTTCAATGTTTGTGACAAGGGATGGGTCCTTTTGAAAATTTGATTGGCTCGGGATGCCGGGTAAAGCACCAAAATTTTCTTCCCGAGGATAATTTGTACCCAAGAACACTTGCAAGGCACAAGAGACAAACCTAGGATACGAAACGTATTTCGTCCTAGTTTTGCTCAGAAGCTTGTTACGAGATCATCAAAATGATCTCCCTATGTCGAAAGTGACCCCATTCATCGCGTTATGCCATCATCAATCAATAGAGTTAACTTGTTCGGTTGATGAGTGATTCCATAGAGGACCCGAATCACAAATGTGAATAGGATCCTCCAAGCCACGGAAATGAACTCTTGGTGATCGGGGTCCTGTCCAAAACGTTGGATCTAAAACAATTTGTTTTAACCCATCCTTCAACGTGGAGGGTTCGGATGGGCGACATAAACACCTTTGTTGTAATCTAACCTCGCTGAGGTGCAAAGTGTTTTATAATCCGTGGTGAATTGTTGCCCCGTTAAGATCGAACTCGATGAGATATTCCTTGAGAGGTCTAAGGTTTTTCTCATCGAGAGGGTGTCGGGTCAAAGGCCTTAGTTGCTGCCCAAAACTCCCTAAGGAGGTTTTGGTATAGTCTGTAGGGACAGAATAAAGGCATTTTTCGGTGGGCGATATACAAAATTTCATAATGTCTTTATAGGTCGGACATTGGAGGATATTCAAAATTGCCTATGACATTATTTGTTTTAAATTCAACGTTGCTAAGATCGCATACCCATTGTGAAGCAAACTCAAGAGACGTGTTCTTGCCATTTCCATTAAAAGGTTTTAGGGTTTTGAAAAATGTCTTGACAAGAACAATCAAATTTTTTGTATCTCTTGTTGTGATGAAAACTTTTGTAAATGTTTACAATGAAGGTTTTTCGAGAAGAGGTTTAAAGAACACAATGATTTCGGGTTTGAAAGAGATTTTAACAGAGTTTTGTTTGCGTAAATCAATTATGCGTGTTTTAATAATTATGAGAGGGTATTTATAGAGTGGTGAGAGGGTGGTTTTGCATAAACATGGATATGTAAAGATGGTTTTGAAAACGTTTGAAATTCCACATTTAATGCCACCCACCACTACCCGCAGAAAAATCCCGTATTTCAAGGGGAATAGCTGCAAAGCGATGCATGTAAAAGTGCACTTTTAAAGAATAAAATATCCATAGGATATTTTATGTGAGAGAAGGCATTTAATGCCAAGTGGGATGAGGTATGTGAGGAGACCCCCGACAAGAAGACATATATTCCTATATTAAATTGGCATAGTTACCAACCTAGGACATTTAAGTAACGATACTTGGATCATTTAGTTACTCATTCAATGCTTAATATCAATCGTCAGGTCCCCGAATGAGTCTTACTCATTCGGTGAGAGGATGTTTTGTGGGTTTCGTTAGGGAGGAGGAACCATTTCGAGAACTTCTTGAGATTGGTTTTCGATGCCCGACGCTCAATGTCAAGCATTCCCAATTCGACTTTCGGTCTCTCAAGGTAGGTTCATCCAAGGTTTAGTGAAGATATCGCAAGTTGATATTCGTAGGGATGAAATGAAGTTCTATGTCTCCTTTCATTATGTGATCCCGATGAAGTGATATCGATATCAATGTGTTTGGTTCTTTGGTGGAGGATGGGGTTGTTGGAGATTGCAATAGCATCGGTGTTATCACGTAAGATGGGTACCATTTGTAATGGATGTCATAGTCACCGAGTTGACTTTTCATCCATAATACATTGGCACAACATCCTGCTGCGACTACATACTCGCCTGCTGAAGACATAGCCACGATTGTTGCTTTTAGCACTCCAAAGAAACCGCTTTTCCTTCAAGAAATTGACAGACCCCAGGTACTTTTCCTGTCCATGTTGCGGCCAAGATAATCAGAATCGAGTAACCTTTGAGATCACACCCCGAGCACTTTGGATAGTAAAGTCCAAGGTTTGAAGTTCCCTTGATTATCGAGAATTCTTTTAGGCTGCGGTGAGATGGGATTCTTTAGGATTAGATCGATATCTTGCTATTAGACAGGCGAGAATTGGATGTCCGGTCTAGAAGCGATTAGATACATCGATAAGCTTACAATCCCTCTCGAATGAGTTTGATTGATGATTTTCCGGTGAGATCGTGTCCAAGGTTGTTAGGTGGCACCATTGAGTCTTCACCGAGGCACGCCGATATCTCATATTCTTCAAGAGATTTATGGTGTATTTCTCTTGACCGATGGATATTCCTTTATCGGTTTGCTAATTTGTAGTCCAAGAAAGTATGTGAGTTCACCCATCATGGTCATTTCAAACTTCTTTGTCATCGCTTTTCAAACTGCTTGCAAAGTTTGTAGTTTATTGAGCCAAAGATGATGTCATCAACATACACTTGGACTAGTATCACATCCTGTTGTGTTCTATAGACAAGCGATTGTGTTGTCTATCTTTCCTCGACAAACTTGTTTTGAATCGGGAAAGCAGAGAGTTTCATACCATGCCACGGGAGCTTGTTTAAGTCCATAAAGGGCTTTATCAAGCTTGCGACATAGTCGTGAATTCACTACTCTCAAAGCACGGAGGTTCTTGAACATACACATCTTCCTTGAGATCACCATTTAAGAATGCACTTTGACATCCATTTGGTAGACCACAAAGTTCATGTATGTTGCATATGCAAGGAAGATCCCGATGGCTTCCATTCTTGCAACAGAGCAAATGTCTCATCATAGTCAATGCCTTCTTGTTGATCGTAACCTTGGCTACAAGTCTCGCTTTATTTTTAATGACAAGCCATTTTCATCGGTTTTGTTTCATAAAACCCACTTCATTCCTATGACTACTACATCCTCGAGGACATTTGATCAAGGTCATGACCTTGTTTTTATCAAACTGCTGCAGTTCTTCTTGCATAGCTTTGAACCCATCTTGGGTGTTTTAGAGCCTCGATGACACTTTTAGGTTCTATATCGATAGGTAATCGATATAGACATTCATTGGTCAAGCTATAGTTAATTAGCGACCATGCTTCTAGTAAGCATGCCCTAGTGGTTCACCAATGATGTTTACAAGCTCAATGTCCCGAGATTTTGTCCACTTACTTTATGGTCTAGGATCCGAACTTGAGGAGGTCACTTGAGACTCGGGAGTGAGTTCGGTACATTAGCCACGTAATTATTAAGAACATCTGTTGAGATGTCTTGTTCAGTTGGGTTTCATGAATCACATGTACCGATCATTTGGATCGAGTGTTGCCTATCCCAAATAGGGACCGATTGATTATCAATGAATTCACCGATAGTTGGTTGGGGTAGGTTGTGAGGTAAGACATAATATGAGATGTCAAGATCGACTTGATATGAGGAATTGATTTGATGTTGAACTCATCAGAGGATATCTTGATGAGTCATCAATTCCTATTTCCTCTCGAGGTATTGGTGAACCCGATGCTTTCTCGAACTTTCATCAAAGGTGACATAAAGGTTCCCTCAACTTGTTGTCTTCGGTGTTAAACACCACAAAGGCTTTGGAGATCGATGAGTAGCCTAAGAAATATCCATCATCGACTTTTGCATCAAATTTGCCTAGGTGATCCTTGTGTTTATGAATAAACACAGACACCCAAACACATGAAAGTAGTCGATGTCGAAGTCTACCTTTGAAAGTCTCATATGGGGTTTTATTATGTCTTTTGACAATGATTGACCTGTTTTGAGTGTAACAGCGCTTTGATCGCCTCACCCGTAAATGCTTTGAGAGGGTGAGCCATTTAACATGGTTCTTCTTTGCCTCAATAAGAGTTCTGCTTTTCCTTTCAAAGAACCCCATTTTGTTCGGGGTATAAGGAGATGAGAAATTTTGAGAAATTCCTTTTCATCACGTAAGCTTTCAAGCTCTTGATTTTGAACTCGATACCATTGTCGGTTCGATTTGTTTAACAAGAATGTAATTACGGTTTTCAATTTTTCTAATGAATGACATTATTGTATCAATCGCTCGACTCTTTTTGGAAAGAAAGTATACCCAAGTGTATCTTGAAAACTCATCAACAATGACAAGTGTATACTTCTCATGCCGGATTGATCCGACCGACAGTCCAAAGAGATCCATATGCGTGATGTGAAGGCGACTTTTGATGGAGAAATTTTGTTTGGTTTTGAAAGATGCTCGTGGTGTTTACCTTTTCACAGTGCGAGCATGGTTTATCTTTGCAAAACCGGTGATGGTAAGCCAAGGAACTTGTTTTGTTTTGCCGTTGTTGAGATTTTGAAGTTTAAGTGAGAGAGTCTCTTGTGCCACAACCAGTTGATAGATTCGATGGCTTTGGCAAAGAGACAGTTTCTTTCTTGAGAAAGAGTAGACATGTCTAAGACATAAACATCATCTCTTCTAGGCTATCAAAACAACTTCTTTATTGGCATTGAAAATGGTACCTTGTTTGTCATTGAATTGCACAATTTACTTAGCGTCACATAGTTGATCGACATCGATGAGATTGTATTTGAGACCATTGACGTAAGCAATTCTAGAGAAACTATTCCATTGCAGTTCTTGATCGAACCATAACCTTCTGGGACATGATGAGTTATCACCAAATACTACCTTGGGTCCCGGTTCTTTACATACTTGTTGCAGATACTCCTCACACCAAATATGCTTCTTGAGCATCCACTGCCTAGATGCCAAATAGGCTCTCAAGCGTGTCTCGCACAAGTAGTAAACCGAATTAGTTTCTCTTGGTGACCCACTTGCTAGTGGGCTTGGGTCTCAAGGTCTCTTTGAATTTTGAAATCGAATCATGGTCGGTGGTTGAGTGCATTGTGCTACCACATGTTTTGCATTTAGAGACCGAGGAAGACTTAGTGATTTTGGGTTTGTTTTGCACTTCTCCTTGCATGAATGACACCGTCATGTTGGGATGTCTAATGAGTGGATTTCACATATATCACAAAGATGTGTTCATGAGACAGTCATCCCGATGATGATCATTAAACCCACAGTGAGGGCAAAGAGGAAAAGGTTTTGCTCTATTCTTGAGAGTCGTTGGAGGATGAAGCATACCGATGACCAACTTTGGTATAGTTTGCTTTATAGATGCGAGCTTACATACCGTAAGTGGTATGCGCTTCTGTGATCATCCTTATTGCGATCATACAATAAAGGATTACATAGCGCTTGTCGGTGGTATGACTAGTGTAATGACACACCACATACTTCGCTTTGGTTTGTTGGTGGATTTTGATTTTGATGAGCTAGATGAGACCGACTTAGTTTCCTTGATTGAATCGTGGGCTTTTTCGATGGATTCCATCTTTCATCGCCTTCCTCACAAGCTCGATAAGTTGTCGAATTTGGTTAGCCGGTGGGGACAGAGGATGTTGAAGTCTTAGTAGGAGTAGACTCTTGTTGGATTTGTTTTGGTTGTCTTTGCAGGATGGTTCTACCAAGTCCGTGCCTTTCTTTTGGTGAGTGAAGATTGAATTTTAGAGGAGTAAGCTCGAGCTTAGACCAAGACCTCAAGAGGTTTTAGGGGTGGGCGGTGTTTGAGATTCGCTTGAGACTCGAGAGATGTGTTCAAGACTACCGGGCACATCGTGAGTCCTAGCATGCTCTTAAGAGCTTGGCTCTCGTGCTCAAGAATCCTTCTAGAATCGAAATTTGAAGCTTACTCGTGATTAACCCTTTCAATCCAATCATCGAATTTGAGTTGTCGATATTGGTAATCATACCACCGACACAAATGGTTTTGAACTTTGGTCTTTGTTGCGAGAGTCGTGAGATGATCTTCACCCATGACTCTCTTTTTTGCTACTAGGGCACCCACGACATCAAAGACCACAGGATTCTTAGCGTTCAAATATCAAGAATATCTTGTACCTTTTAAGATCATCTTGAAGAGCCTCGATATCTCTTAACTAGTTCATTTTGAATTTGCAAAGTGACAACCTCAAGCTTGGCTTGTTTTAAAATAAGCGCTTCATCTCTACACTTGTTTAATTCAAAACTTAGCTTGTTGTATTTTGAAAAAGATTTAATCTTTGCTCTTCTACGAACTTAAGGTCAACACTTAGATAATTCATATAAGATCGCCAATCGAGTCATCATCCATAGAAAGTAAGATGTTTACCTTCTTCATTGTGATGTTGACCCATTCCCGCTTCGAATGATTCTTCCCAATGACTAGCTTGTCCTCTTACGAGAGGGCCATCGGTACCGACATGCACCATTTCATCATCGATGATACTAGCTCTTCATCCCAAATAAGGTTTCAAAGAACGAGGCCTTTGTTTTACCCCGCATGCATTTAACATCGGTTGTTTACGAGGATCGGCCTCAAGCAATGCAAGCTAGCTTTTTCTTTCTTATACTTGGTTTCATAATCAACGACTTTGTTTTGACTGATTTGCTTTGAAAATTTTGATAAGACGAAAGATTTTGGTTGAAATTTGCTAAAGCTTAAGACCGGTTTGACCACGATGGTTTGTAAGAGGTTCGTAAATAGTTTTGGAAAAGCGCTTTTTCAAAATGACCCTTTTATGACACTTAAAACATTCAATGTCTTCATTAGCTTTAGCGTTTGAAAACTTTGTTTCTTCGAATAAACCTTTTAGAGTTAGCGAGGAGTGCTCTTTCCGAAACTCAATATTTAAATCGCTCGGTACTCCTCGCTTGTCCTCTCATCTGCCTCATCATCCGAGTTTTCCTAAAAATCTTGAATCACATTGTTAGAGTAAAAGCGCTTGACACTTGGATTGGAAATGGTTGTCGGGGACTTCTTGACTTCACGAGATTTTTAAGTCGGGGTATCGTCATTGATGAGGTTTTCCTCATAGACAAATTTCCCATAAATTTGTGAAGCTCAAGATTCGAATGTGGTTAGCATTCCTTAGTCCCCGAGAGAAATTTAACCATTTCTCGTGGAGACTGCTTACAAAACCAACATTAATTTCATGTTTGGACAATTTTACACCATCATTTGAAAGTTCATTTAACAAAGTTTTGTACCGGTGTAAGTTTGAGACAAAGTTTACGAGTCCTTAGCCTCAAGGTATTATACTCAAGTTTCGTGTCCATAATCATGTTTTCCTTGGTATCGGATGGACCTTCATGACTATGAACCAGTCATCCTGTGTTTGTTTAGATGTACTACGACTTATGACCGACTCCATAATATCATCGAAGACATGATATGATGATACTTTTGAGTATTTGGTCTTGGTTGACCACTCTTCTCTCATCCTAAGTTCATCGAGCTTGTGTTTAGGCAAACCTTCGATCTTTGGGATAAATGGACCTTCATTTATACACTTGATATAATAAGGTTCCATCGATCAAATAGCAAAGCATACACTTTTTCCATTTGTTGAATTTTCCAACTTCAAGTCTAGGGGCAACAAATGAATAAGCTCCACCCTTTTATCGACTAGTTGGGGTACATCAATTTCGACCATTTAGGATCCTAATTTAAAACTTTTAGAGCGGCCTAAAACGAGTTTTATAATTAGCCTTGCTCGATACCACTTGTTGTACCCGCTCACTATCGTTTAAAGCAGGTTTAGAAATATAAAACAAGTTAATAGTGAACAATGACCGAAATTAACGTAAGTAAAACACACTAGATAATTTTCAACATCATATTCTTATTAGAAATGAATCATAAAGAATCGTTACCCAAGTACTTGTGGAATAGCACTTGGGATTGAAATGACAAAGGTTGGTGACTCTCTCTAAGCTCAAAGCTAAGTCCGAGCACAACTCTTAGAACCCATTTGAGCTATCTCGGGGATAAAGTTGTATTTGGAGGAGTGAAAGAAGGCTCATGCGTGTGTGTGTGTTTTACAATTCACAAGCTTAATCTTTTCACTCCATCTCTTATGCTATTTATTCATGTATGATATTTGACTCTTTCCTAAGTGACAAGCGACATTATCTGTAAGACAAAATCTTGATGTATTTTGTCTCTCGCTAAAAGACTATTCTAGGTAAGAGACAAGACTACTTTCCTAAGTTTAGTGATGACACCGAGCCCGATCTTTTGCTATTCGGGGAAAGTTGACTTTGGTTGATAAGTACTTGCCTTATCGATTCAAACTTATCCCGCCATGTCCCGCTCTTTCTTTAGTCTTTACATCCTTCGCCTTCTACTTGATTTGTCTTGATGTAAGTAGTTGGAGAGTCTTAGGGATTCAGTGAGTTATTGTCATTACTCATCGAATCCATCATCTTCTTCTTGACTCGCCTTCACCCTTAAGTTCCGCCTTAATGAGGCTCATACTGAGTATCCTGAAGATGACTCACTGAGAGACTATGCACTCAATGACCTGTTAGTGTTTAACGGACTAAACACTTGGGCTATTTTCTATTCAAATCCTAGATTAAGGGGTTTGGGTATTTACTGAACTCAACACCTTTCCCGTTCGAGTGACCCGGGTTGGTGCTACCCTATCAAAGAAGAGGTGCTCACGAATGACTTCTTTGTTGACCAAAGGAGTTTGGTAAGGGGGAGGACGGTCATGAATTGCATCAAGGATGGTGAGTGACCACTTATCCGAGTATAGACAAGTACCAGCACAAGGAATTCCTAACACTTGAGCGAATTGGGTGAGGGCAATGGTGTAGTCATTTTGGTTGATTCTAAAGTTAAGAGCCATGAGACCATCATCATTTGTTACGGAAATAACACTAGCATAGAACTCTAGGACAAATCTAGAGCAAATTGGCTCGTCAATGTCAAGGAGACAATCGAAGTGGATAGTGGCTAGTTCTCGACGGAGGTTTGTTCCGTCGACAAAGGATGGATGAATTCCGCTACCCTAATTAAAGTACCTTTTCTTTAGACTCTTAAAAATCTCAACTTGTTCTTTGGTAAGACCCTTAGTTTTGTGGTGTTGAGGGATGTATCTAAGGGTGTCTTTGTGATTGTAAAATTTTGCGACTACCATGTTTGTTCCTAGGAGCAAGAAATTACATGTTTTAATAAAAACAAAAGCTAAATTAGCATTTTTGTTCTAGTGTGTGCCTACATGCAAACAATGTAGAGTTGCGGTTATCTCGACTCATTTTATGCATACAATAGTTTTTATTAGTAGTGTTTGGCAAAATGCAAGAGATAACCCAAATGCTCCTTATTGAATGTGGCTTCATTTGAATATACCCAGGAATGCATATTAGTTATGCATTACCTTTAGTATTCAAGAGACATTATGCAAGTGATGAAAATAACGTTTTTCTTCGTATGAACAATGAGAAATTGTTTTCCTACAAGTGAGAAATTTTTCAAAATTTTGAAATGGGGTTTTTCGTTTAATTATGATAATGCCTTATGATATGTAATTCCTAACTAGTGGGAAACATGATTAGTTATGTAATTTGACAATGTAGTTCATGATTTGTGCAATAAATTATGCAATTTAACAATGTAGTTCATATTTTGTGAAAGAATATGCCTAATCCTCATATTTTGGTTTTGTGCATAAATTAGAACCCTAGACTCAGAATCAAGAGAAGTATTGCAGTTAGGATACTTACAATGATGATTTTGGCTGTGATTAGTTGAAGAAGAAACCTTAATTATGAGTTAGGTATGTTGGTAGGTCGTTTGGTTATGTGGGTTGTGAGGAAGAAGGTGTTTTGTATTTAAAAATTTTTGCTACTGTGAACTCCACGGACTAGATGAACCTAAAAATATGGTTCCGTCTTTGTTATCGTTTGGTGTCGTGGGTTCTGTAACAAAATTTGCTAAATTGTTTTGTTTTGGTTATTCTAAGGTTTAAGCTATTTTTGATTATATGTTTGGTTCCATTAATCCTAAACCAAGTCTAAGAAGATTAAATGGTTCTCGTTTAAGAGGTTTAGTTAGGATGTCGGCAATGTTATCTTCGGAGGAGACTTTCTTGATTGAGATGTTTCCTTTTTGAACATTGTCGCGAAGGAAGTGATGGTGAATTTCAATATGTGTCGTTCGGGCATGTTGGACGGGATTTTTGCTGAGATTAATGGCTCCTTTGTTGTCACAAAGTATGGAGATGTCGTTGAGATAAATATCGTATTCCACGAGAGCTTGCTTCATCCAAAGAGCTTGTTGACATGCCTTTCCGGTGAGACGCACTCGGCTTGGTAGTTGAGATAGCGAGTCGTTTGTTTATTTGTGAACCATGAGGTGAGACATTGTGCAACAAAAGTACAAATACCACTTGTACTCTTTCTATCGACATAGTCACCAAAGATGGTCCGAGTCGGCATACACTATGGTTTCTACACCGTTCCTTTGGGATACCATAATCCTAAACATGTAGTGCCTTTAATGTATCTAAATATTCGCTTTAAGGCTTCTAGGTGTGATGCTTTTGGATCTTCTTGAAAGCGAGCACATAGACAAACACTAAACATGATGTCGGGTCTACTAGCCGTGAGATAAAGTAGGTTATCTATCATTCCTCTATATTTAGTGTTATCTACGGATTCACCTTCCTCATCCTTGGTGAGTTTCGTTTCCGAGGACATGGGTGTTTTAGTTGGTTTTGAGTCTTTAAGACCAAATTTCTTAAGCATATCCTTTATGTATTTAGTTTGGTTAAAGCATATGCCATCTTCTAGTTGTTTAATTTGAAGTCCTAAAAAGAAGTTTAACTCACCCATCATACTCATCTCAAACTCATCGTGCATGATTTTAGAGAAATCATCACATAGCTCTTGACAAGTTGATCCAAATATGATGTCATTAATGTATATTTGAACTATGATAATGTGTGATTCCTTTTTATTGGTAAAGAGAGTATTATCTAATAATCCCATGGTGTATTTGTGTTCAACTAAGAAAGTTTTAAGCCGATCGTACCAAGCTTTTGGTGCTTGCTTAAGTCCGTATAATGCCTTTTTAAGTTTGAAAACATGACATGGTTTTTCAAAGTTGGTGAATCCAGGAGTTTGTGTAACATATACTTCTTCATTAATGCACCCATTTAGAAATTCACTTTTAACATCCATTTGAAATAATTTGAAATCATGAGCACATGCATATGCAAGTAAGATTCTAATAGACTCGAGCCTAGCTACCGGTGCATAAGTTTCATCGTAATCAATTCCTTCTTGTTGATTATAGCCTTGTGCTACAAGCCTAGCATTGTTTCTAGACACTACACCGTTTTCGTCCATTTTATTTCAAAAACCCCATTTCCTTCCAATTATAGTTTGATTTTTAGGTTTTGGAACTTCCAAACATCATTTCTAACAAATTGGTTTAGCTCCTCTTGCATAGCAATTACCCAAGATTCGTCTCTTATTGCTTTGTTTATGTTTTTCGGTTTAACGGAAGACAAAAAACAAAAGTAGTTACTTTGATTTTGGGCTTGTGATCTTAGTGTTCTTTGATTTAATTATCCTATGACCTTTTCTAAAGGGTGACTTTTGGATTCTTTGATATTTATAATTTCTTTATTTAATGGTTCATCTTCTTTGTTATTATCATTAATTTCTTGACTTTCAACAAGTTAACTTTCAACTAAGTCATCATCTACCAAAGGCGATGTCTTAGAGGGAGGTGGACTTTCGTCGAATGTTATGTTCGACGATTCCTCGACTCTCATTGTTTCTTTGTTTAAAACTAGGTATGCTTTGCTAGTTTGTGAGTAACCAAGAAACACACCTTCATAAGACTTTGGGTCAAATTTGGTGAGACACTCTTTGGTATTTAGAATAAAACATTTACATCCAAACACTCTAAAGTATCCTAAAGTAGGCTTTTTGCCTTTATAGATTTCATAAGGTGTTTTGTTCAAGAAAGGACATATTAAGACTCTATTTAAAATGTATGTGGAAGTTTCAACGGTGTTACACCAAAACTTTTGAGGTATGTATTGTTCATTAAGCATTGTTCTACTCATTTCTTGAATAGTTCTATTCTTATGTTCTACAACACTATTAGATTGGGGTGTTCGAGGAGCCGAAAAGTTATGTGTTATACCATTTGTATCACAAAAGTTTCCAAATTGTGTTTCATTATCGAACTCGCGACCAAGATCCGTTCGGATCGACACAATGTTAACACCTAGTTGATTTTGAATTTTCTTACTAAGTATTTCAAATTTATCAAAGGCTTCGTTTTAGTTTTCAAAACATTTTCCAAGTGAACCTTGAGTAATCATCTACTATGACCAAAGTGTAGAAGTTGCCTCCATAACTTTTTATAGCGGATGGACCAAACAAGTCCATATGCAAAAGCTCTAGACACTTAGATGTGGAAACCATGTTTTTGGCCTTATGGCTACTCTGAACTTGTTTACCAATTTTGCAAGCATCACAAAAGTGTTGGTCATATTTCAATTTGGGTAGGTTTCTAACTAGCTCTTTTGAGGATAGTGGTTGAATGTGTCTCTTATTAGCATGACCTAAGCGTCTATGCCAAAGAGTAGAGTTATCATCTAAGGTTGTTAGGCAAAGTTTGTCTTTAGATGTTCTATCTATTTTCATGACATGTATGTTATTTTTCCTAACTCCTTTAGCTATGGTGATACCATCTTTTAGTATTTTACTACCATTTTCTTCAAATAGTACTTTATACTTTTTATCACATAGTTGGCTAATACTAAGTAGATAAATCCTAATTTATCAACATGAGCAACATTTTCAATAGTTAAGGAGTTATAAGCGATCGTACCTTTGCCAATGATTTTGCTTTTGAGATTGCTACCAAAAGTAACATTACCTCCGTCATACTCTTGGTATGTTGAGAAGAGGCTTTTGTTTTCCGACATGTGTGTGGAACACTAGAAGGGGGGGGGTTGAATAGTTTTACCGATTTAAACTTCGTTTTAAACTATTTAGATTGACTTATGTCAATCTATTTAAATGTGTGTGTTGGATGTTGATAGATAAGCATATAAATAAATAAAGCAAACATAAAGAGTAAGAAGCACAAAACCACAACGCGAGTATTTATAGTGGTTCAGCTACAAGGACACCTTCCTTGCCTTACTCCAATCCCTGAGTCAACTACTCGAGAGTTCGTAATCACTACACAACATAAACTCCTTGTGGCGGAGAAACCTTCACAACGTCGCCTACTCTTTATCCGGTACAAGGCTAGACATTGGGTTCTTCCACGAGGTAGAACAAAACCTATCACAACATCACCTACACTTTATCCGGTACAAGGCTAGATACCGAGTTCCATTATAAAGGAGGAACTACTACCCAACACTACACAACACCTAACCCAAAGGAGATCCACTCCTTATAACAATATTAACAAGGATATCAATATCCTTTGAACCAATACTAATCTATCTTGTACATCGACACACCATATCGAATGTACACCCTAGGCACCTTTCACTAATGCCTTTGACACGACTCCTAGGCACCCTTCACTAATGCCTTCAACACGGAATTTCGGCACCCTTCACAAATGCCTTTGATACGGATTTTCGGCACCCTTCACTAATGCCTTTGACACGGATCCTCACCACCTTTCACTGATTCCTTTAACACGGATCCTCGACACCGTTCACTAATGCCTTCGACTTGATCTTTTAGACACCTTTCACCTATGTCTTCGACACAACACTTCTAATAAGAGAAGAAAGAACTATCAACAAGATAACATCAGTAGTCTTGATGATGACGAAGCTTGGCAACTCATGGACTTGAGCTTGCTCGACTTCAAGAGGTGGTGATCTCGCCTTTAAGAGGAACCTAGAGAATCACACAAACACAAAACTACATAGAAAGATCCTTTGGATCTGAGGTTAGAGAGTTTACAACACTAAGAGAGAATGTGTGTGAAATGGGTGAGTTACAATGAAGAAATGGCTCACTATTTATAGAGGAAAAATCACTACTATTCTACGAATCCCACGGATCCCTTGCTTGAGGGATCCGTCCAGTGTAATTATGGGGATCCGTAGGACGCTCCCCCTAAATGGGTTATGGGTCATGGGTCATTGGTCATGGGTTATGGACTTTGGATCATGGGTATCTAAATATATACAATGTATCTAGAGTGGGTCATGGGTTAGCTCCATGGGTCATGGATAATACCCATTATGACTTATGCATGATGTCATGCAATAGGTCATGAGTTATGGATGGGTATGGGTCATGAAATTTTGGTTTTACCTGTAGGACCACTACGATATCAACCTTATCACGAAATACCCACGTTAACCACAATTATGCGTAGAACTCGTGAAACCCAAACACAAACAAAGCGTAGAAATAAGGTGAGAAAGATGGTGACTTGATGTTAAAACCGTGTATGTTGTGAGAGAAGATGAAAACAATAAAGTTGTATTGCTTGAAAGAAAACACACACACACACACACACTTACAAGCACACCCCTCAAATGATACTTTGAGGGGTTTATATAGTCCAAGGGACTTGATGCCCTAAAAGGATTTCCATGGGCTCGTTGGGCTTGGGTTGGATTACAACATTCATAAGGCTAGCTTAACTTAACTTTTAACCAATTAGCTTAGCCCAAGTCCACGAGCCCGTTGACTATTCTAGCACGATATCTAACACGTGTTACAAAGTTCCTAAACGTGAATGACCATCACTTCTAATAAAACAATTAAGGCTAACAATCTCCCCCTAAGGGGTGGTCATTCAAAAGATGCTCCACTTGATTTGGTCTTTACTTTTCTAGAGCTAGAACTTTGCGTGTAGATATAGAATAGTCTTAATTCTTTGTTCCTTCATGCTTTGTGATCGGTTAATGTGGTTGTCTGCCGTTGTCAACTTCGTTGGTTAGGTGTCTCCACGTCTTTCTCCACCATGCTCACACTTCTATTTGTCTTTAGGTTACCAATGACGTAGTTCTCGAGTCTTTATACTTTGTAGATTCTTTGACATTGACGAAGAATCATCTTTAACTTTGTGTAATCTTTGATTATGATGAGAACTTTCATGTGTTGTTGGTATGAGCATGTGGAGAATCTGCACGATCAATCCGCTCCGGAGCTTCCATAAGAAGAAAACATAAAACAGGTTAGTAATAGGCGGATTCCCAGCACTTACAAGTTTGAATTTCGAGGGTGTTAACAACATAGTGTGAAAACACATCTCTAATTCTCACAAAGGCCGTTCTGAACCGGAGTCCACAAGTGAGATAACGCGATATACCAAAGTACATCTGATTCGGATGAGTCATTGAAGTACATCAAGCATCACTTCACGATCAGAGACCGTTTGAGATACACTAAGCGTAATCCACGAGGAGTTCTTGAAGTGACTGTTGTCGGTCGCTGACGTTGACCTGGCAGAGTTTCCATTCAATCATCAAGATCACGGATGTGAAACTTCTCATAAATGTTACGGCGATTGCTAAGATCTCGTGGGACTCTATAATATATCACTTGTGTCCTTATTGATGAACAACAAGCGATGTCATGTCAAGTGTTCCTATGAGATCTTTTGATGAATCTCGTGGCTCTAGACTCAATAGTGTATTTTGGTTTTCCTAGCGGAGACTAGGAGAGGGTCTCCTTCTTCAATATCAACAATCTCTAAGAGAAAGTCAATAGATTATGTAGGGTTCCTGTGAGAATGAAACAAATCCTTTTGAGAGGAATTGAGTGGCTAGAAGGTTTAGTGCGATGCGTCCTTGGGTCCATGACGTCTTGGTCTTCAATACCGGTGTCATCTAGTGACAACTAGTAGCGAGATGAATTGAACCCGGTTTCGCCTCTAAGGTTGAATATGGAGGCTATTTCTTTTCACCCTTTTTCATTACATTTGTTTTAATTCTTCAACCCGTTCTTTCTCCTTTCTCACATTGCTCCTTTTTCAATCATTCCTAAGGGCTTTTAGTTCTAAGCTTTTGTGATGTCCTTGGGTATATCCTCCGCTCTGGCGGATCATAGGACGGATTTCTATCCTTAGTCACCTTATAACTCCATGACCGTCCTATTGTTGCCATAAAACCATTTTTCTTGAAAATCTCTCGAGTGTTTATGATAGAAAACATGTTGGAAACAATCCGTGAGTTTTATATTTTGAAACACTCCCCTTCACATGTGCTTATATGATTTGACAAAATCGCACATAGAGGGTAGAGTTCGCACTTTTGAATTGATCGACTTTAAATGAACAAGACCGATTCGAGACACGTTTACATCACTAGTGAACTAGCTTGAAATTATTACCCGTCCCGGTCAAGTCCATAGAAAGTTTCTCGAGATGGTACATTTCGACTTTGATTTCTCATCAATTCATTGGTTACGACCGAGTCGAGCTCTTTTGAGATTCAAACAACGATCATTAAACTTTTGATCACATTTTAATCACGTCTCCTCCCCTCAAAAATAGCATATCGTGATATTTTGATATTAACGGATTAAACAACATTTTAGAATCTTTTGGGAGACAAGCGGTTTGATTTAAGCATGAATTTGGAACATTTTTGTTTTATACTCCCCTTTAATAAATCATAATCAATTAAAGTGTTTAGAGGAGTTATCTTGAGCACAAAATATTTTGAAAGATTTTGGAAATCTTTTGCACAATCTTGAAAAGGTGCTCAAGATGATGATGATTTCTCACCATTTTAAATGTAGTGCATTTGAAGCGTACACTAGTGATTTTAATTAAAAGCACGAGTTTTGATTTGTAAATAATCAAAAGTCATCATTTTGGTCCGGGTTTCGTCTTGAGGTATCTGAAAGCCATTTTATGAAGAAATTTTGAGAAGCGACATGTTTTAGAAAACAATTAAAGAACTCTCGCTCAAGCATCTGTACATGCCCATATCATTGTTGAATGACATTTCTAGAAACGTCATGAATATCGATTATACAAGAGACATGTCGTGAGAAGAATATTTTGGATTTTGATTTTATATTGTTTTGTATATTTTGAAAGATTTTATATTTTTATATTTTGCTTTTGTTGGTTTTCAAATTTTGTATTTTGTTTTTCAAAATATTTACAAATAAGTCATTTGGAAAATCATTTTCAAGAAGATTCGAGAAGACGATCTAACTCCTCGGGGTTAGGCTTCGCATTCAAGTCGTCGAACTAAATCGTCAAACCTTTCTTTTGGAAGGGCTTTAGTAAATAGATCGGCGAGTTGGTAATCTGTCTTAACGAAAAATAATTCAACAGTACCATTTTCGACGTACTCTTTGATGAAGTGGTAGCGGACATGGATATGCTTAGTCTTTGAGTGATGAACAGGATTGCATGATATGGCTATGGCACTTTTCGAGTCACAAGACATAGGTATTTTATCGAAAGTAAAGCCATAATCTGTGAGTTGTGTTCTCATCCATAGAACTTGAGCACAACACGCAGATAGAGACACATACTCGGCTTCAACGGTTGAAAGTGCGGTGCAATCTTGTTTCTTTGAAGACCGGTGACTAAATTTTCACCCAAAATTGTGCTCCTCGGGATGTACTTTTTGTCAGAACTTGATCACTGCGTGGTCCGCATCGAAAAGGCAATTAGATCAAATCCGGTTCCTTCGGATACCAAAGTCCCATGTGAATGGATGTCTTGGTGCACCGAAAGATCCGTTTAACCTCTTTGAGGTGCGATTCGGTGAGCTTTGCACGAAACCGTGCTAATAAGCAAAAGCAAAATGAATATCCGGTCGACTAGCGTTGAGGTACATGAGAGAACCAATCATGCTCGATATTTCTTCGGATCAATAGGTTTCCCAAACAAATCGGCTCCAATTTTGGTGAAGCTACCATTGGTGTTCGACCAGTCACAATTATCCATACCATGTTTTTCAAAATCTCGGTTGTGTATTTAACTTGATTTATAAAAATTCCACGAGGGGCCGATGTATTTGTAAACCAAGAAAGAATTTTAGTTCCCCATCATGGACATTTCAAATTTGCTTTTCATGAGATTTTCAAAATGTTTTGAAAGATTTGGATTAGTGGACCCAAAGATGATGTCGTCCACATAAATCGAACAATCAAAATGTCGTTTTGCATTTTGTGTAAACAAGGTAGGATCAACTGTTCCTTTGGTGAAATTGTTTTGGATAAGGAAAGAGGACAATTCGTCATACCACGCTCTCGGAGCTTGTTTCAAACCATAGATTGCCTTTTTGAGTTTGTAGAGCGTAGTCGGATGTTCCAAGTCGATGAAGACTTACGGGTGACCCACGTACACTTCTTCTTTCGAGTTCCATTCAAGAACGCGGTCTTAATGTCCATCGATAAACCGTGATGTTTTGTAAGTGCATAGGCTAAGAAAATCTGATCGCCTCAAGTCTAGCTACCGCGAATGACTCTTCAAAGTCTATCCCTTCCTCTTGTCGTATCCTTTGGCCACAAGGCGAGCTTTGTTGCGATTCTGATCATCTCTTCATCCCTTTTGTTCTTCCATAACCACTTGAGATCAATGACACGAACGTCAATTGGTCTTGGAACCATTCCCAAGATTCATGAAGGCGGTATTGGAGAAGTTCCTCATGCATCGCTTATATCCATGCGGGTTCGCCATTGCCTCGCGAATGTTATTTGGCTCTATATTGCTAATTGAGCAAAGGTAAATGCATATGTCGCAATCGGTGGCAAGTTGACGTCTAAATGCGAATTGGCCTTGAAGGTTCACCAATAACTTGTTCAATTGGGTGGTATTTTGTCCACTTGAGTAGAAGGATACCGTTGGTTAAGCGTGTCACGAGTTAGATGGTTCTTGTAAGTTTGAGGATGATTCGGTGATTCGTAGCAAACGGGTTTTCAAATAATTCTTCATCTAACGTTGCATCGTTATGGTTTTGGTGTTGCTCATCATTGCTTTGGTAGAGCGGGTGCAATAAGCGTAGTAGATGTAGATGGAGTTGGTGCATTGGTTTCGACCGTTGTAGATGCATCTTACATTGGTGGTGGAGGATGATTTTGGCGGGTGCGGCGAGAATGATGGTTTGATGCATTTGTCGAAGTTCCACCATAGTATTCATCGAACATTAACTCAAGAAATTTTCCCATTCTTGTTCTTTAGGATTTTCAAAAGAAGTTGATTGAGCTCTTTGAGGTGCGAGTCTGAATCGATGTGTCCGAAGTCTGCTGGTTTAGTGCGGGTTCTAGAGCGAGTCTCTCGAAGCCATATGTGAAAGTTCATCAATTTCACATTCATCGTCTCCATGATCCTCCTAGTTCTTCTCATTATACACCACGAATGCCCTCGAGTTATCTCGAATATCCAATGAAGATTCCAATATCACCTTTAGCTTTCAATTTACCTAGATCTTCTCATCGTTTGTCGGATAGCACAAAGCGCCAAACACGTGAAAGTAAGAGATATCGGGTTTTCTGTTGTTCACTATTTCATATGGGGTTTTATTGAATCTTGGATGGATTAGGGATCGGTTCGAGTGAAACAAGCGGTGGCAACAAAGATCGACCCATAAAAATAACGGTGCACTAGAATAGATTAGCACTTTGCGGCGACTTCCACAAGAGTACGATTTCTTCTTTCAACTACCCCATTCTGTGTGGAGTTCTAACAAGCGATGTTTGATGAGTTATTCCAACATCTTCAAAATAAGTTCTTAACTCGATTTGTGAATTCTATGACGTTATACATTCTTACAACTCTTCTCGGAGCTTGAAGAAGTACTTGAATACGTTTGAAAGGTGATGATGATGCACGGTGCTTCGTCTTTTGATCTCGAAACTTAACCCATGTATATCTCGAATAATCATCGGCGATAACAAGAATATACTTTTTCCATTAATGCTTTCAACTCTCATTGGGCCACATAAGTCCATGTGCAACATATGCAACTTTGCTTCCGAACTAGGTACGGTTTGGGTTTATATGATGCTTTTTGCTTTTCCTTGTTCGCATGATGGACATAAGTGATCCTTGGTGTATTTGAACTTTGGAAGTCCATTGACGATGTTGTCTTTGGCAAGATTGTTGATGGTGTCGAATTTGAGATGGGATAACCGTCTCGTGCCACAACCAGACGTGTTCCGATGCTCGTGTCATAAGACATATTGGTGATGAAGAGGCCATTTGATTGATGTCGATAGCATACAAGTTTGTATCACGATTCCCGTTAAGAGATCGGTGCCATCCAAGTTTCTAACGAAGCAAGCATTTTCCTAAAGCAACCTCTAAATTTGCATCACGCGCCCGATCGAAAACAAATTGTGTCCCAACCCTTCAACATAGTAAACTCGGTGATCAAATAATTTCCAAAGGTAGATCTCCATAACCCATGATAGTCTACATGATCATTTCAAAGCGTCGGTTCCATGAATTGCCGACGAAATTGATCATCGACTTTAGATTCCGGTCATGTGCTTGGAGCAACCCGAGTCGACGATCCAAAGACATATTTCGATAACACGCCAATCACGAAGAAGAAGATTTTGGAAACCGTTTTGATTTTGGTTCCTTTGGGTTAGAGGTAAAATCGATCACACTTATAGAAGTTGTCTATATGTAAGACAGGTGCATCACTCATTCTACCATTCTCGAGTGTGAAAGTTCTACCCGTTGGTTTCTAAATGTCATCCCTGAAGTATACATTATGCTCCCTATCAGTAGTGTAAAGCCTAAGTCTCGCAACTAGTCTTCCTATTCGTTTAGCATAAGTTCTTTGGGGAACATTCTTCTTAACAGGCTTAACAATCTCAGTCTTAGAAACACAATCATCATGAACATTAGTTAAAGATTTCTTGCAAGTTAAACAAACAGATTCAACAGATTCATTAAACTTAGCAGATTTCATAGGTTCATTACATTCAGATGAAATGTCTTTCTTATTACAAAGCGGTAAACTCCTAGGGTGTTCTTTTACTTTCTTCTCTTTATTCAAGCGACTACTCTTAGAGGCAAGCCAGACTCAATTGTTCCTTGTATTGCCCTTAGGCTTTAGTCTGTTGCTCCTAGAGGTGCTTCCTAGTCCTGTAGAAGGTAAGGCACACTCATTAGGATTCACAATCTTATCTAGAGAATTGGTTTCACTTTCCTAGTCTCTTTAGAGTGCTTTTCTAAACTTATGTCGTTTGATCCATATGTTTTAGATGTGGAGGCGCACGCATTAGTGGTACTCATCTTAAAAAGGCCGGAGCTAAAACTTTTGGTTTCTCGATAACCGCTTTTCCTTTGTCAACATTATGTTTAGGTAGGGCGATGGAGTGACTGGTTTTGATGAAACATTTTTCTCATTAACTTTTGGAGGAGGCATAGAAGCAGACATTTTGGTTTGGAAACCGGTTTGGGAAAATTTGCTTTCTCCGCATCAATGGTTTTGTAATCTTAGTATCCATCGCCTTTCCTTTTTGACATTCCAAATGAGCCCTCAAAAGATCATTTTTGCTTTCATGTCATTGTAGGCACGCTCATACAACAGTTTGTCATACTTGCATTCCTCGGTTTTCGATCAAGTTGTTTAAAATATGAGACATTTTCTTTTCAAGTTTCTCAAGTGCTTTTCATATTTTGAAACAATTTTGGAGGTCTCGAATGGAGTCTTTCATGATCTTCAACAGAATATGTTTGTAAAATGATAGACATAATATCGGTGAGTCGAACATCTTGAAGAGAGTCATTTAAATTTTCCAAAACTTTGATTTGTTCAACACGGTCATTAGCTTGCTTTACCGAGGATTTATGGTCCTTGACAAAGTCAATTGTTTCTTTCAAAAACGCTTGTTCAAAATGAATTACCCTTGCACCGATGGCATTCACCGAGGGCAATTTGAGTTTCAAAAACTTTCTTTGTTCGATGTCAAAACTAGAGAACCAGTTGTTAGGTGTAATAGTGGTTTTAATTTTAACAGTGTCTTGAAGATCCACAATTCTAGTTTTCACATTTTCTAAAATACTTCTCGCATCACTTGTGTTAAAAGGATTGTTTGAAGACATTTGTTCAATGTTCGAAAGAGAATTTGAGAAAACAACTGGTTTTGAAACAGATTTTGAAACAAGTGTTGACTCTTTGTTTGAAACACTTGGTGTGATGGAAAACTTTGACTTTTCTTTTTGATTAACAAAAGTAATTCCGTTAATTTTGTTCCATTTGTTATAATCAATTGGTTTGATTTCCGAATTCTTTTGTTTCATTTTTGATCTACTCTCCTTAGATAGTTCTAACGTTTCAAGAGAATCACGAACAATAATGGGTTCATGTAAAACATTTCCATTGTTTAACACATTCTGAGATTTCTGAGCTTTCTTGAGGAATGAAGAAGGGTCGTTACCAAGTGTCATTCTATTATTAGTATGAAAACGCGGATTTACTTGATTAGAAAGCATCTTGATTGTTTGAGCAGAATGACCCGTTTTGAGAAGCAAATTTTCCAAAGTTTTATTTTTTCATTTTATCAAGAATTTCATCAAGAGAATCTTCTCGTTTTGAAAAATCGATAATCAATCGCTTCTTCTCTTTTCAAGATTAGAAAACATTTCTTTTTGTTTAGAAAGTTGGTTATTTAAATCGAAATTTCCTTGTTTAAAGATTTAATTTTCAAGTTCAAATTCACATCAAGTGTGTTATACTTGATTTGCAAAGTTGTTCTTTAGAAACCAAATTTCGATAACCAATTTCTAATTCGATTCTTTGTTTTTCGAAATTTAAAGGCTTTTATTTTCCTTGTAACTCTCAAGCTCGTGGTCAATTTGGCATTCGCGGCCTTTACTTCGCGATTGACCGTTTAACTTTCTCAATTTCAATGCCACGCTTGTTGATTAATGATTTAAAATAAGCACGTGTTTCCTCATCGGTCTCGGTATTTTGTGCCACACGGTCTCACTAGGATCCACATCGGAGTCTCGAGTTAGTATTGCTACAACTCGGATTGTCCATGTATGTATCATAAGTAGGTCTTGATGTCACGAGAATCTTCGTCGTCATGAGTAAACACATCAAATATGACATTGTTATAGCATGGATCAATGATTGGTACCTCGACATCTGCGTTGGCGTCATAGGCAGGAGGTGCATCGAAATCGGTGTCGTACTTAGTCTCTCAAGATTTACCATGAAGATGCGGTTTGCATTGAGTTCCTCGAGGTCTTCCAAATCATCCATAATAGCCATGAAGTCATGTTCCTCAAGACTCAATTGAAGTCCAGTTGTTCCTTTTGTACCAACATAATAGCTTTACGAAGATCATAAGATCCTTCTTTTCGCTTAGTTGGACATTCCATTCGATTCACATTTCCATAATTCCACGATTCACATTTCCATAATTCCCAACGATCGGGCCGCAACATTCCCATTCGATTACCCATCGCTCTATTCCTAACATTCGGACCCATCGATTACCCCGATTTGAAACCGCTTGATTACCCATGCGAAATCCGGTAGCATATCCTGTGGGTTCGCATTAACTCCAACCATTTGTCTTTGATTACCCATGTTCACACCCTACCGTGCAATTTGCACGCTGCAGTGTTTGATGAAATCCGTTGGTTGTTGTTAGTTGGTGTGGAATAGCGACCTCTGAATGCTTTACCCAATAGAGAATACTTGAGACAAAGCTTCTTCGGTTCCATTTCAAGATCGGTGATTTCTTGTTCTGGTAATGTTGTTGTTCGGTGGATAGATTTGTTGTTGTGGAATGTATTGCTGCAAGTTGTTGTTAGTGGAGGATGATGAAGCTTGTTGTTGTGTATTCACTGAAGTTTGAGTCTTTTCTATGAGTGCCAATGGATTATGATTCTTTGCTAATCTTTCTTGCCTGACTTCATTCACTTCATTTTGGTTTTGTTTCAGAAAATCGTTGAGTTGATCAAAGTTCACTTGATGTAAGTCTTTTGTTTGGCTGACAATAGTGACATATCGTCCCCATTCTTCTGGTAGATTGCTCAAGAACTTGATGTTGCTCACGATAGTTCTAGGTGTTAACTTGTTTCTAATCAGCTCATTCATTAAAGTGCAGAACCTTCCATAGTAGGATTCAATGGATTCTCACGGAGTAGATGTAAATTTCTCCCAAGCGATTAGCGACTTGTTCTCCGTATCTTGTTGACCAATTTCGGTTCCATGACAAAGCCGTCTAACACGTTCCCACATATCAAAAGCGGTTTCACAACTGTCTCTGGCCGAGAAAGATGTCTCTTGGTAAACCCGGTTGGACAATATGAATTGCCATGTCATCTGCTTCGACTTTCTTTTGATCCTCTTGAGTATTCCGATTCTTTTGAAGACGAACAAATGGTGGGACGGAGGTGTTGCATCAACATTTCGGGTCTTGGACTTGTCGAGTATGAAGGGTCCATCCCGAATGGATTTGATCATCAATTTTCCATTAGGTTTTGTCTTGATGTAACGAAGCATTCGACTTGTCCATTGAAGATAACCACCTTTTTCCAACATAGGAGGACGGTTTTTAGCACCGGCTGCATGAATGTCTTGTTGAGTTGCCATTGATGAAGGTATGATATGATAAAGTTGATGTAGGATCGATTCAACGATAAAGGAATTGTGATTGATGAAGATTAAGCTCGGTTGTTGTAGTGAAAATTTGCTCTAAAAACTTAAAAACCTCAATAACTTCTGTTCGGAGCGTTTTTAGGACTTGAAGGTTGACCCAAATGAACTTTAGTTACGGTTCTCCTCGTTGTCACGGTCGTTTTGATGGGTAGATCGCTGAAAACAGAGTTACGGTTCAAAAGTTATAGCCGTTTGAAGTTTTGATCACAATCTTACTCGTAAAACTGTTCTTATGAGTAGAGATGAGTGCTTATGTGTAGGATCTTATGCGTAGGAGTCCTTATGCGTAAAGAGCTTAGGCGTAGAAATCCTTATGCGTAGAAATCCAAGTTCTGCGTAAACTTAAGGTTAAGCGTAAGTCTTATGCGTAAGCGTTAAGCGTGAAGTAGAGTACCTTACGCGTAAGAGTTAACTTATCGTGGAGTGCTTACTCGTAAGCTTTACGCTTATGCGTAAGAGTTGGTTTAAAACCAAAATCCTTTACACCGTCACGGTAAAAAGATATCCGAAAGTCGAAGTGTTCCACACTTATCCAAGTGAGGAAGCACCGAGTCACCTTTGTTGCACGAAGATTAGTTACCAAAAGTTATCGTGAAAACTAGGGTTTTGACTTTCTTACAGCGTAAGATAGGGTTTTGAATTACGCGTAAAATATTTCCAATGATTCACCCGATTTACATTGCACGATAGCCTTAAAAACACGATAATACCAAGATTGTTTTGACCAAAAACACCCAAAATGGTTTTGTGCTTACGCGTGAAATGAACAACGAAATCAAAGCGAGTTTAAAAGCGATTTAAAACACGTAAAGCTTGAACTTTTGCCAAAACTAGAATCTTTAACACTATATAAACCTTAGACCATAAGAATCTTGAAGATTTAAGTGCAAAAATAAAAGTTTTATGCGTGACCACTTTTGATACCGAGAGCTTACGCGTAGCAACACAAACAACAAAAAACTTCAACCAACCACTCCTAAACCATTGTTAGGCGATTGATACCAATTGTAGGACCACTATGATATCAACCTTATCACAAAATACCCACGTTAACCACAGTTATGCGTAGAACTCGTGAAACCCAAACACAAACAAAGCGTAGAAATAAGGTGAGAAAGATGGTGACTTGATGTTAAAACCGTGTATGTTGTGAGAGAAGATGAAAACAATAAAGTTGTATTACTTGAAAGAAAACACACACACACACACATACAAGCACACCCCTCAAATGAGACTTTGAGGGGTTTATATAGTCCAAGGGACTTGATGCCCTAAAAGGCTTTCCATGGGCTCGTTGGGCTTGGGTTGGATTACAACATTCATAAGGCTAGCTTAACTTAACTTTTAACCAATTAGCTTAGCCCAAGTCCACGAGCCCGTTGACTATTCTAGCACGATATCTAACACGCGTTACAAAGTTCATTAACGTGAATGACCATCACTTCTAATAAAACAATTAAGGCTAACATTACCCAACTACATTCAATGTATTTAGTCAATGGGTCAATTACTTACGCTTTTACCCATTCTATTACCCATTATAATACATACTAAGTATGTATGTATCTACCCATTATGTAAACACTATTTGTTATACATATGCATTACTATAACATGAAAACA
>CM040245.1:202413851-202502653 GCA_022545495.1 Chrysanthemum lavandulifolium
TTCCAAAAGGAAAATTTTAAGTCGCTCGAGTCACCAAGACCACGGATCCCAAAGATTAACGCCTGGACGGTTCCCTCAAGGGAAGGATCTGTGGGATCCGTGAGACAAAAGCTAAAGTTATCTTCTATTTTTCTCACTTTGGATGAAAACTTCTATATTTTCATCATTTTATCATTTTTTTTATGAATATGTTACTTAATGCTTGTGTTCTCATGATCACATGCCTTAAATTCATATCTAATCATTAGATTTTAGTCCACATTTTGGGTCAAGCATTCATTACAATGCATTATTTTTCTATAAATAGGATTCCCAAAATGCTTGTATATTCATCACTCTCAACCTCACAAACAACCATCATCATGTCATCCAAAAGATCTTCCAACATAGATGAATCACCTAGTGCTAACAATCCTTTTCAAGAAATCCAAAATTTTGTCCTACCACCTTCCAAAGTACCACCACCTAAATCTAGAAAAACCGCATAGATTAGCATTCGGCCTTGTTGTTTAGCAAAACCATCCTCAAATGGTTCATCACCAACCACTCATTCACCACAAAATGCTTCCATAGTAGCACCTCCCTCATCTCCAACAAGCACACCAACATCATCACCCATCAAATCTCCACCTAAAGTCACTCTATTGGAACTCCTTAAGACTCCAACAAGATCACAACAAACCAACCCAAAAGAACTAGTCTTTTTAACACCTCCCACATCTCCAAACACAATCTTCAAATACCTTGAAACCTCGCCACCTTTAGCTCCCATTGTGTTACAAGAACATCTAGGTTCTTCTCCACCAACACTTCCAAACATTCTGGACTTTGATCCGTATTTCCCAACTTTTCCACTTGATAAGGTTTTAAAATGTACCTTTTTGAGGGGTAGTTTAAGCCCTTATTTGATCACTTTTGTATCCGTTATTGCTTAATATCATTCCTTTTCACTTTTAGGTCTCTTGAAGGCAAACCGCTGTAATGGCACTTATTTGGACGAAAAGGCGCGGATATATGAAGAAAATGGCCAAAGTCAAGAATCGAGACACTCAAGTCGCTAAATTACAAGGGACGGGCCATCGCTAATCATGACGCCGTCGGAGGAATTTGTGACGACACGTAAGAGAAATTGCTAGTTTTTGGAGGACGGCGCGGGCTTTAAAAGAGTAGGCCGTCGCAAATCAAACGGCCTAGATTCAATCCAGACGGCGTCGAAGCTAAAGAGACGGTGTCACAAGCATAAGGTGACGCCGTCGCAAGATTAACTTGGCCAACACGAAACCCTAATGACGGCGACACGGCGGCCAAAAATCATAAGGTGACGCCGTCGCACATGTAATCTTATATATAGAATCCGAATTTTTTCGTTTTAGAGTAGTCTTTTGGGTAAACTTTTGGAGTAAAACCTAAACCGAACCAAGGTCGTATTTTAGGGTTCTAAACCCTATCTTACACCAAGATAAGTTGTTTACTTCATTAATTTAATTATGTCTTCAATTATTTGTGTGTATGCTTGCATGTTCTCCATGTCCCGCTAATTTACTTGTGTGTTTGCTTAGGAATATGAAACTTAATTATTGAATATTGATTGGTTGTTTCTTATCTTAGTTGATTAATGATCTAGTAATGCGATAGGTCATTCGTTGTGTACTTAATGCTTGATTAATCTTTGTGAACCTTGGGTTATAGCACTTTGAGTTGTTGTAAGCTAAACTATCCAAAGAGGCCTTAGAGTTAGAGTTTATCATCCCTAGTGGGTTTTGTAGACGAGACCCTTTGGTAACTTCAAAGAGTAGGAGAAACGCATACCCTACAACTTTAGACACACAACGCAACTAGGAATAAGGACGTGACAATTCAACCACCAATAGGAGATAATTAAGGAGTAGTAAAACCTAAGTAAACACATCTTTAAACTATCATACGAGCACACAATAATTAGACATAGACTACCACCACCTTAGTTTAGATAATTAGATAATAGTAGAGTAATTGGGAGAAATACCAACCCCCCAAATCCAAACCCCGAGATTCGTACTTTTCCTTTTCTAAAAAACATAAAAAGATTAAAAATAATCTTCCTCAACCCCAACCTTAGCGTAGTAACTTCTCACTAGCATTCCTATTCCTTAGAGAACGATATCAATTCCTGGCTTACCCTAATACTACACTACAACGATTAGGTTCATCGCCTAGGGTGTTGAAAACTTGCTCGACGAAAAGGAAGTTCCTTTGACCCCGAACGCTTGTGTAAGCGTATCAAGTTTTGGCGCGCTTGCCGGGAATAGAATAGCTAGTTAGTAGTCCACCTTGTTTAGGTTTCTTTGCTTGATTCCTATCAAGTAAACTTTTTCTCATTTTTTAGCTCCCTTTAGTCTATCCCCTTCTTCGTGACCTTTGTTCGTAACCCCATCACTTTTCATCATGGAAGGTGATAACCAACCACCACTAAAAACCCAACACCAAATAAATCATCACACCAAAACCCAAACTAATGACCAACACAACCGCCAAGCCGTTATGTGAGTAGGAACACCGACCTTCGTGGATTTGCGTAAAATATTCGATAGTATAATTAGGAAGCTATTGAGAAAGTAGTCGCCTCTATAGTTGGCTCTATGATTAACGAGAATTCGGAAGATGGCATGATGAACAAAAATATGAATGTGGAAGATAGTGCTTACTTCAATCTTTACCCCACTAAGGAAGAGGTTGTTTACCATCAATACATAATCGATAATCCACGATCACCTATCATTAGGATATGCCCAAATATTAGAGAGAAATCCCGGAACCTAAAAATCCCTTGTATGATCGGATATAGGAGTGTCGACCACGCTTACATAGATACGGAATCTCCATTAATGTGATGTCATCTGCATTGCTTACAATGACATTATGAATGAGCGACTTAATATTAGGAGAGACCCCAAGTATCCGGTGGAGTTTGCAACTTTGTGGGAAGAGTCAAGGATGTGCATGTCTTTATAGGAAATTTCACCTACCTAGTTGATTTTATGGTCCTAGAAGATGTAGGATCGTCATTGACTATAGCTTATCCCAAGTAGTGCTAGGGAAACCGTTTGTTGAAACATCTAAAATGAGCCATAACAAGCATGATGGAACAGTTAGGTTTAAGGAAGGAACCGATGAAATCACTTATAGGATGCCTTGGAAAACAAATGAATATAGCCACTTGTCCATTTATGAACGAGACAACATCAAAGCTTTTGAGGACAAAAGCAAGGACGATGTTGAAAAAGGTTATAAATTTATGTGGGAAAGAAGGAGGCATTATTATAAGGATTGCTTGACCCTAGGGCCTAGGTATAGAGTCGATGAAAATTTTATCAACATGATATAATTCTCATTGAGAATGCAAAGCGAGGCAACGTAGGAGCACGACTACGAGTCTAGCTACAAGACTCTTAAATAAGGAAAAGCGCTTTGGGAGGCAACCCATGATTAATTGTTTGCTTGTTAGTGTCATATATATTTTATTGATTGTTTATTCTTATGTTTAAATTTGTAAAATGCTTTATTTTGTTTTAACCTCGTCTTAATTGCATATAAAGGTATTTTACATAAAGGATAAGTGTAGGAGGATTACACACGTTTTCATAAGAAACGTGAACATGAGAATAACAATTAATTAAAAGATATATTTGTGTGTTTGTTCGAGTCAAATGCTTGTATCGAGTCATAATGGATGTTTTGCGTAAATTTTTCCAGATTCTAAAGATGTAAATTTTCCGAATTTTTCTAGAAAATCGCATACCGCTTTTTGTCGGGATAACTGACGGCGTCAGATTGCAACTGACGGCGTCGAGAAGGAGTAAAACATCGATTACCTTTTCTCGTTTTCCGAGCTTCTTATAAATTTTCGGAATTTTCCAAGTCTTAATTTTCTTAGAAATTTCAGTAAACATCCATTCCACAAGCATTATATCCTAGTTTAAATCGAGTCTTATATATTATTACCACCGATTTTACGAAGATTTCGTTTGTTTTCTTCAAGTGTGCGAGGTTTTGTTTATCAAGAAGAAGATACATAAAGTTGGAAGGAGCTTTTCACGCATACATTCTTCTTGGAAAGGATTTAACCACTACTTCACACACGGATCCTACCGAGCTAATCAGGGAGTATTAGTTTCTTTCATTTTTGATTACCTTCTTTATCATAACTTTGATACTTTCGGGAACATTGGGGACAATGTTCGGTTTAAGTGTAGGAGGAAAATAAAACGGAACTTTGAAACTATGCTTATCCTTGATTATTTGCTTTGTCTAATTGCATTTGCGTAATAAACCATGAGAAAATGTCGGTTAGGGTAATTTTGGCACCAAATTTAAAATTTTTCATGACATATAGGAGTGGGCCATTAGTCTTAACAAAAGCGTCTCACGGATAGGAAGTTATATGACTAGCACAAAACCCTTTACCACTTAAATTCCACCAAAATGTGAGGATCGCCTTAGATTAGTAGGAATTGAAGCATTCATCTTCAATGCTTAGAGTGTGAACCGGTAGTATATTAGATTCTAGAACTTGTTTTGTGATGCATTCCGAGATCGCTAGTGAGACTACACTTATGTAGTTAGGAATAACTAAATGATAAGAGGCATTAGGATAACCCTTGTTTGATACATGTAATATAATTACTTCTTCCACATCGGTTGAGTAATTCCCCTACACCTTTGCGTTGTACTCATCTTTAGTACACGATACCCCTAGTTAATCCCTCAGAGCTTATACTTTTCGCGGTTCTCGTGATGTTTCGGTTTTTCCGGAATATCAATGAAGAGCATTGTTTACACCCCACCCCCAAATATACACCCAAATCGCCTTAGCCTACCTTGTATGCACTCACTTTTAGTGCATTATTGTTATCACCCTAAACCCTTAGTTCAATTATCTAATTACTTGCATGAGTTGCTAAGTTGAGTCATATCTTTTGTACACGCTTTGGGACGATTGGAACTCATGGGAAAAGTTAAAGTTTTAAATGACTAAAAGGAACGCCAATTCCCTTATCTGCGTAATAACGTACTCCAAGTGTTTTGATCTTTTCAATTCGGGTCATATTAGTGTTAGAGTAATAAAAACTCAAGTGTAGGGATGTGCTATAAATCCCTATTATTTTGATGTTATCATAGAGGATAGTAGAGTAAAAGTGTATGAAAAAAAAAATCGAAAAAAAAAATAGAAAATGAGAAAAAGAAAAAAAATAGAGTGTAAAAAATAAAAATAAAAAATAAAAAAACAACAACATACTGGCTACCATCCTACATCTATCTTTAAATTTATGTTTGTTTATTTCAGTTATATAGAGTTTAGAGTGTCGAGTCTTGGCTTAGCAACGCCATTCTTCGTATGCATGTAACATAGAGATTTTGACTTGCCACCACTAAATAGCCTATCCCACCAAACCCTTTGTTTCCCTACCGTAAGCCTAACGTTACAACCCTTTAAAGACCTCTTTGATAGTCTTTCCTAGGTGCTTACGCCAAAGCGATGGAGGTTTGATCTATTCTCAAGCCTATGGTAATCTATGTACTAGGACCGGTTAATGAGTGTTTATCTTCCATTTCCAATTTGCTATATTTCATATACACCCGAGAGATGTGAGTATCCAAACACCCCATGTGAGGTGCTAGTATGTAATTTCCGTGCTTGTTATGACTTTTGCGGGGCTTATATGTGTTGTGGACTGTTTTAAACAAATGTTTCATGACCCCTAACTTATAAATTAATTGGCTAAAAGCACATTTGCTTGAGGACAAGCAAATACCAAGTGTAGGGATATTTGATAAGGTTTTAAATGTACCTTTTGAGGGTCGTTTAAGCCCTTATTTGATCACTTTTGTATCCGTTATTGCTTAATTTCGTTCCTTTTCACTTTTTAGGTCTCTTGAAGGCAAACTGTAATGGCACTTATTTGGACGAAAAGGCGCGGATATATGAAGAAAATGGCCAAAGTCAAGAATCGAGACACTCAAGTCGCTAAATTACAAGGGACGGCGTCCATTGCTTAATTTATGACGCCGTCGGAGGAATTTGTTATGACACGTAAGAGAAATTGCTAGTTTTTGGAGGACGGCCGGGCTTTAAAAGAGTAGGCCGTCAGAACTCGGACGGCCTAGATTCAATCCAGACGGCATCGAAGCTAAAGAGGACGGCGTCACAAGCATAAGGTGACGCCGTCGCAAGATTAACAGCCAAGACGAAACCCTAATGGCGATACGACGGCGTCACAAATCATAAGGTGACGCCGCACATGTAATCTTATATATAGAATCAATTTTTAGTTTTAGAGAATAGTCTTTTGGGTAAACTTTGAGTAAAACCTAAACCGAACCAAGGTCGTATTTTAGGGTTCTAAACCCTATCTTACATCAAGATAAGTTGTTTACTTCATTAATTTAATTATGTCTTCAATTATTTGTGTGTATGCTTGCATGTTCTCCATGTCCGCTAATTTACTTGTGTGTTTGCTTAGGAATATGAAACTTAATTATTGAATATTGATTGGTTGTTTCTTATCTTAGTTGAATAATGATCTAGTAATGCGATAGGTCATTCGTTGTGTACTTAATGCTTGATTAATCTTTGTGAACCTTAGGTTATAGCACTTTGAGTTGTTGTAAGCTAAACTATCCAAAGAGGCCTTAGAGTTAGAGTTTATCATCCTAGTGGGTTTTGTAGACGAGACCCTTTGGTAACTTCAAAGAGTAGGGAGAAACGATACCCTACAACTTTAGACACACAACGCAACTAGGAATAAGGACGTGACAATTCAACCACCAATAGGAGATAATTAAGGAGTAGTAAAACCTAAGTAAACACATCTTTAAACTATCATACGAGCACACAATAATTAGACATAGACTACCACCACCTTAGTTTAGATAATTATATAATAGTAGAGTAATCGGTAGAAATACCAACCCCCAAATCTAAACCCGAGATTCGTACTTTTCCTTTTCTAAAAACATAAAAAAGATAAAAATAATCTTCCTCAACCCCAACCTTAGCGTAGTAACTTCTCACTAGCATTCCTATTCCCCAGAGAACGATATCAATTCCGTGGCTTACCCTAATACTACACTACAACGATTAGGTTCACTGCCTAGGTGTTGAAAAACTTTCTCGACGAAAAGGAAGTTCCTTTGACCCCGAACGCGCTGTGTAAGCGTATCACCACCACAACTTCCGCATCTCACAAATCAAACTAACCCGAAAAACTTCTGCACACATTACCCACATCATTTACATTGTGAACATTGCCAATCCACTAGGGATCTTCCAATAGAAATTAGGGAAGAAATGTGAGTCATACTTAACCTCATCCTTGATCGCATCAACATCATTACTCACCAAAACTTCCATCCATAAACTTATGCAAGCATGGAAGGAATCATTTTATTATTTTTAGTATTTTCTTTTGAGTCATTTTTAGAAAAAGTATTGTTCTTAGTTTTACATGCTTGTATGTGGCATAAATACCACTACACTTTGTTATTTTATTACAAGGCTTTGTTTATATACCTTGGCTCCCAATCTTGATTCTCGTCAATCACAAGATTATTTATGCAAGTTACTACTAACCTTTTCTTTGTAGGTTTTTATATTTTCTCACTTGATGCCTCATTCTAGGGGGAGCTACCGTCAAGGGGAGTTAAAGATACGTGGACTATTTTTCCACATTTTATTTATTCATTAGGGTCACTTTTTGTTTCGACAAAAAAGGGGGAGAAGAAATAAAACTTATGCTTGCAAAACATACATCTAATCTTAAGTTTTACTCATCATAACATTATGTTTTGTCATCAACAAAAAAGGGGAGATTGTTAATATAAATAAACCGTAAAAAAAGTTTATTAATATTTAGCGATCTCTTTGTGTTTTGTTGATAACAAATATAATATTACCATAAGTAAAACTATAAGGATACATGTTATTTTTGTAAAGCATCTACATATAGTCATTTAATACAAATTGTTGTAATAATTCATTTGTTGTAATAGTTTATCAGGATGAGTAAAAACCACAACCCATGACCCATACCCATGGAGCATATCCATAACCCATGAAGTTAACCCATACCCATTGACTAGATGCATTGCATCTATTAGATACATTGTATCTACTTAGATACCCATGGTTCAAACCATGACCCATGACCCATAACCCAAAAACCCATGGGCAAAGAGGACCGTCTCATGGATCCCTGGAGTTACACTAGACGGATCCCTCAAGCAAGGGATCCGTGGGATCCGTGCAACAGTGGCAAGAACTTTCCTATAAATAGAGAGCCATTTCTTCATTTTTACTCACCCCTCTTCTTACAAACTCTCCCATATATTCTTATACTCTTCTAACAAAAGATCACTTGATCTAGAGAGTTGTTCTTCTTTCTTCTATTGTGATTCTCATATAGGTCCTTCTCTAAGGCGAGATTACGAGCATTCTACAAGTCATCCAAGCAAGGGGTCCTTGATTGATTTGTTTCTCCACAAGATTTCGATAGCGAAGATCTTGTATTTCATATTTCACATATTTCTTGTGTTATAGTAGTGTTGGTTTGGTCCTCCGTGTTACGGATTTGGTATTTAGCTTTGTACCGGAAAAAGGTGTAAGCAACGTTGTGAAGGATTCTCCGCCAAGTTGAAGGAGTTTGTTGACATAGTGCTTGAACTCTCGAGTAGGTGACTCGGGGAGTAGAGTAGGGCAAGGAAGGTGTCCTTGTAGCCGAACCACTATAAATCGGTTGTGTCATTTCTATCCTTTACTTTACTTATTTTACTTGCATTACTCTTAGATCTATACTTTCTCTTCATCCGTACGATTTCACATAACATCGAATCTAAGATTTTTTGAAACCAACTTAAAATCGGCAAAACAATTAAACCCCCCCTTCTAGTTTTCCACATGTTCCTCACCCATTTGTAGGTACATTGATCAATTATATCAAGAAAAGACTCATGGTTTGGGTGCCTAAGGAACAAAAGCCTCCTGGTTCATAAGCTCCGAAATGTCAGACTTGATGTGCATGTACTATGATTCCTGAACACTTCAGCTCAGGACTCGTGCTTTAACAAACCTCACTTGAGAGTATATCTAATTCTGGTATACTCTATACAGTTTTCCTCGCTGTACATATCTTATTCTTTGTACATATTTTTTTTCAAAAAGCAAACTACAAAAATACAAAACCAACAAAAACCCATAAAAATTTGAAAAACTGAAAAAATACCAATAATAATTTTAAAGGCATGTCTTCTGGTATCGATAACATCTACGGTCCTAGAAATGTCATTAATGATGAAACGGGTCTTTAGATGAAGTTCGAGCAGAAGTTCATATGTGTTTCTCAAAACATGCCTATACAAATATTTTCCCATAAATGATTTATCTGAAAAACATTTGTTTTTCACAAGATGGCAAATGTGTGTCTATAAATCAATTGGAGTCTAATGTGCATAAAATTTTCATAATCAATCAATAACTACACATGTTTACTTAAAATCGGGTCATTGATAAAGGGGTAGAGTAATGTTCAAAATTTATGAATATTAGTCAAGGTGCTTCAACATTATTGAATTCTATCCCGACTTTCATACCTGATGGGGTATCAATCTTGCATTTAGTCCAATGTGGTATCATGTGATGATTATGTATTATATTTAGGATCTTGATTGCTATCTGCTAAATTTTTTCCTAGATATTTGTATAATTATGGTCATGTCATACTTTATCCTGATTTGCTTTCCTGTGTATCTTGTATCTCTAAATGTTCTTTGATTTGTAAGGGTTCAAACTGAATGTTACTTGATAAATGTATACCTTCATAAAAGTGAGGGGCTAAATTAGAAAATGCATGAAAGTCTTTGATTATGAGACTGCGATTTGTCAAGAGAAAGGGCCAAACATGTCAAAATATGAAAAACATTGCGATTTGTCAAATCACATGGGCCATTGTTGCCATTTACTGAAACTTGTGTGTGGGAGTATAAGATGTGTTGTGATTTGTTCGGTCAAATTTTTCCATCATTTAGTCAAACTTTACCCCACATTTTTCTCTCACTCTTCGTTGCGTTTTGATCCATATTGATCAATTGTGTGCTCAGTCTTGTGGTATGATGTGTGTCTATTTGATTATTATATATTTTTCATTACATATATCCCCCAAAATTTTGTTTATTGTCTGATTGATTTAGGATTTTTGTGCAATCGCAGATCAATCTCAAAGATTTGTTTATCATTTCGTATGATAGTTTTGAGGATTGATTCTATGTAGGTTGTTGCTATATGATTGTATTATTAAGTGTCCCCATGATCTGCATGCTTTGATTGTCCTTTCGCCATGAATCTTGCCACATGATTTTTATTTTATGTAATGCTTTGTTAGAATAAGAAATCTCTTTAGAGTTTTTAAGCTTGGTTGAGGTAAATTGATCTGAAATTGGTTAGGAGTGTGAGTAGGCTATGTTGGAATGGATGAATTGGTTCTGAACGTGTTTTGAATTATTGTGTTCTTGACTGCGTTAGGATGTAGTGTTCTTAGATGCGTTTTGATGATATTGTGCTTAGTTGCGTGTTGTTAAGAATGTGCCTGGTTGCGACTTGGTTAATGTTCTTAGTTGTCACTTGTTAGTCCATGCTTGACTGCATTTTGTTAAATGTGTTCTTGACTGCGTTTTGTCTAGGATATGTCTTTGATAAGGTTTTAAAAGGTACCATTTTGAGGGTCGCTTAAGTCCTTATTTGATCACTTTGTATCCGTTATTGCTTAATATCGCTCCTTTTCACTTTTTAGGTCTCTTCAAGGCAAAATGCCGGAATGGCACTTATTTGGACGAAAAGCGCGAATATATGAAGAAAATGGCCAAAGTCAAAATCGAGACACTCACGCTCTTTGAAACTAGAAGGCGACGGCCAAAGTGCTAATGGCGACGTTGTCCCAAAATTATTGTGACTCGCTCGTAACCCAAAACTCAGATTTTCAAGCGACGACGCCCGGTTGTAAAAGAGTAGGCCGTCGCTACTCGATGGCCTAGATACAATCCAGACGACGTCGAAAGTGAAGAGACGGCGTCACGGACATAAGGTGACGCCGTCGCAAGGTTAACGTGGCCAAGACGAAACCCTAACGGCGGCGACACGACGGTGTCACAAAACATAAGGTGACGCCGTCGCATATGTAATCCTATATATAGAATCCGAATTTTTCATTCTTGAGTTGAGAGTCTTTGGAGTAAAAACCTAAAACCGAACCTAAGGTGTCTTGTACAGTATTTTAGGGTTTTAAACCCTATCTTACATCAAGATAAGTCTTTACTTCATTAATTCAATTATGTCTTTGATTATTTGTGTGTATGCTTGCATGTTCTCCATGTCCGGCTAATTTATTTGTGTGTTTGCTTAGAAAGTATGAAACTTAATTATTGAATATTGATTGGTTGTTTCTTATCTTAGTTGATTAATGATCTAGTAATGCGATAGGTCATTCGTTGTGTACTTAATGCTTGATTCATCTTTGTGAACCTTAGAATATAATTACTCCGAGTAGTTGTAGGCTAAACCATCCAAAGAGCGCCTTAGAGTAGGAGTTTATCATCCCTAGTGGGTTTGTAGACGAGACCCTTTGGTAAGTTCAAAGAGTTGGAGAAACGACACCCTACAACTTTAGACACACAACGCAACTAGGAATAAGGACGTGACAACTCAACCATCAATAGGAGATAATTAAGGAGTAGTACAACCTAAGTAAACACATCTTTAAACTATCATACGAGCACTCATTAATTAGACATAGACTCCCACAACCTTAGTTTAGATAATTAGATAATAGTAGAGTAATCGGTAGAAATACCAACCCCCAATCCAATACCCGAGATTCGCACCTTTCCATTTTCATAAAACATAAAAGATAAAAAATAATCTTCCTCAACCTTAACCTTAGCATAGTAACTCCTTACTAGCATTCCTATTCCCTAGAGAACGATATCAATACCCGTGGCTTACCCTAATTACTACACTACAACGATTAGGTTCATCGCCTAGGGTGTTATAAAACTTGCTCAAGAAAAAGAAGTTTCTTGACCCCGAACGACGCGCGTAGCGTTATCAAGTTTTTGGCGCCGCTGCCGGGAATAGAATAGCTAGTTAGTAGTCCACCTCGCTTAGGTTCTTTGCTTGATTCCTATCAAGTAAATTTTATTCAATTTTTAGCTTTCTTAGTCTATCCCCTTCTTCGTGACTTTTGTTCGTAACCCTATCACTTTTCATCATGGAAGGTGATAACCCACTACCATTCATCAACCCACCACCAATTGACCCACCAAGAGCCCGTACTCTTGGTAGTATTCGAGACCAAGCCACTTAGGCTATAGGAACACCATTGAGCTTCCCGACCAAGCCCAAACCACGGCCCATGATCCGACACCATCCGGTTGGTGCAAAACGGATGTGCATTCCATGGACTTCTTTCCAAGAACCAAATCAAGATCCGAGGATTTCTCAAAATCGCCGATTCCATCGACCTTGATGCTACTACTCGGGAGACCACGCTACCGCTCTTCCAATTCTCTACGGGACCAAGCTAGTAATTGGCTTGAGCGACTTCCCACCGGCTCCATCTCAAGTTGGGATGATCTTACTTCTCGCTTCCTTGCTCAATTTTTCCCACCGGGGAGAACCACTAAGCTTAGGAATGACATCTTGATGTTCCAACAACGTCAAGGTGAATCTCTCTACGAAGCATGGACCCGATTCAAGGACTTACTTCATAAAGTCCCTCATCATGGCATTGATCTTTGGCTCCAAGTCCAAATCTTTTATGATCATGTCAACTTCCCTACTAAGCGATCCATTGACCAAGCGGCCGGTGGAAAACTTAGTGATCTCACCGTAGAAGAATCATGGGAAATAATAGAGGACCTCGCCTCTATGACAACGAAAGTTGGGATGACCCCGTGAGTGCCCAAACCGTCAAGGCAATCTCCTTGCCTCCTCCCGATCAGGATGATCTAACTTGAAGATCAAGTTAGATTCCTCATGAGTTCCTACAAAATCCTAAGTCCTCAAGACAAGTGAATCAAATCACTCTACCTTGTGAGTTATGCAATGGTCCCCATGACACTCGTGATTGCACAAGGCTCTCCGAACAAGCTTTTATGACCACGCCCATACGCATCGACGGAGCGGAGAGAAGTGGTACACTTTCAAACCCGAATGTAACAACTTAGGAAACTCGTACAACCCTTCATGGAGAAATCACCCTAACCTTAAGTGGAACCAAAACTCAAGCACACCCCAAAGCTCATCTAGTTCGCCTACTAGGTTCAATTCTTCTAATACCGGAACCCCACTAATCTTGAGGCAATTGCATCTAGATTTTGTCATCCCAAGAAACTCGATTGAATAAGCTTGAAGCCGATTTTAAGCAAAAACAAAGCGAGATGACAACCAAGCTTGATGCCCTTAAAAGCCTTCAATGAGCGGAAGTTGGAGCACTCCCAAGTGATACCATAAAGAACCCAAAAGTGAATTCGATTTCATCGACTTCATGTTCTAGTTCACCATGGAGAGTGCACATCCATGCCCTCTCACCCAACGGTTCACTCGGTAAATGCTATCAAAAGGGTTCCAAGCCATCCAAGAGATACCAAGGCCCTAAGACCTTTGGTAAAGCCTACTCTTGAGAAACCCGTCACCAAGAATCCAAACCTAGTTTAGAGGAGGAGTACAAGGAACTCCATCAAGAAAACCGATTCTTGAAGTCTTAGCTCATGCACCTTACTATAATGGTTTAAAAGAAAAATATGAGTTAGAACTTAGGCTTGGAAAACATGGGTCCGCTTTTGTGTAAACAACTTACCTAAGAAGTTAGACGATCCCTGCTATTTACTCTTCCGTAGACTTGGAACTTCCAAACCACTCGATGCTCTAGCCTATTTAGGATCATGCATCAATCTTGTTCCGTTGTCCTCCATAGAAGCCTTAACTTAGGTAAAATTGAACCAACGAAACCATCTTAGGTCTAGCGGACGGTAGTATAGCACGTCCGTAGGAATAATAAAGGACATGGTAGTACATGTAGGAGAGTTGACTTTTGGCCGACTTCCATGTGCTAGACATGAATAAGGACCCGACATGCCCATTACTAGTTGGAAGAGGATTTTAGCTACCGCTAGTGCCATCATCGATTGTAACATGTCCAAAATAGTGGTAGGGGAGGGAGTGCTAGATCCATTTACGATGTTAAAAAGCATACGTACTACAAGGATGAGGAAGTCCCACAAGAGATAGGGTTGGATAGAGAGCCTTCTAGATATGGACCTTGGATTGATAAGAACATCATAGGCCCCAAAGACCTTTTTACCTAGATAAAGCCTTCTAGTGCAAAGAACTTTCCAAGAAAAAGAAATGGCTAGGGATATAGAAGTGAACCCGCTCGAGGACGCCTTAGTATTTAGGAAGATGACCGAGTTCCTAGGAAGCTTGCCCGTTAACCTTATCATGAATAAGTGGAAAGTTGAGAAATCGAACATAAGTGGGATTGAATAGACCGCCTAGTGATGGTAATGGAGAGTGGCACATTAGGATACAAATCTATGATCCCGATGGTGAGATGTTTGAAAAGGCATATTTAACCGAACGTACTACTAGGAACTTGAATGATAAGTTTGATCCTTACGACATTGTTGAGGATAGACTTACATATATCGGTACGTAGGAGCACGACAATGAGTCTAGCTACAAGACTCTTAAATAAAGAAAAGCGCTTCGTGGGAGGCAACCCATGCTTAATTGTTTGCTTGTTAGTGTCATATATCTTTTATTAATTGTTTATCCTCATGTTTAAATTTGTAAAAATGCTTTATTTTGTTTTTAACCTCGTCTTAATTGCATATAAAGGTATTTTACATAGAGGATAAGTGTAGGGAGGATTACACACGTTTTCAAAAAAAATGTAAACATGAGAATAACAATTAACTAAAATATATTTATGTTTGTTTGTTCGAGTCAAATGCTTGTATCGAGTCATAATGGATGTTTTGCGTAATTTTTCCAGATTCTAAAGATGTAAATTTTCCGTAATTTTTTCCAAAATCGCAGACCGCTTTTTGTCGGGATAACCGACGGCGTCAGATTGCAACCGACGGCGGCGTGAAGGAGTAAAACATCGATTACTTTTTACTCGCTTTTCGAGCTACTTATAAATTTTTGGAATTTTCCGTGTCTTAATTTTCTTAGAAATTCAGAAACATCCATTCCACAAGCATTATATCCTAGTTTAAATCGAGTCTTATATATATTATTACCACGATTTTACGCGAAGGTTTCGCTTTGTTTTCTTCAAGTGTGCAGGTTTAATTTATCAAGAAGAAGTTACATAAGATCGAGGAGCTTTTCACGCATAAATTCTTCTTGGAAAGGATTTAACCACCACTTTACACGGATCCTACCGAGCTAATCGTGGAGTATTAGTTTCTTTCGCTTTTGATTACCTTCTTTATCATAACTATGATACTTTGGGAACATTGGGGACAATGTTCGGTTTAAGTGTAGGGAGGAAAATAAAACGGAACTTTGAAACTATGCTTATCCTTGACTATTTGCTTTGTCCAATTGCACTTTTGTAATAAACCATGAGAAAATGTCGGTTAGGTAATTTTGGCACCAAATTTAAAATTTTTCATGACATATAGGAGTGGGCCATTAGTCTTAACAAAAGCGCCTCACGGATAGGAAGTTATATGACTAGCACAAAACCCTTTACCACCCAAATTCCACCAAAATGCGAGGATCGCCTTAGATTAGTAGGAATTAAAGCATTCATCTTTAATGCTTAGAGTGTGAACCGTAGTATATTAGATTCTAGAACTTGTTTTGTGATGCATTCCGAGATCGCTAGTGAGGCTACACTTGTGTAGTTAGGAATAACTAAATGATAAGAGGCATTAGGATAACCCTTGTTCGATACATGTAATATAATTACTTCTTCCACATCGGTTGAGTAATTCCCCACACCTTTGCGTTGTACTCATCTTTAGTACACGATACCCCTAGTTAATCCCTCGTAGCTTATACTTTTCGCGGTTCTCGTGATGTTTCGGTTTTCCGAATATCAATGAAGAGCATTGTTTACACCCCACCCCCAAATATACACCCAAATCGCCTTAGCCTACCCCTTATGCACTCACTTTTAGTGCAAATGTTTGTTATCACCCTAAACCTTTAGTTCAATTATCTAGTTGCTTGCATAAGTTGCTAAGTCGAGTCATATCCTTTGTATACAGTTTTGGGATGATTGGGATTCATGGGAAAAGTTAAAGTTTATGAAATGACGGGAAGGGAACGTTAAAAATTCAAATTCCCTTTGTTTGCATAATAATGTACCCCAAGTGTTTTGATCTTTTCGATTCGGGTCAAATTAGTGTTAGAGTAATAAAACTCAAGTGTAAGGATGTGCCTATAAATCCCTAGTATTTGATGTTATCGTAGAGGATGGTAGAGTAAAAGTATATGAAAAAAAAAAAAAAAAAAAAAAAAAAAAAAAAAACATACGGGCTACCATCCTACATCTATCCTTTAAATTTATGTTTGTTTATTTCGCTTATCTAGAGTTTAGAGTGTCGAGTCTTGGCTTAGCAACGCCATTCTTCGTATGCATTTAACATAGAGATTTTTGACTTGCCACCACTAAATAGCATATCCCACCAAACCCTTATTTCCTACCGTAAGCCTAACATTACAACCCTTTAAAAGACCTCTTTGATAGTCTTTCCTAGGTGCTTACGCCAAAGCGATGAAGGTTTGATCTATTCTCAAGCCTATGGTAATCTATGTACTAGGACCGGTTAATGAGTGTTTATCTTCCATTTCCTATTTGTTATATTTCATATATACACCGAGAGAGATGTGAGTATCCAAACACCCCATGTGAGGTGCTAGTATGTAATTCCATGCTTGTTATGACTTTTACAGGCTTATATGTGTTGTGGACCGCTTTGAATTAATGCTTCATGATCCCTAACTTATAAATTAATTGGCTAAAGCACATTTGCTTGAGGACAAGCAAATAACAAGTGTAGGGATATTTGATAAGGTTTTAAAAGGTACCATTTTGAGGGTCGTTTAAGTCCTTATTTGATCACTTTGTATCCGTTATTGCTTAATATCGTTCCTTTTCACTTTTAGGTCTCTTGAAGGCAAAATGTTGGAATGGCACTTATTTGGACGAAAAGGCGCGAATATATGAAGAAATGGCGAAAGTCAAAATCGAGACACTCACAATTATCGAAACTAGAAGGCGACGTCAGTGCTAATGGCGACGCCGTCCCAAAATTATTGTGACGGTCCGTAACCCAAACTCAGATTTTCAAGCGACGACGCCCGGTTGTAAAAAGAGTAGGCGTCGCTACTCGGACGGCCTAGATGCAATCCGGACGACGTCGAGTCGAAGAGGACGGCGTCACGGACATAAGGTGATGCTGTCGCAAGGTTAACGTGGCCAAGGCGAAACCCTAATGGCGGCGACACGACTAAGGCCACAAAACATAAGGTGACGCCGTCGCATATGTAATCTTATATAGAATCCGAATTTTAAGTCTTGAGTGGAGAGTCTTTGGAGTAAAACCTAAACCGAACCTAAGGTGTCTTGTACAAGATTTTAGGTTTTAAACCCTATCTTACATCAAGATAAGTCTTTACTTCATTAATTCAATTATGTCTTTGATTATTTGTGTGTATGTTGCATGTTCTCCATGTCCATTAATTTATTTGTGTGTTTGCTTAGAAAGTATGAAACTTAATTATTGAATATTGATTGGTTGTTTTTATCTTAGTTGATTAATGATCTAGTAATGCGATAGGTCATTCGTTGTGTACTTAATGCTTGATTCATCTTTGTGAACCTTAGAATATAATTACCCGAGTAGTTGTAGGCTAAACCATCCAAAGAGCGCCTTAGAGTAGGAGTTTATCATCCTAGCGGGTTTGTAGACGAGACCCTTTGGTAAGTTCAAAGAGTTAGGGAGAAACGCATACCCTACAACTTTAGACACACAACGCAACTAGGAATAAGGACGTGACAACTCAACCATCAATAGGAGATAATTAAGGAGTAGTACAACCTAAGTAAACACATCTTTAAACTATCATCACGAGCACACATTAATTAGACATAGACTCCCACAACCTTAGTTTAGATAATTAGATAATATTAGAGTAATCGGAGAAATACCAACCCCCAATCCAATACCCGAGATTCGACTTTCCATTTTCATAAAACATAAAAGATAAAAAAATAATCTTCCTCAACCTTAACCTTAGCATAGTAACTCCTTACTAGCATTCCTATTCCCAGAGAACGATATCAATACCCGTGGCTTACCCTAATTACTACACTACAACGATTAGGTTCAACGCCTAGGGTGTTATAAAACTTGCTCGAAGAAAAGGAAGTTTCCTTGACCCCGAACGACGCATGTAGCGTTATCAGTCTTGGTTGCGATTTGGTGATGAGATCTATTATTCGATTTGTGTACATGATTATTGTTTACAATTTGTCTAAACATTGCGTTTTGTCTGTCCAATATATGGTGCGACTTGTGTCAAATCGCAACTCATGCGGTTTGTCTATAAAAGAATATTTTATTATAAACTGTAGGACCCACCATGCCCAAATTTTTTTATTCACTGCAATTTGTCAAACGAGTCTGCGTTTTGTCACTTGCGACTTGGTCTATTGCGTTTTGTCATAAATTGCGTTTAGACCTAGTGCGACTTATCAATCATGCGTTTTGTTATACTACATTTTGTCTTGTGCGATTTGTGTCCTTATTGCGATTTGGTTGGCTATGCGATTTGTCTAGCTGCGTTTTGATGGTTGAAACTTATTTTATGCGACTTGATCTTACCTTTGTTTTGTTATGTTGCGACTTATCCCTTAAGTTTGTTATGTTGCATTTTGTTTCTAGTGTCTTACCTATGTTGCGGTTTGCCCTCATGAGATTTTTTCAATTTAGACTTGATCATCACAAGTTGACAAAACATATCTTTATATATCTTGTAGTGTTGATCAAAGTGACATTATCCCGGGAGTGTGTCTTATCTCATTAAGTGCTTTAATTCTATGACTATGTCTTATGATTCCCAATGCCTTGGTATTTGATCTCACATGTCCTTATCGTCAAAGCTGTATCTCTCATCTAACATAATCATCCTGCATATATCTTTCTTTGTGGATGTGATTGGTACAAATACAATGGCTGACATCAATGCACCAGTTAACCAAGCTGCTACTATCCCACCTCCCATACGTACTGATGAAGAAATTCTTCCGTATACCGACTGGGTTCCTATTGGGAAAAGAAACTTCTTCATAGACATGGACATAACTCAACCAAACCCCATCTACTAGCTTGCAGTGGATATACTGAAGCATACGAACTTCTTCAGTGCTCTTACGTTATGCTCCACAATCCCCTCAATCTACATTCAGCGGTTTGGGATACGATCAAATGGGATAAAATCACAGCAGTGTACAGTTGTCAACTGGATGATACATGGTATGTTGCGACTTATCCCTTAAGTTTGTTATGTTACGCTTTGTTCCTAGTGTCTTACCTATGTTGCGATTTGACCTCATGACATTTTTTCAATTTAGACTTGATCATCACAAAGTTGACAAAACATATCTTTGTATATCTTATAGTGTTGATCAAAGTGACATTATCTCAGGATTGTGTCTTATCTCATTAAGTTCTTTAATTCTATAAATATGTCTTATGATTCCCAATGCATTGGTGTTTGATCTCACATGTCCTTATCGTCAAAGTTGTATCTCTCATCTAACATAATCATCCTGCATATATCTTTCTTTGTGGATGTGATTAGTATAGATACAATGGCTGACATCAATGCACCAGTTAACCAAGCTGCTACTATCCTACCTCCCACACGTACTGATGAATAAATTCTTCCGTATGCCGATTGGGTTCCTATTGGGAAAAGCAACTGCTTCATAGACATGGAAAAAACTCAACCAACCCCCATCTACAAGATTGTAGTGGGTATACTGAAGCATACGAACTTCTTCAATGCTCTTACGTTATGCTCCACAATCCCCTCAATCTACATTCAGCAGTTTTGGGATACGGTCAAACGGGATAAAATCACAGCAGTGTACAGTTGTCAACTGGATGAAACATGGTATGTACTCACCAAGGACACCATTCGAGACGCCCTTCCAATCACACCAGAGAATACAAATCACCCTTTCACTCCTCCACCAACTACAGACAAATTAATCAAGTTCGTCAATAACTCGGGTTATCCGTCTATAGTTAACAAGATATATGCGGTAATCACAAATGACATGTATCAGACATGGAGGGCAATCACCACCATTCTCAACATGTATCTTACTGAAAAACATGTGGGTTTGAAAGACCAAGGGTTCCAATACTGCAAATCTTGTGGGGAGTAGTGAATCAAGCTAACATGGACTATGCTGAAAGAATCTGGGAGGAGTTCACTCAATCGATTCACACTTTCATCACTGACAAAGAAAAGACAAATGAAGAAAAAGAGGTCGTATCCATGGTTTCAGACACCATTCAACATGATACATCTACTATTCCACCTATGTCGGTTCCTACACCAACACCTCAATAGCAACACCATCAACTGCATTTCCACCTCCCGTTACAACCTCAGCTACTACAAAAACCATTATTACAGCTGCACTTCCACCACCACCACCTACAAACCAGAAGATAGAGCTGCAACTTAAAGAAGCTCTGAAGCGACTTGAATCCCTTGAAAAGCAAAACATGCCGAACAGAGTTAAACATCAGGATCTTCGTCTATCAAAGCTGGAACGTCTTAACTTTGACTATGAAGTGACTAATGCGACTGAAGAACAATTTAAGGAAGCGGTCGAATGGGCAATGAAAGCTCCTTTGCATTCAAGGTTCAAAGATCTCCCTACATCTGACATGAAAGAGATACTCCAGCAACGTATGTATGAGACTGAAGAATACAAGGAGCATGAAGACCACACACTGCTATACAAAGCTCTTCAGAAATCCATATATCGTGATAACTATGTTCAGTATTTGAAGGATATCAGAGAACGCAAGCAAAAGAAGAAGAGGAGACATGATTTTCCAAGACCACCATCCAAGTCTCCTCCATCGCTACCTCCTCCTCCACCTTCCGATGCTACAAAGACAAATCCACCACCTCCTCCACCATCATCAAGTCAACCAGGATCCTCAGCTGGCCAAGGTTCTTATAAGTCAGCCAAAACTTCAGCACATGCTGCTTGGACAACATTTGACTCAAGATACACACCGGAATTCTCTCCAATTCCTGAAGATAATGAAATGAATGAGGAATCGATTCTTAGCCAAGAGTTTGATTCAGATGAAGAGGATATTTCCAATAGACATATTCCAAAGGTGAATCGGAACAACGACTGGTGGAAAACATTCATAGGAAAAGATGATGCTGAAATTTTTGAGTCAACCTGGTCTGCTCCTACTAAAGCAATGACTCAAGAATGGATAAATGGTGGAAGGAAGAATGACCTGCAACTCCAGAACCGACTTGGTCTATTCCTGCATCTGATTTGAATACTTCGGACCACAAATGGGCAAGTACCATTGTTGCCAACCATGCTGCCCCACCAGAGGACTCACTGCTGAACATCATCGGGGATATGGGAAGCTTCTTAAAATGGTATTGTGAGAAGCAAGGGATCACGAAGCTTACACCGAAAGATTCGGAGGGCCCTACTTATGACATTGTCAAGGTCTTCCATCCAGATGTGGCTCACTTGAAATACCAGATGGAAGAGTGTTACAAACTATTAACTGATCAAGTGGACAATAATATGCTCAAGTTCAATATCAACAAACCACTCCCACTAGGAGGTCCACCTGGTCAAGTCACCATTCAATCTGACTTCTTCTTCAACAAGGATCTGGATTATCTCAGCGTCAGCAAAAAGGGTAGCAGACCTGCTCTATCGATCTCCAAAATGAAGCCTGCACATTATCCTGATGCATGGTTAAAACATATGGTTCCAGATCAATTTTGGGCTGAAAAGGAGTATGAGTACGGCATCGCTGCTTCGTATGGGATCTCACACTGGTGGTTTCACAAAAAGCGCTTCCACATTGACAGACACGGTGTTGAAAAAAGTCGAAGGGCTGTTCAAACGCACATGCGTATCTTGAGTGTGGTTAGTGTGGAGATCTTTCCTATGTACAGATACAACTACTTGAAGAAAATTGTCCTCCGCAGAGCTGATCAGAAATAACATGTCATAGAGGAGAATGACTTCAAGAACTTGTATCCCAATGATTTTGAAGATCTTTATCTGTTGAACCTCCAAGGCCATCTAGATCATCTACCCCCTCGTGACAAGAAGACTCTTGTTGCAGCAGTCAATTTATGGATAAGATTTTTAGTCATCAGACAAAGATCTGGAGACTTTCATCTTGGGATTGAGAGCTACCACACTCAAGTCAACCTAACTAAGCCTCGGTGAGAAGCTAAAGGATTTGAATACAAGCATGACTACTCAGTGATCGAATCTCCATGAGATATTATCTTTAGTGAAAAATACGGGGTCAGGATGCTCATGAGGCTTAATGAGTTATACAAGTTCAGCGATGGTACTCTCCGACAAATTGTAGAAGCGTTGGACTACAGGGTGAAGGAATATAAGATCAGGATGAGACCAGGGACTAGTACTAGGTTCTGGACAGCAAAGTATGTGAAAATGAGTGAGGCCTTGATAACACTACATGCGTCGTTCGGGGTCAAGGAAACTTCCTTTTCTTCGAGAAAGTTTTATAACACCCAGGCGATGAACCTAATCGTTGTAGTGTAGTAATTAGGGGTAAGCCACGGTATTGATATCGCCTCTCTGGGAATTGATATGCTAGTAAGGAGTTACTATGCTAAGGTTAAGGTTGAGGAAGATTATTTTTGTATTTTTATATTTTATGAAATGGAAAGGCACGAATCTCGGTATTGGATTGGGGTTGGTATTTCACCGATTACTCTACTATTATCTAATTATCTAAACTAAGGTTGTGGGAGTCTATGTCTAATTAATGTGTGCTCGTATGATAGTAAAGATGTGTTTACTTAGGTTGTACTACTCCTTAATTATCTCCTATTGATGGTTGAGTTGTCACGCCCTTATTCTTAGTCAATGCTTGTATGTCTAAAGTTGTAGGGTATGCTTTCTCCCTAACTCTTTAAACTTACCAAAGGGTCTCGTCTACAAACCCACTAGGGATGATAAACCTACTCTAAGGCACCTCTTTCGATGGTTTAGCTTACAACTACTCTGTAATTATATTCTAAGGTTCACAAAGATGAATCAAGCATTATACACAACGAATGACCTATCGCATTACTAGATCATTAATCAACTAAGATAAGAAACAACCAATCAATATTCAATAATTAAGTTTCATACTTCCTAGCAAACACACAAATAAATTAGCTTGACATGGAAAACATGCAAGCATACACACAAATAATCAAAGACATAATTGAATTAATGAAGTAAATACTTATCTTGATGTAAGATGGTTTAAAACCTAAAATACTGACATAAGACACCTTAGGTTCGGTTTTTAGGTTTTCACCCAAAAGACTCTCTAAAACTCGAAAATTCGATTCTATATATAAGATTACATATGACGACGCCACCTTATGTTTCGCGGACGCCCGCCGTGTCGCCCATTAGGGTTTCGCCTTGGCCACGTTAACCTTGCGACGATGTCACCTTATATCCGTGACGCCGCCCTTCTTCGCCTCGACGCTCTCGATTGCATCTAGGCCGCCCGAGTAGCGACGGCTACTCTTTTTACAACCGGACGTCGCCACTTGAAATACGAAGCTTGGGTTCTCGAAATCACAAAAATCCTCTTGACGGTGTCGCACTAGCACCCGACGCCGCCTTCTATTTTCAAAGAACAATGAGTGTCTCGATTTTGACTTTGGCCATTTTCTTCATATTCGCGCCTTTTCGTCAAATAAGTGCCATTCCAAAGATTTTGCCTTCAAGAGACCTAAAAGTGAAAAGGAACGATATTAAGTAATAACGGATACAAAAGTGGTCAAATAAGGACTAAACGACCCTCAAAATGGTACCTTTAAAACCTTATCAAATATCCTACACTTGTTATTTGCTTGTCCTCGGCCAAATGTGCTTTTAACCAATTAATTTATAAGTTAGGGGTCATGAAGCATTAATTCAAACGGTCCACAACACATATAAGCCCCAAGAAAGTCATAACAAGCATCGAATACATACTAGCACCTCACATGGGGTGTTTAGATACTCACATCTCTCTCGGTGTATATATGAAATATAACAAATAGGAAATGGAAGATAAACACTCATTAACCGGTCCTAGTACATAGATTACCATAGGCTTGAGAATAGATCAAACCTCCACCGCTTTGGCTTAAGCACCTAGGAAAGACTATCAAAGAGGTCTTTTAAAGGGTTGTAATGTTAGGCTTACGGTAGGGAAACAAAGGGTTTGGTGGGATAGGCTATTTAGTGGTGGCAAGTCAAAAATCTCTATGTTAAATGCATACGAAGAATGGCGTTGCTAAGCCAAGACTCGACACTATAAACTCTAGATAACTGAAATAAATAAACATAAATTCAAAGATAGATGTAGGATGGTAGCCTGCTTTTTTTTTTTTTTTCTATATTTTTTTCGATTTTTTTTTTTTTTTTTCATACACTTTTACTCTACCATCCTCTACGATAAAATCAAAATACTAGGGATTTATAGGCATATCCTACACTTGAGTTTTATTACTCTAACCCTAATTTGACCCGAATTGAAAAGATCAAAACACTTGGGGTACATTATTATGCAAACAAAGGAATTTGAATTTAACGTTCCCTTCCGTCATTTCATAAACTTTAACTTTTCCCATGAATCCCAATCGTCCCAAACTGTATACAAAGGATATGACTCGACTTAGCAACTTATGCAAGCAACTAGATAATTGAACTAAGGGTTTGGGTGATAACAAACATTTGCACTAAAAGTGAGTGCATAAGGGGTAGGCTAAGGCGATTTGGGTGTATATTTGGGGGTGGGGTGTAAACAATGCTCTTCATTGATATTCCGGAAAAGCGAAACATCACGAGAACCGCGAAAGGATAGGCTCGAGGGTTAACTAGGGGTATCGTGTACTAAAGATGAGTACAACGCATAAAGGTGTGGGGAATTACTCAACCGATATGGAAGAAGTAATTATATTACGGGTATCAAACAAGGGTTATCCTAATGCCTCTTATCATTTAGTTATTCCTAACTACACAAGTGTAGCCTAACTTGCGATCTCGGAATGCATCACAAAACAAGTTCTAGAATCTAATATACTACAGGTTCACACTCTAAGCATTGAAGATGAATGCTTTAATTCCTACTAATCTAAGGCGATCCTCACATTTTGGTGGAATTTGGGTGGTAAAGGGTTTTTGTGCTAGTCATGCAACTTCCTATCCATGAGACGCTTTTGTTAAGACTAATGGCCCACTCCTATATGTCATAAAAATTTTAAATTTGGTGCCAAAATTACCCTAACCGACATTTCCTCATGGTTTATTACACAATCACAATTGGACAAAGCAAATAGTCAAGGATAAGCATAGTTTCAAAGTTCCTGCTTTTATTTTCCTCCTACACTTAAACCCAACATTGTCCCCAATGTTCCCCGAAGTATCAAAGTTATGATAATGGAAGGTAATTAAAAGCGAAGAAACTAATACTCCCCGATTAGCTTGGTAGGATCCGTGTAAAGTGGTGGTTAAATCCTTTTCAAGAAGAATTATTGCGTGAAAAGCTCCTTCCAATCTTATGTAACTTCTTCGACAAACTAAACCTGCACACTTGAAGAAAACAAACGAAACCTTCACAGAAAATCAAAGCAAAACATAAATAAACAAAAGAAGTCTTAACATAAATGCGGAAATAATCCAAGTCAAAATGACTTCAATACATAGGTCCCCGTGAAACATAATAAACTTCAACATAATATCCGAAATAAATAAGTCTTAAATGGCATCATAAGAAATCAAAGCTAAAATCTCTAAGGTAAGTCACTCGAGCACTCATCCCAAAGCAACCCGACTTCGATGCTTAGATACCGCGCGGAAGAAAAGAAAAGTCTTGGTGAGCTTCAAAAGCCCGGTGAGCAGATATGAAAGCAAAAGCGAATACCAAGCGATATCGAATATGAAATAAAGTGAATGAGCGATAGCAAAATCATAATCATTTTCAAAGCATAAATCATAATTTTCAAAATAAAGTTTATAGTCAACTACCACGAGCCGAAACATATATCGGATCATATTCATATTCACATAAGGCAACATTTTTCGTAAGGCAACATTTGTAGGGAGACCTACGAGTTATGAAGGGCGTGCATGCACGAGATCAATCATCGAGATAACATATAACGGATAACATATAACGGATCTAGGATGCATCCATACGCCCTTCCTACATATTCACAAATATGCTTCACCATCCGAGGCGTGGCGAACATCACTCTACTCGCCCTAGAGTCATATCGAGGTGCATCATCGATACGGACATGGAACCCCATGACTAGTTAAATATTTGGCTCGGGTGTCAAACTATCTTAGGTCAAATCGAATGTCATAACCGACACGGATCATATTTTATCGAAGGTTATTTATATTTCCAAAATCGAGTTTTCATATCATATAGTTCAAAATCGGATGTTTCATAATTCAAAATCGAGTTCGGATAAGCAATAGCTCAAACAAATCGAATGGGGTTCATAGCAAAGGCTTAGGAAACCCTAATATAAAAGCTAACGAAAAGCGTTATAAGGAACCTTTCTTGAAAAGGTCGAATATCCGTACCTTATTCCAAAGCAAATGATCGAAGCGAGAAAGCGGAAGGCAAAGGATTACTCCTCTTCTCGAACCTATAGACATTAACGGTCGTCCATGTTATTTATGATTCCATAATCGTCGAAATGATCTTTTAATATTTGGTGTTCATACTTAATGATCTTCATACTTTAGGGTTTTATTAAATGAGACTTAAGTATTTTATAATTAATGTTGTAGATTAGGGTTCGTTATGTCATTTATTAAAGTCTAGGGTTAAATGTGAAAATAGTTTATAAGTCATAACTCACATGAAATAGCAATTACTATATTTAGCTCAAACCCTAATCGACTCTCATTTATGTTCTAGGTTTTCTTATTCTTTAATATCTCATTAATATGCATTTACTTTACATGTTACGTCTTAATGACTCGCTACTTAACCTAATCGTAAATGATAACAATCTTTCCTTTTATGTTTTACCATGTACGTTTATGATTTTATGTGACATACAAGTTACTTATTACTCGGATAAATTACACGTGTACATAACTACTAGTTCACTTGAATTAATATAACACACACAAAAGAGACACGTTCACAAACATTTAGGGTTTGATATACTTTATTCGCTTTACATATTAAACTAGGGTTTATGTTTACGTGACCCTTACTTGTTTATTACACGTCCAAAACTCATGTATATATATGTTCGGTTCAACTAGGGTTTCGGCTAATAGGTTTACGCAAGTCTTAACTCATCTAAACACGTTACGTACTCAAGTTATGATAATTTACTCCTTAGCCGAATTCATATATGGTTCGGTTCTAACACATGCATGGTTCGGCCCTATATAACTCAACATATTCATGACCCGATTCAATATTACATATTACGTTACATGTCCTTTAATATTTATAAGGTTTAATCTTTATGGTTTGCCCTTGTTTGGACTCACATGGCTCGGACACAAAACAAAAACACCAAACTCGTCTAAACAAAACATATTACCATATATTAACGTAAGGTACATCAAAGCAAGGCGAATAAACGTTATACCTTTACTTGTTTGAAGCAAAACTCGACACCAATGGGGTTTGGGTCTCGGCGAATAGGAACAAGGAAAGAAGAGGCACAAAACTAGAACTAGGGTTTCAATTTAGTGATTATGAGTTATATTTATAGGTAACACTTTAGTTAGGGCTTAGGAGGGTTTGGGTGGCTTGGTCCAACCGAGCTCACAAGCTCACGCCCAGTGGGCTTCGGTTCTTGACCCAACGAACACAAAACAAACGCCCTTGTGGGCTTCCCTGGCTCTCGGCAGCGCAAAACAAAACAAAGCAGAGCCCATTTAACAATCGAGCGGCCCAACATCATTAGCGAAGCGTTTAAGTCCTTCGTCGTACCAAAGTCGTTCACGTAATTTTATTCGTTAAGTTTTTATTTATTAGGTTTTTAATTTCGTTAATTAATTATAAGCGTGTTTTACGTATTTTATAATTCTTGGTTCCAAGGGTATTTTGTCTTTATATATGTTTTAGATTTTGGGTTTTACAATTCTTCCCTCTAAAAAAAATTTCGTCCTCGAAAATTGAAATGGAACAAAGCAAAGCGAGATGAGAACATACCGAACTATTCAAAGAAATGAGGATAACTAGCTCGCATCGACTCTTGGTCTCCCAAGTAGCCTCACGCTCGGGTGATTTTCCAAAGAATCTTAACGAACGGAATGACTTTGTTTCTCATGACTCTCTCTTGTCTTTCTAAAATAACTTCGGTTCTTGAGATAAGGACATATCGGATTGAATTTGATCCAACGGATACGAAACAACGTGTAATGGATGATAGTTGTATCCCTTAGGAGATACATGGAACACATCATGAACATGCGACAAGCGAGGCGGAAGTGCTAATCGATCTGAAACTTCTCCTATCGCTCCAAAATTTCAAGCGGACCGATAAATCTAGGGTGAGCTTGCCCTTGATTCCAAAGCGTTTCACACCTCTAAGCGGCGAGACTTTCAAAACACACGATCACCAACTCGAAACTCTAAATCACGGCGATGCTTGTCGGCATAACTTTTCGGCGAGACCTAGCCTCCTTCAACTTTTCTCTAGCAATGACTACTTTCTCATTAGTGATCTCGATCATTTCAGGACCTTGATTAGGCGTTCACCTACTTCATCCCAACAAGTAGGTGATCTACATTTCTTCCATAAAGAAGTTCAAACGGTCTTGCCTTAATGCTAGCATGCCAACTGTTGTTGTATGCAAACTCTACCAAACACAAATATTCATCGGTTTGCCGGTCCATTCAAAGCACAAGCCCTTAGCATGTCCTCTAAGGTCCGAATAGTCCTCTCGGTGACCATCTGTTTGAGGATGAAGCGCCGTACTAAAATTAAGTCGAGCACCCCAAGCTTTTGCAAACCCTTCCGAAGCAGAAGTAAAACACGGATCCCTATCGACACAATAGACATGAGTACCATGAAGTCTAACTATCTCTTCTTTGAAAATCTCGCCAATCTACCAATACCATAATCCTTTCTAATTGGTAAGAAATGAGCGATTTGGTTAGCCGATCAACAACCACCCAAATCGCATCATGCCTCTTCTTAGTAAGAGGTAGTCGGTCACAAAGTCCATAGATATCTTATCCCACTTCCATGTCGGAATATCCAATGGTTGTAACATTCCACTAGCTCTTTGATGTTCGATCTTAACTTGCGACAAATCATACACTTTGACACAAGCGTCGCACATCTTGCTTCATGCCGTTCCACCGAAATCTTGTTTCAAATCCTATACATCTTAGTAGAACCGGGATGGATAGTGAAAGGAGAACTATGAGCTTCGGTCATAACTTTCTCACGAAGTACACGATCATTGGGAGCGCAAAGCCTATCTTCATACCATACAATTCCGTCGTTATCAACCTTAAACTCCATTGCCTACCTTCTTCAACATTTTGAGCTACATTGACTCGCCGTCATCTTCTGAGCTTCCTTAATTTGCGATATAAGGTTCGACTCCACCCATACTAGCCCGGTATCCACAAAACCTCGTCGCACAACTCAACATCCAAGCGCTCTAAGTCACGAATGATCCTAGGCTCAATCTCAATACTTGCAAGCATGCACGATTTAGGCTAAGTGCGTCGGCAACTTCATTAGCCTTACCGGGATGGTAATGAATGTTAGTGTCATAATCCTTAAGAAGTTCTAACCATCTTCTTTGTCTCATGTTGAGTTCCTTTTGGTGAAAATATACTTGAGGCTCTTATGATCGGTGAAAATATCCTGCGTCTCTCCATACAAGTAATGTCTCCGGATCTTCAACGCGAACACCACAGTGACTAACTCAAGGTCATGAGTTGGGTAATTCTCCTCATAAGGTTTCGGTTGTCTTGAGCGTAAGCTATCACCTTACCATGTTGCATCAAGACCACGGCCCAATCCTTTCTTAGATGCATCGCTATAGATTTGATATCCTCCGAACCGGATGGAAGAGTCAAAATAGGAGCGGACACCAACCTCCGTTTCAACTCTTCAAAACTCTTTTCTCTTTCATCCGTCCACACGAACTTTTCACCTTTCCTCATCAATTGGGTTAAGGCAAAGCTAAGCGAGAGAAACCTTCAACAAAGCGTCGGTAGTATCCGTGAGTCCTAGAAAACTCCTAACCTCGATCCTACATCGTAGGTCTTGGCCACTTGATAGCCTCAACCTTAGGCGGATCCATGGTGATACCATCGGCGGATACAATATGACCAAGGAAGCGACTTGTCTTAACCAAAATTCACACCGAGAATTTGGCGTACAACTTCTTCTTCTCGGAATCTCAAAACTATCCGGAGATGTTGCTCATGCTCCTCTTGGACTTAGAGTAAACTAAAATGTCGTCGATGAAAACAATAACAAACTTGTCGAGGAACTCATGGAAAACACGATTCATCGGTCCATAAACACACAGCGCATTCGTCAAACCAAAAGGCATAACGAGAAACTCATAATGACCATATACGGTATGAAGCGGTCTTAGGAACATCTTGCTCCTTCACACGTAGTTGATGATAACCGGACCTCGGATCAATCTTAGAAAGAACTTAGCTCCTTGCAGTTGATCAAACAAATCGTCTATCGTGGAAGAGGATAACGGTTTGAATAATGTCTGGTTGAGTTCACGGTAGTCGATACATAGGCGCATACTTCCATCCTTCTTCTTCACAAACAAGACAGGTGCACCCATGGAGAAACACTAGGTCGAATGAATCCATTATCTATCATCTCTTGCATTTGTTCCTTCAACTCCTTGATTCTACAGGTGCCATACGATACGGAGACTTTGAAATCGGTTTAGCACGAGGAATTAACTCAATGCTAAACTCAACTTCTCTAGGCGGAGGAAGACCGGGAAGTTCATCGGGAAAAACATCGGTGAATTCACAAACAACGAAAGGTTTTCAATGTTAGGACTCTCCAAAGATGTGTCATAACGGATGCTAGAAAACCTTGACACCCATGAGCAATCATGGTCCGTGCCTTCATAGCGAAATGAACTTATGATTTGGCGGTTTAGAACCATAATAAGCGAATTCGGGATGTTTTATGTCTCCAAAGATCACAGTTCTAGCATAGCGATCGATGGAAGCTCTATGATAAGCCAACCAATCCATGCCTAGAATGATATCAAAGTCGACCATATCGAGAGGATACGGATGTGCGGGCGAATCGATCATTAAAGCGAAGAGGACACTTAGCGTATTTATGACCAATGATCATGTGGTTTTCATAGGCGAGATATCGATAAGTGATTTGTTAGTGGTTTTGGCTTCATATTAAGTTTCTTAGCACATGTGATGAGATATAATGGAGTGTGTGGCACGGTGTCAAATAAAGCGAAGAGAATAATCATCAATGAAAAGAGTGCCCGTAATGGTACACGAAGTATGCTCCGCTGATTCGAGTAGTAGCATAAACACGTCCGTAGTAGGTGGCGGCTTGGTGTAGTTTCCGAGAATCGCGGGTTCCTCTTAGGGCAATCCTTGATCTTGTGAGTAGTGGAACCACAAGAGAAACATCCACGATGGCCTTGAAACACGGTCCGGATGAGCCTTTCCACAAGTAGTACGAGATAGGTGGGGAGGCAAAACTTGGTGTCCTTCTTGACGAGAAGATCTGAAGCACGACCACGATTTGATCCTCGAGCCGGTGATCTTTGTTATATATTGGTTATTGTTACCTTGATTCGGCGATCATTTCCACTTTTACCAGTGACTCGCTATCGACCCCTCGCCTCGGGCGCCTAGAGTCCACATTCCTTCCCGTGACCCGTGATCATAACCCTTATCCACTTGTCCCTTGAATCATAATTCACGCGGTATTTCCTTATACTCATTACTTTGAGTCCTACCTTGAATCCGATCACCATCGCGATTACGCTTGTTGTAACTCGAACCCTCATGAAAGATCTCAATGTTACGAGTGCATCATTGCGGCCGACACATCCTCATACTCGGTGTTAAGCGGTCGGTCCAACACCCACTTCTTGGTCCCCATTTGAAATGCTTAGCTTGGCGCCTACCATCTCCAAACAATCGCTCCAACAAAACTTACCAACCTCATAAACCTACTCATGTACTCATTGGAGTTCTCATGATCGAGCGGTAGATCGCACGATAATCCTCTCATACCTTTCTTTGTTCGCATCGAAATGTGATTATAGAAGATAGTCGAAACTCCGCCTAAGTACAAGCAATAGCAAAAGCATCTCCTCCTCGTGCTTGTTTCAATGCTTTCCACCAATTTAAAGCATCACCTCTAATTTGAATGCATTAAACGAGTCTTAAATTCATCTCCACAACCCAGTACTTCAAACAACTTCTCAACATGGTGATCCGGTCCTCGACGATTGGGAGTAGCGGCGGTGCTAAAGAAAGAGGCTTGAGCTTACGAAATGCTCGAGCCAAGTATGAATACCGACGGTTGATTTCCTCCACCACTACAAAGCACCATTACGATTATGAATGTTGTTGATCACTGTTCCATCATCTCGGTGTAGTCAAACCGGGAAAAGAGAGTTGAGAGCATTCGCAATCGCCGTATCCATGTTAGGAGCATCATCGTCTCCATCCAGGTTTTGACGAGTTCGAACCATCTGAATGATATTCACACGATTAGCAAAATGAACAAAGGTGAGATATGAAATGGAAGTTCGCAGAAGGAAACCTAAGTCTACCCAATCCTCACAGGTCAAATCCTAAACTCCAAGGGATAACCTAAGGTTCTTATGTTCACATGTCCTGACTACAAGTCGTAAACCTGGGCTCTGATGCCATAAATTATAACGCCCCGACCCGCCAAGGGTAAAGGAATCACAAGTAATGGTGTCATATCAAAGCAAAACATAAATAAACAAAAGAAGTCTTAACATAAATGCGGAAATAATCCAAGTCAAAATGACTTCAATACATAGGTCCCAGCGGAAACATAATAATCTTCAACGTAATATCCGAAATAAATAAGTCTTAAATGGCATCATAAGAAATCAAAGCTAAAATCTCTAAGGTAAGTCCACTCAAGCACTCATCCCAAGCAACCCGACTTCAATGCTTAGATACGCCGCGGAAGAAAAGAAAAGTGCGGTGAGCTTCAAAAGCCAGTGAGCAGATATGAAAGCAAAGCGAATACCAAGCGATATCGAATATGAAATAAAGTGAATGAGCGATAGCAAAATCATAATCATTTTCAAAGCATAAATCATAATTTTCAAAATAAAGTTTATAGTCAACTACCACGAGCCCGAAACATATATTAGATCATATTCATATTCACATAAGGCAACATTTCGTAAGGCAACATTTGTAGGGAGACCTACGAGTTATGAAGGGCGTGCATGCACGACATCAATCATCGAGATAACATATAACGAGATAACATATAATAGATCTAGGATGCATCCATACGCCCTTCCTACATATTCACAAATATGCTTCACCATCGAGGCGTGGCGAACATCACTCATCGCCCTAGAGTCATATCGAGGTGCATCATCGATACGGACATGGAACCCCATGACTAGTTAAATATTTGGCTCGGGTGTCAAACTATCTTAGGTCAATCGAGAATGTCATAAGCGACACGGATCATATTTTATCGAAGGTTATTTATATTTCCAAAATCGAGTTTTCATATCATATAGTTCAAAATCGGATGTTTCATAATTCAAAATCGAGTTCGGATAAGCACTCAAACAAATCGAATGGGGTTCATAGCAAAGGCTTAGGAAACCCTAATATAAAAGCTAACAAAAAAAGCGTTATAAGGAACCTTTCTTGAAAAGGTCGAATATCATACCTTATTCCAAAGCAAATGATCGAAAAGCGAAAGACGGAAGGCAAAGGATTACTCCTCTTCTCGAACCTATAGACATTAACGGTCGTCCATGTTATTTATGATTCCATAATCGTCGAAATGATCTTTTAATATTTGGTGTTCATACTTAATGTATATGATCTTCATACTTTAGGGTTTTATTAAATGAGACTTAAGTATTTTATAATTAATGTTGTAGATTAGGGTTCGTTATGTCATTTATTATAGTCTAGGGTTAAATGTGAAAATAGTTTATAAGTCATAACTCACACATGAAATAACGAATTACTATATTTAGCTCAAACCCTAATCGACTCTCATTTATGTTCTAGGTTTTTCTTATTCTTTAATATCTCATTAATATGCATTTACTTTACATATTACGTCTTAATGACTCGCTACTTAACCTAATACGTAAATGATAACAATCTTTCCTTTTATGTTTTACCATGTACGTTTATGATTTTATGTGACATACAAGTTACTTATTACTCGGATAAATTACACGTGTACATAACTACTAGTTCACTTGATTTAATATAACGCACACAAAAGAGACACGTTCACAAACATTTAGGGTTTGATATACTTTATTCGCTTTACATATTAAACTAGGGTTTATGTTTACGTGACCCTTACTTGTTTATTACACGTCCAAAACTCATGTATATATATGTTCGGTTCAACTAGGGTTTCGGCTAATAGGTTTACGCAAGTCTTAACTCATCTAAACACGTTACGTACTCAAGTTATGATAATTTACTCCTTAGCCGAATTCATATATGGTTCGGTTCTAACACATGCATGGTTCGGCCCTATATAACTCAACATATTCATGACCCGATTCAATATTACATATTCGTTACATGTCCTTTAATATTTATAAGGTTTAATCTTTATGGTTTGCCCTTGTTTGGACTCACACGGCTCGCCACAAAACAAAACACCAAACTCGTCTAAACAAAACATATTACCATATATTAACGTAAGGTACATCAAAGCAAGATGAATAAACGTTATACCTTTACTTGTTTGAAGCAAAACTCGACACCAATGGGGTTTGGGTCTCGGCGAATAGGAACAAGGAAAGAAGAGGCACAAAACTAGAACTAGGGTTTCAATTTAGTGATTATGAGTTATATTTATAGGTAACACTTTAGTTAGGGCTTAGGAGGGGTTTGGGTCGGCTTGGTCCAACCGAGCTCACAAGCTCACGCCAAGTGGGCTTCGGTTCTTGACCCAACGAACACAAAACAAATGCCCCTGTGGGCTTCCCCTTTGGCTCTCGGCTTGGCGCAAAACAAAACAAAGCGAGCCCATTTAACAATCGAGCGACCCAACATCATTAGCGAAGCGTTTAAGTCCTTCGTCGTACCAAAGTCGTTCACGTAATTTTATTCGTTTTTATTTCATTTATTAATTATAAAGTGTTTTATTTATTAGGTCTTTTTATGTTTTAGATTTTCGGGTTTTACACCCTCTCCCAAGTCTTTGCTTAGGAAACCAAAATGCACTATTGATTCTAGAGCAAAGAAATCATCACAATAAATCTCATTAGGACACACAATTCATGAAGACTTGTTGTTTTTCAAAATGTGGAAAGTAAGAATATATATTGAGAGTCCTACGCATTATCCTCGTGGTATTTCCAGAAAATCCGAATGATATGTAAAATATTCACAATGAAGATAGAAATCCTTCTAGATCCAACATCAAACAAGCTCTTGGTGGGTGACATGTGAGATTCTTCATGGATCAAACTTGTGACAACTGGATAGAAACGATGGGGCGATTCATTCTTGAATCAACCTTGGTCCAGGAAATAGATTGACGGATACTTTTGAAAAAACCTTTCGATGTGCTCAAATGTTTTTCGCAAATCGACTGCGCACTAATATTTGCAAACAAAAGTATTTTTGTGTGAATCTTGATTTAATTCATAAAACCTTCGTTGTATTGCAAAAACTCTTTATTCAGCAATACGCGAGTGTTTATCAAATCAATTTCTCATCAATCAGTGAATGTCAATTCGCTGGTTCACTCACTCCGTGTTGTGTGCTTTGTGAGGCTCCAGTTTGAGAACGGCTAGTACAGCTGTGAAACCCTATCAAGGAGATTCTTCGGAATTCTACCTGATCACAAGCAGTATTTATACTGATCAACGGGGAACCATGGTTCTGGCAACCCTATGCAACGAAAGTGAACAAAGACACTTTCGGATGTTTATTGCTAACTGTCGCTTGCAAGAACTCCCGATGATTGTAGTTGATGGCCAATGAGACGTCAATTCATAACCGCATGCTCACATCACATGCTCGTATCTGAAGAAAATCATGATAATCAAAACATACAACAATGCTTCCGCAACTCTGATGAAAAGATGTCATGATCCAAAAACTATGAGCATGTCGATCCAAAAGTCACAACATCACGTAATGCCAATACTTCAAAGATGAGCTGGAGATTCAATGTAGCTGATGATCTCAAAGAAAGCTCGTAATCACATGAAAAAGAAACATTCATGCCAAAGAAACACTACTAAAGATGCAAAGTTGATTATATGGATGTTTCAAAGTCTATGAGCTCGAGAATGAAGTTAAAGATGGAATGCTAGGATTTAAAATGTAATTCATGGGGTGACCTTCCTTAGGAGGATATTGTTAGGATTTAGTAAATCCATATAGAAGTGTCGGTCACCCCAACTATAGTTTAGCATAAGTTAGCTCATAGACTCAACGTTATTTAGTAGTTTTATATTACCGTAAGTAACACCGTGAAAGAAGGACGGGTCTTTACCCACTGTATGCTTGATCCACAGCCCGAAGGAGGGCGTAGGAAACATGTATAAATAGCTCTCTCCCCTCAAGGGAGAGGGTTGGATGTTCAATTTAATCTAAATCTCACATATTGTGTTTCTCGATCTAAACATCCCATTCTCTCATCTTTCTCTCTTTCTAGAAACCTACGAATCTCATCAAACTCAAAACTGGTGTTATGATATCAATAATTTTACAAAAGACGAAGTGTGTCACGAAGCATCAGGTTTTGAACAAGAAGGTTTTGTGGTTTTGCAAGCCGACAAGATTACTACAAAAAAGGTGAAAGTTGTCTCGTGTTTAGGGTTTCTAAAATGAGGGTTTTAAAGTCTTAGGGTGTCGATTGTTTTTACAAGAAGCTTGAGATTAATCAAAGGTAGTATTGCTTAGATTACAAGGTTTAAGATTACAAGGTTTAAGCTTCAAAGGTTTTTCAAATAGGTTAAATTTTAAGGGTTGATTTGTGAACTTGGAGAAATTGATTCCTTGGAAGGGTTTTTCAAGGGTTTGTAGATTTTTTGGGTTCTTAAAAATCAATCTTGAAAATTCTAGTTTCGCGAATTTCTTGAAGATCATTTCTTGGTGGTGACTTGGAATACAAGCAAGGTTTAGTTTTTCTTGAAGATTCAAGAAACGTGATTGTTTGTAGTATAAGTTTTGTAGAATTGAGGTGGAAAAATCAAAAGTTTAGGGTTTTCTAAGGGTAGGTATATCAAGATTTCAAGAAGCGGGAGTTTATAGCACACGGCTTGCGACACTTGTTGATAAAGTTGGTTAAGAAACAACTTGATAAGGATTTTAGCAAGATTTAAGAAGAATGACTAGTACAAGTACTTGGTTTAACATCGAAAATCTTGGTGGGTTTGTTGTACAAAAGCATGGAGGTTATAAACAAGTTGGGTACAAGCAACTTGGTCCCGGTGTTGAAACAGAAGTCCATTGAGTCAGGGCGGATGTAAGACATGGCTACCCATGGCACACTACACATGGGTAGGCTATGTGAAGTGTATAATTTTTATATGACGGTTGATATTCTCATTTGTGCTACATATGCATATACCATATTCGGTATTCCTCAGTTACAATAACAAAACAAGCCCATACCATTTAGTTAATAAAAGAAAAAAATACAACTAATGAATGAAGCCCAATTAGTTAAATAGTTTTTATTAGTTAAATACGAGTAGTTCTTATTAGAATGATTCAGTCATTCTAATAATCAGATGATAAGTGTGGAATCCAAGATCCGGACTCAACTAGGGTATCAATGATATCAATTGAATGAATGCATAGCGAAATGATAATAACAATCAATATCACTAATAAGGTTTTCTTTATTAATTAAAACAAAGAAACTACTACAACTACTAATACACGCTCTATGCGTTTACTAGACTCTCATTAGAGATGTCTGCTATGAAAGGATGAAAAGGATGGTTTGTAACTAGACGCCTACCCTCTTTATATAGGAGAGGGAGGTTACAAACCCTGATTGTAGCTTACTAAGAAAGCTACCTAAATATTACATATAAGACCCTCATTGTTTCTTCTTTCTTCATTCCGGCTCGTGGGTTTTGTAATCATCAAATCTATAATTCCCAACAATCTTCCCCTAAACTGGAATTTGACCAGGTTAAGTTCCAGTTTCTTGATATTACAAAACAACATGTATAAAGAAACAATGCTAAAACATGTCATCATAAATAATAAGCTGCACACCATGAATCTTCTTCCCCTTTTTGTAATCATCTAATAGGGGTCTTGTGCAACTCGTAGACGCTTCCCCTCAAGTGATACATGTAGATGGTAAGTATACAAACACTAAGCTTCCCCTTAAAATTATACGAACCATCTCAATTTAATTTTTTTTATAACTAAGGAAAAGAAATAAAGCGCAACAGTAGAAAAATCAAATCAGCAGCAGAATCAAAATAGTCTACCAGTAGGAACAAGGACTATCATCAAAACATACTTATGTGACCAAGTGACCATTCAAAACCAACCATGATCACATGCTGACCAATGACAATTCGAGACCATCATAAGTATCATATGTCGCATCATAGTAAATCCCATCAAAACCCATGTGACAAGCTAATTATTCAGACCACTAAAAAAGAAATGATTTGCCACGGATGCGTAGAATCAAAATCAATACGAATCATGGGAGATCATCCAATTGAAACCTAGTATACTTGTACCCACGTGATCATCATGACCAGTAGGAACAAATATGGTACCATGTGCAAACAAGTATATACTGTCTTCCAATGATAGCCAATTAATAACCCCCAAGCCCACGTGATCTCGTCAAACTCACAAATAAAATTAGAATCAATATTAATGAGACCAGCATCACGAATTAACCAATTTACAAAAAAGTCAATGAGACCCCACATGATCAAGAATCATCAGCAGCAACAAGATACGAATCACCCAAAAAAATAATATCATACCCATGTGAAGGACATGTGCCGTCAATAGCCATGAAAGATCCATGGACATTGGACCAATCAACAATAATATGGACAATAAGGGGGAACGCCAATTATTCTTCCTATAGAACCAGATCCACAAATTTAATGTCAATCAGTACGAGAATAAATTACCTTCATGTTATCTTTGTAATTGATGACACGTACAGCTGCAATAATCATACAAATATGCTCATCTGCTCTTCTTCTCTTTTTCACATCTGCTGCAATAAAAGGATTAAGGTATAAACCCTAATTAGAGAAAAACCTTATAAATCCTAGATCGAGAGCCACAAGGCTCTTATACCAATTGTAGAATCCAAGATCCGGATTCAACTAGGGTATCAATGATATCAATTGAATGAATGAATAGCGGAATGATCATAACAATCAATATCACTAAAAAGGTTTCCTTTATTAATTAAAACAAAGAAACTACTACAACTACTAATACACACTTTATGCATTTAATAGACTCTCATTAGAGATGTCTGTTATGAAAGGATGAAAATGATGGTTTGTAACTAGACGCCTACCCTCTTTATATAGGAGAGGGAGGTTACAAACCCTGATTGTAGCTTACTAACAAAGCTACCTAAATATTACATATAAGACCCTCATTGTTTCTTCTTTCTTCATTCCAGCTCGTGGGTTTTGTAATCATCAAATCTATAATTCCAAACAATAAGTTCTTTGTGAATTGTGGCCATAAAAAACCAAAGCAAAAGTAAACCTCAAATTGAAGTGACGAACCAGACATCCATGATGTTTTTGTGAACCGCTAGTAGTCGAGCTTGTATGGTAAGAACATGATTTTGATATTTTTGTTTTCTTTAAGGTTTTGGCTTGAAGATTCTTAGGGTTTATAAATTCTAATGTGATTACTGATTAGTTCATACTTGTTTAAAACATACGACACTTCTTGTTTAGCTGTTTTGTTATGTTGCTCACTTGTTTAATTCATACGCAATTGTTTATTAGTTTATTCATGATCTTAATAGGATTTAATCTTTAGGAAAAGATATTATAAAATAAAATTTTCGTCGATAAGTGGTGATGAGAGTAAAGAAACTTTACCAAAACGTATTCGAGAAACTATACCCGAACCGATTCCAAAACCTAGACCGATTCCTTAATCGTCAAATGATATTGATTTGGGTACTCTTCCATGGGATTCGTGTGAGAGGCCAAGCATTTTTAGTTATGACACTAATATAAGAGATGAAATAAGGCGAAAGTATTTGGGTGAGGGAGCTTGTCAACCACGTGGCCATACGTTTCCAAAAGAAATAATAGGAACTAAAGTAAGAAGTTTTGTTGCAAATTGATTTGATGAGCTACTTTTGTTATAGTATTGTGTGACAAGGCCTATTATTTATGTTGTTATTTGTTTAGAGACTGTATTGTAAAACAAGGTGGAAATGATGCATTTGTGACAGCTGGTTTTAATAGTTGGAGCAAAAAGTATGCCCTAAGAAACCATGTGGCTGACGTTAATAGTCATCACAACAAAGCACTTCAAAATTTTGAAATAATATTATACTAAAGACAATCTATTCATGTTGCCTTTAAAAGGAAAGTGAAGGTGAGACAAAAGATTATTGAATTCATTTAAATCTTTTGGTTGAGACGTGTAAATTCTTACTTAAAGCTTCGTTACCATTTCGTGCTCATGATGAGATGAAACGTTATTTAAACGTAGGACTTTTCTTAGAGTTATATGAATTACTCACAAATCAAAATGAGGGAACTCGCAGATATTCAAGAAAAAATGTGAATGTTTTTTAGAAGAGGTTCTTGATTACATTATTAAAGAAATAAAAAATGACATGTTTTCTTTGTTAGTTGATGAGTCTAGTAACGTATCTAAAAAGGAACAAATAGCACTCGTTTGTGATATGTTAATAGACTTGGAATTACTAAAAAGAGATTTGGTGGTGTTGTTCATGTGGATGATACATCATCAGCAACTCTTAAATCTTCAGTTGATATATACTTTATTTGCACAACATAAACTCAGTTTAAAGCATGTTAGTCTACATGTTTTTTGTTTATCATGATTGTTTCTTTAGTTATAATTTTTATAAAATTTATATCTTATATAATATATCAAATCTTGAATCGTTCAAGTAATATGTGTAACCTTTCTCATATTAAGATGTCATCATTTAAAATATTACTTCATTTAAATATTTCATTTCGTAAATATTTTTACGTATTACATTTTTATTTTTCCATTCCTATGGAAATATTTTATGATTTACATCCCACGTAATCACGAACCTATTTTAGGTTTTAGCAACGGTTATACGTCTAGTTAAACATATCTTTCATTTAATATACAAAGTTATAGTATATTTACAAGCATCAACATTTACTATGAATCTTATATGTTTACCTCACCCCATTTTAAGTTTCATACTTAAATTACTTAACGATAATAATTTCGGAATCAATTTATAGCACAACAAATATACACTTAAAACACTAGACAAGAATACATTTAAGTTTTCTTGTTTCCACCTCATTTCCCCCCCCCCCTCCATTTGGGCGTGCACTATGATGAATCACCAAGACACTATGTCTTGGTGATATTATACGACACACATGTCTTCATCAAATCAAATACTTAGTCACCAAGACTAAATATAATTATCTCTTACACCAAAGTGAGTCATTCAAATGACTCACTAGGGCACATGGTTATATCAAAATCAATATATCATAAGATCTAGCAACACCTGCATTGCTTAGTTTGCAAGAAATATTCATATTTCCCTAGCAACTCTTACCTTAGTTGCTATGAGACTTAGATAATATCTAAAATGCAAACTCATCTAGTTAGTCATTGCATGACTCACTAGGACACTTGTAGATGATCACATTCAACTTTGCTTAATCTTTTAACACGTGATTTCCTTAGTTTGTAAGTAAATTGACTCATACAGTTTACCACCTCCTTAAGAGGCTATAAAACCCTCCCTTGTCTCTCTATTTGGAGGCCTAACTTAAACCACACAACATCAATTTCATTTGCTCATTTACTTCAAGTATCATATCAAGAGTAAAGTCCTTTGCAAGTCTTAGCAACTCTTTGCATTCTTTGGTGATTTCTATTGAGTTTAAAGCTACTCAAGTAATCAAAGACTATCACAAGTCCTACAAGCTCACAAGAAGTATAGACGGTTTATAAGGAGTAGAAATGCTCAAAACGTTGTCCTTGTCCTTGTTTATCCTTTTTAGAAAGCCAAAAATTATAAGTCACAACTTGTGCTCATTAACCTCATCATTCATTGTTTTACATACTTATGATATGCTATATAGGTTCATTATAATGATTTCACGATGTAGAGACCTTTACGACATAAGTTAAACATGCCAAGATCATTTACTTACAACAAACTAGTAAACTAGTAACTTTAATGCTAGTTTTTGCCACAAGTTCATATACATATAACCTCGGATAAACCTATAAGGTCGTAGAGGAGGTCAAAACAAAACTATAGTAATTTGAATCAACCAAAATGGACTTACGCGTCAAAAGATACGGCGATTTGAAAATAACCAAAAATCGACAAACCAAAGTGCCTCATATAAGGTTTAGCTGCATAGTGAAGTGAGGAAATTAGAGTCAGAGTTTTATAATCTGGTTGTGAAAGGTGTTGATCTTAAGACCTACACTCGTAGATTCCAAGAGCTGGTGATACTCTGCGCAACCATGGTTCCAAATAATGAAAATATATTGGAATATTTTATCGAGGGATTACCACCTAGCATTGAGTGGAATGTAACAACATTTTACCCACAAACTCTTGACAAGGCTATCGGGATATCTCAAAGGCTTTTTGATAAAGTGGTGAAATCTGGGACTACTCAAAATGCTAGAAACAACCGCAACAACAACAACAACAAAATAATAATAAAGCAAAAGAAGATGGGAAGATAACCAAGGAGGCTACAACAACAATCAAAACAACCAAGGTCGTAATAATAACCACCACCATCAACAGAACATGGGACGAGAAGCCGCAAGGGCTTATGTTGCTGCACCAACAAAAGGCAGAGCTTATGCTGGGACCCACCCATTATGTCATCAATGCAATTTTCATCACTCGAAACCTTGCACTATTAAGTGCTATAACTGTCAGAAAGTGGGATACCTTGCTAGGGATTGTAAGGGCAAGGCCATAGCTATTGGTGACAACACACAACCGATGGTAACGTGCTACAGATGTGAGGAACAAGGACACTGTAAGAACAATTGTAGGACCGTAAATATGTATGATTTATGTGGTTCGGGAGGTCTTGGTTGGTCAAACATGATGATACGATTCATTGTTCTAGTGAGAGAAAGTATAGAGAGGGTGGAGAAAAACACTAAGTTTATTAGATTAAAACAAGAAAGGTTTAGACAATGATTTCCCACACCCTCATGGAGAGTCATGAGGGGTATTTATAGACTCATTACAACATAAGTATCCTACTTGTACAATAGTAGTCCATGCTGGCACAACTACCTACATATCTAGTTTAATTGACGTGTAAGACGTTATCTTTATAAAAAAGCGAGGCTAACAATCTCCCTCCAAGATATCGTCACACGTGAATGGTTATAATGAGACCTATAAACAAAGTAAATTACTGTTAGGATTTAGAAAATCCGGTAGTTAAAGACTCGGTCACCTCAAGTATATGTATTCGTTAGAAAGCTCATAGTCATAGTCATTTAGTATTAGTCAGTAGTTAGTTATGTAACACCGTGGAGGACGGACGGGTCTTTATCCACTGTATGTCTGCTCCACAGCCCGTAGGAGGAATTTTATGTAAGAACCTATAAATACCCTTTGCCTAGCAAGGCAAAGGGTTGAAGCTTCATAATATATCATTACTTTCTCTCACTAGAAGTTCCCAACTCTCTTCACTTTCTCTCTCTAAAACCTCATCTCATTCGAATTCATATGTGCTTGATTATGTGTTTGTAAAAACCAATTTCTAACAATTGGTATCAAGAGCCAAGGTTTGATCATCTAACTTACATGTTCTTGGATTTTTTGTGGTTTTCATAGGTTTTTGGGTTTGAATGAGCTTTGAGTAGTTTTCATTATTTGGATCATTTTTAGTGTTAAAGTTTGAATTTTGATAGTACTTTTGTGTTTAGAATCATCATAAGTGTTTAGGTTTTGGATTAGAAGGCCTCAATCATCTTGGTTTTAGTGTTTTGGATTGAAAAAGTTTAGTTTTTTGAAGTTTTTCAAAGAAGCGGTTTGTCTCTCGGTGTTGATTTCTTTGAAGCGGTTTGATCAGACATTTAAGCGGGTTGATAAGTGTTTTATGCGGTTTAACTTGTTTTGTGGAAGCGGTTTGTCACCAAAGCGGTTTGTCAAGTTCTCTGAAGCGGTTTGTCCAGATTTGTTGTATCTGAAGTGGTTTGTCCAGATTCATTGTATCTGAAGCGGTTTGTCCAGATTCGTTGTATCTGAAGCGGTTTGACTAAGCGGTTTGACTAAGCGATGCAGTTTGTCCAGATTCGATGTATCTGAAGCGGTTTGTCCAGATGCGATGTATCTGAAGCGGTTTGTCCAGATTCAGTGTATACGATGCGGTTTGTCCAGATTCGATGTATCTGAAGCGGTTTGACTAAGCGGTTTGTCTTCAGCGGTTTGATCTAAGCGGTTTGATAAGAAGCGGTTTGATAAGAAGTGGTTTGTATTCTAGCAGTTTGATTGAAGCGGTTTGACAATCCTACGACATCTCGAGAATTTACTATTCATCGGTTACTATTCATCATTTTACTATTCATCATTTTTAAGTCGAGTTGATATTTTGAGAGGTTATTTCAAAATTTTACTATTCATAAAACACTATTCATTCCCGGAGAAAAATTTATATTCATGATTTCTATTCATCATTTTTCGTAAACTAGGTTTACGAGTATCAAATTCGCGTAACCGTAAGGGTTAAGTTGCGTATTCATGAAACATCATTGAGAACACTTCATATAGACTAGAGTTAGTCCACATATCATCAGTAATATCATTCTCATATTAGTTCATGCATGTGTTTGCATATTTCATAAACTTATATTTTTCCTATTAAATAAACGCTATCGCATAATCATTTATTTTAAATAATTGATCCGGCACTTCCAAAAATTATCCTGGTATATTTTTATACTCATTTTAAGACTATAAAAATTATATTATTAGTTTACCCGATCTTTTGAAATTATTTTTTTATATATATATATATATATATATATATATATATATATATATATATATATATATATATATATATATATATATATATATATATATATATATATATATATATATATATATATATATATATATATATATATATATATATATATATATATATTCACGGTTTTTTAAATTCTAATCAATAATTATTTATCCACTCAATACTTGTGAGAAATGCATTTTTATAATTTTATGACTTTGATATATTTTATTTTGTTCCGTAAAAATCGATTTCTAGTTAACGCTACACTAAATAATTAATTACATGTGCCAAATATACACTATACTTAACTTTAAATGTATTTAACTAACAAAAACTTATCAAATCCCTTCCCATATCACCCTTGCCGACCCCCGATGTCATCATATTTCATAAATATCTTGTCTAAAATTTGACACATACTCATTTACTTGACTAATTATTAATAATATACCAAATAAAAACACATAGAAACACAAAGAAAAAGGTGAAAAACTAGAGAATCCTCTCCTTCCTTCTTTGAGGTTCGGCCAAGCAAGAAACAAGGGAAGAAACATAAGATTTTTCAATCAAGTGATAATTAAACACTAGCATACTTCTATTTAGGGTTTTGAAATAAAAACCAATGAGTATTTAGGAACCTAGTTACCTTAAACCTCATCATACCTACTAGTAAGTATTTTAAATATTTTTACTACTCTTTCATAATCATATTAGATCTATTTTCATCATGCTAGTACAAAAATATGCAAGTATCATATGTATTTATACCACTTTTATTTGTTTTTAGTACTTATTATGAGTTTAAACTATTCTATAATTATTCCCATGGAACTCATCATTGTTGATGAATTTTAGGAACCCATGACACCCTAAGAAGGTGTATGGTAGGTTTAGAATAGATTTGGTGTTAATTTGAAGTGATTGGAACAAGATTTACGCAAGAAAAATCAAGTTAGACGATATAAATATAGTTGTTGTCCATTTTTGTAAAATCTAGAAATTTCAACAGGTCATGGACTATTTTGGTTTATATTTTCAGAAAATAGACTTTAAAACGAAACCGTGGTCGCTTGAACGGGTTACAACGGATTTATAGCAAAGAAGTTACGCTATTTTCAAGTTTAACGACGAAAACTAATTTTCTGAAAAATTTAAAGTTGTCAAGGATTATTTAAGGGGCAAAAATGAGTTTTAAGCATTATCTAAATGAGTCGATTTATCAAAAATATATTAGTATACCTTAACACAAAACTAAGGATATATAAAATGTAGGAAACGGACTTATAACGACCAAGATATACTTATTTGAATTACGACGATCACAACTATTTTTTTTCTTCAACACTAATATTTAATATTCACCATTTGCGACTAAGCTTCGCAAGGTTACTTAGTCATTTTCATGAGTTGTTAAAGTATATTATTTTACGGACGAAAAATTATAAATTCTTGTTTTACTTCTAAACGGCTATCGTAGGATATCATTTCAACGTAAGTACTTGTAAAGTAATTTATAACTTGATAAGACGTTATAAACTTATTTTCGACGATAAACTTTGTTTTCAAATGCACAAGTGGTATGGATATCATATGAGTTTGCATGCACAACATTGTTTCATGACTTATATTAGAGCATATCATTCATATTAGGTTGCGGATAGAGATTGCACCTCATTTCTGTGTATCCACTTTATCATCATAATTATTGCATCAGGTGAGTATTCACAATCCCCTTTTTACCGTTTTTACTATATTTTGGGGCGAAATGCATGAACCATACTTGAACTAAATTGATTTCTATTTTATGAACTCTTTTGACTTGAACCTTTGAATTTGAATCAAACCCTTGAACTTAATTACGAAATTATGACTTGTTTGAACTTATTGAACCGTATGTGCTATGACCTAAAAGTCTCCCTATGTGAACGGAGCAATACCAATTCTCGCCTTATTGGTGGAGTGTGCAAAGTCTCCCTATGTTAACGGAGCAATACCAAGTCTCGCCTTATTGGTGGAGCGTGCAAATTCTCCCATGTTCGGAGTGTTCTTAATTGTATATAATAGTTGTATAATGTACCGTTCGTACATTCGCATTGTTAGTCTCCTATTAGTAGGTAGTATGGATAGCGCTATTAGAGGTCGACCAACCTCTCGTTCACTATGTTACGGGACGCATATTATTTATTCTAGGGGCTTTGCCTGGCATACATTATTATATACATGGTGCTATATTGTGAACTATTATGATAACGTATACTTGACTACTAGACACACTATATTTAGTGCAATGGGTTGTGAACACATAGGTTGCAAGTTTTGTATTGGTGGAACTTGGAACTAAGTGGATTTACAATGCCTTTGCTTTGTGGACTATTCTCGATGACCGAGACCTTTGACCCTCTCTCTTAAGAGTTTTCATATTATATAAAACGTGTGTACTCACCAACTATTTTCATAGTTGACCCGTTTTCTCTCATGCATTTCAGGTGATCGTTAGTAAGCTTTTCCTCAAGGTCTTTGCATAATGAAGTTTTCACATGTCACTACTAATCATTATTTAATAAAACGCAATCTTTTGGGATCTAAAATTTATATTATATTTGCCGATGTCGGCTAAACTGGTATTGTAATGATGTATCTTTTCTTTGAATCTTAAACGTTGGTATGTTCTATTATCATATGCTTGTGTTCCTTTCCTGTTACACCTCACGTTTCTGCCTTCGGCGGGGTGTGACAGACTTGACCACTGCGATTTGATCAAGAAAACTGAGTTTTGACTTTTACGGTTTGACTACTTGCGATTTGACCACTTGTGGCTTGACCAAAGTTGACTTTTTACGTCAAAAACTTCAAATGGCCATAACTTTTGAACCGTAACTCCGTTTTTAGCGAAATACCTGTCAAAACAACCGGAACAGCCTGAATATTGGGAGGTTTCACCACAAATTTGTGAAACGAATTTTTCGAGGCCCAAATCATCTTCGAAAGGAAGTTATTGAGGTTTTAAGTTTTTAGACCTAAATTTCACCGTAAAAACGTTCATCAACCAAACAACATCTCAGCTAATTTTAAAAACAATCATAAGTCCTAACACATAATAGTCTATCATTGTGTCGATCCATCAGTCATCTTAACACGTTCTATTGGTCATTGCTTAACGATTTCTTCTCAATATTGTAAAATCCCGTGAAAGATTCTATTTCTCGGTTTAAATCATAGATTTGTAAAATACCATGCACGTCAACATCATGCCTAACGATTCTGATTCAGTTGTCTCTAAGATACTCAGTTTATACGACGTGATCAATGAACAGAAGATATCCAACAATGTACAACAGACTAACGTGTTTGAGTCGGATAATGCTAATATGGAATCTTCATGCTCAAAGTCACAAGAAAGAGAGGAGCACCAGCCACAAACTGTGCATGTTAATGCAAAGGAAAGCTCCATGGAAGCTTCTGATGTACCCAAGAGAGAGATGCACCAACCACAACATGTGCACGCCAATGCAAAGGAAAGCTGCATGGAAGCTTCTCTTGTACCTAGTTGTGCATCTTCTGCTGAAATGATGATTATGTGTTGCATGATTACACTGCATATATCCCTGATGACTCATTGACCACTATGCTTAACATATATAAGGATCAAGTTGCCATCTATGAACATCGTGCTAAATTTGAATTGACTACCCGTGAGTAGGAGATGGATAACGAAATGCGTACACTTATCAGAAAAAGTAATTTTAGGGAAGAAACATTAAAACAAGGGTTAAATTCCTTACAAGAAAAACTTAATAAAACTATTAAGCAAAAGCAAGAACTTCAAGAAAATGTAAAAGTGCTTAAACAAGAATTTAATGCTAAGGAATCAAAACTTTTAAATGATTTTTCCAACCTAAAAACTTTGAAGAACAAACTTGAAAACAAGTTGTACGTACAAGGGAACACCATTCATACTGCTCACATGATCACTAAGCATAGAGTATTAAGCGATGAGCATAGTATTGGCCTTGTAGAGGAACCCAATCCTGAGTATGGTAAGAAAGCAAAAGCTGCTCAAAAGGTGATTTATGATGGTAATGAAATCCTTAAGCCTAAACAGAAGCCTAGTTGTTTAGAGAACACTGATGAGGACATAGAACTTGAAAATGCCTCTAGAGAGAAAATGGAAAAGAAACTAAAAGATCCTTGGTGTATAGATCATAATATAGTGTTCAAAACTCCCAATTACACTAAGGAAAGTTGGATTGCCTTGAACAAGTTTAGACCTCAAACTCAATTAACCCCTGATCAAGTGTTTTGGAAATTAGATATAGAAAAGAAAAAGGCAGAAGAACTTGTTGAAAAGAATCATCCCCTTAGGAAATCGCCTCCAGCTACTGTGTATGCTCCAAATACACCAATGCATTTAGTGCCTAGAACTCTTCCCACTCAAAGCAAAACCTTGATCAGCTTATACGTAGTTTACCAACTATTCGTTGATTTTGAGAAAACATGTAAGAAGAGAATCACTCCAACGGGAATTACTGAAGGGGAAAGGGGTTTTGAGCAAACAAAATAATGCTATTTAACAGAGGTCATTCCATTCTTTAAACAACTAAAAGAACAATTTGAGAGTATGCAAAAGGCCATAGATACAGAAGTTAAAGAAATGAAAAGAATGTTTAATGAGATGGAAAATGAGGTTAAAATGAATGAATGTGAGCTTAAGAACAATGAGATTGAGAGGAAGAATATTCACATCCTTAATGATAATTTGATTTCTAGATGTATTTCTCAAGACGTGTTATATACTGTTACGAATTATTCCATTACTGCTTCTCAATTTAATGAATTGTCTATTGCTTTGAAAGTTTCCCAAGATCATATCGTTGAGCTTGAAACCAAAAATTCAAAATTTCATTATAAAATCGAAAATGATGATCATGATAAAATGGTCAGGAATTTTTCTAAATTGGAAGTTGAATATCTTGATTTATAATTAAAATATCAACATCTTAAAGAAAGTGTTAAAACCTCAAATGCCAATACATCTTCGGATGCTCCTGAGTTTGATGAAAATTTTGAAATAAACAAACGTGATTAACATATTCGAGCTCATTGCAACACGATCCGAAAGTTGAAAGCTCAAATTTCCCAATTGAAGGGAAATAGGAGTGAAGTGGCTGGCACTCAGATACCTCCGCCTTTAGATTCTCATAATTTCCAACTTCAAAACGCCATCAATAAATTGTAAAAAGAAAATGAATGCTTTCAAGCTGAAATTTCAAAGGTTAAATTGCAAAACAAAGAGTTATGTGATTCGGTCAAGGTTAATCATGATAAACACATTGAAAAGATAACTTTTGCTTAACGAAATTGAGAATCAAGCGTATGGTAAAAGGAAAAGTCTGATTCCCACTTGCAAATATTCTGCTCCAAAGGTTTTGCTTGTAATAATTATGTTATTGATGTGTTGTATATTCCCCCTCCTCTTAGGAATAATGAGCTTTCATATCAAGCCTATCTCTCGTACCTTAAGGATAGTTTAGAGAGTCTCTGTGAGATCGTCGAAGATGATAGAATAGAAAAACCACTGATAGTGCTATTTCCTATGCCTGCATGAATGCCAAACGATCTCAAGAACTCTTAGAATATGTCATTACCACATGTCCTAAAAGCGGTACTAGGCGAGATAGAATAGTTTTACCCACTTCAATTCCTAAAGTCAAGCATGTTACCTTTGATGTGCCTCTGGAAGACTCGAACCCAACACTTCTAGACTGGAAAATCAAATGGTAGTAAAACAAACTAAGGTTTCCATCATCACTTCTACATATATTAAAATTGACACTAAATTTAGCGGGTCAAAACCTAGAAGCAATACAAAGAAGGATAGGATTACGCAAACTAAAAGTGATCATGAGAAGGAAGTGAAAGAACACCATAGGGGCAACAAGTTTGACTTGAACAAAAAGAATCGTTTTGGTTCTAGTATTAACCCTAAGCTTACTGAAATTAATTCGAAGTCTTATGCTGTCTGCAATACATGTAAAGAATGTCTATTTTCCGGTAATCATGATAAATGTGTGGTGTTATTTCTGAGGTCTAAGAATCAAAACCCAGTTAAGAAAGTTTGGAAAGCGAAACAGATTAAGCAATCCTGAAAACCTATAGGGAAGGTTTTTACCAATGTAGGATTTCAGTGGAAGCCCACAGGTCGAATATTCACGCATGGCAAACCTTGCCCCTTAACTAGATCCACTATGCCTAGAGTAGTGCCTGTTAAGGTTTGGAAGCCAACTGGTAGAATAATCTCATTCACACAATGCTCTTTGACTAAGTCTGATGCTTCTACTAGTTTATCTCCTAGTGATAATGCCATAGCACCTAGGGTTTCTGCTGATTCAAATATTGTTTGCGCTAACCAAAAGGAACCTATTTTCATTTGGGGATCCAATGTTTTCAAATTTCCACCTTTGTCTTTGTTCCAATGCGGTCGTATAAATCATCCATTGGTACTTGGATTAAAATTGCTCTAAAGCAGATGAGGGAAATGACAATGAAGTCTGTTCACATTAGTTCGAGCCTCGTACTTCATCATTATGGCGTCTCTGAGATAACACTTTAGGCCCGTTCCTCAAAGAAAAGAAAGGCGTATAATTTAGTGCGTTTTATCTTGATTCTGAGAAATTCTCTCAAGAATGACCATTGTCATCTACATTCTCATCTACATTCTCATATACATTCAGTCATCAAGTGGATCTACGTTCATTGGAGTAGACTCTTATTCACTTGTTCAAACAAAAAATGGCAACTTTAGATGCAATTTTTGAGGGGGAAAAGTGTGAATAAAATGACAGTTATCAAATGGATCTACTTATCGGTGACTGTATTCCTATTCACTTGCTCAAATAAAAAATGGCATTGGCAACATCGGATGCAATTTTTAGGGGGAGAAGTGGATCTACATGTTGATGGATGTTTGTATAATGGCCATACGCCTAATGTTCCACTTAATAAGGATAACTGTGAGTTATTGTTTGGGATTTAGTGTTTCAATCTATGTTTGATGAATACTTCCAACCTTCAACGAATGTTGATCATCCAGTTCCTGAAGCTCCTGCGCCGGTTCCTGCTAATTCAACTGATTCTCCATCTAAGAAGTACAACTCAGACTACTCGAGAAACCCAATCTCCAGCTATTCCTCAAGGCGTTGATAATGACTATCGTAATATTGCAGTTGCACTATTGAATAATGATCCGCTCTTTGGTATTCCTTTGCTAAATCTTCACGGATTATTGTTCATGAATAATGATCCGCTCTTTGGTATTCCTTTGCCAAATCTTCACGGATTATAGTTCTTCTCAATGCACGCTATAAATCAACCACATGAACATTAAGGAAAATGACTACCTCATCTCTCAAGAAATTATTGGTGAATCTTCGGATCGGTCTCTACATGTATACCTTTAGGAAGAATGCGTTAATGTTGAGGAATCATTTGTTACGGTTCATTCGGTGGGTCAATGTACATCCGATTGTATGTTTATTCACGTGTTGGGCATTTGACACAAGTTGATTACTTGAGTTATTCATTTATCACTTATTTGAGATTGAAGTAACGACTTTCACAAAGGCGTGTTCTTATTTGATAACTTGCTCGGGCTTAAGAATTTGAGTTGAAGACTTGGTTTATCTAGTTACCATGTCACCCAAAATATAGATCAATAAGGGTAATGGATGGTTGAAGACCATTTTAAATTACTTCACATGTATTTACATTGTTAACTATCACTATTAGGAGTTATTGAAATTTCCATGAAAATGACAAAAGTAGGTACTTGTATCCAAAATATTGTTTAAGGATGGTTTTCGCAAAGTTTAAGTGACCGTATTTTATTCATTGCAACTCCGCTAGACAAACGGTGGACATTTTGGAAAATATACTTGGCGAACTAAATTTTATTAGAAGACATCACGTTATAAAAAGTATTGCGTCAATGTAAAAAAACGACCTTCAACTTGGTCACTTGTTGCCGTAATATTTGTCTAAATAGAAATATAATAGTTTTTGCTTATATAATAAAGTTACGGCAACTTTATTAAATCACGTATAATTTAATCGTTACAAGTCCGTTTTCTACGTTTTATATGTCCTCGGAATCGTAATAATATATACTAATATATTTTTGATAAGTCGACACAATTTATAACGCTTTAAGACTCATTTTGACTCGTAAAAGTCAAGATTACATGTCAATTTTCTGTACTAAATATTTTTCGTCGTCCAACTTGAAAAATTCATAACTTCTTCGTTATAACTCCGTTTAACTGCATTCAAGCCGCCACGGTTTCGCTTTTAAGGTATATTTTCTAAATATCTAGGCCAAAAATTTTGTTCACCGTCGGATTTTCGAATTTCTCGCCAAGCCTATTCTAACCCATTCAAAACAACTCGAAGAGGGTGTCGGTGTGGATAATCTCAAGAGGTGTTAATGTCTTATACTTTGTTTGAGTAGTGAGTACTTAGAGATTTGCTTGAAGCATAGATTCTCGACACCGTTCTTCCATCATTAAGTGCAAGCTTAAGATACAAATGTGGGGAATTTGACTTCAGTTTCAAGTTTGGTATATCAGGTTTTCTTCATTAGTGGTCACTTCAAATTGTCTACATATGGGTTGATAAATATAGTCAGAGAGAGTTTATGTAGCAGTTGATTCTCACAGGATTCATTTGAGCTAATTTTGTTCTTCTCTATTTCAAGAATATTTAGTATGTATAATGTGTTGCTGATTCTGAGGTATCAAAACCAGCAACGGGGAAGGAGACATACATCTAAACACACAACGAGTACATGTGATGAACTTAATACTTCTTCTCAGTTGAAGTAATCCCGGGAAAGACAAATGTCATAACTGCAGAGAAACTCAGTGTTTAACTCGTAGCATTTGGTGTATTATTCCAACTATTTGGGGGAAGGATGTATTATTCCAACCATTTGGGGAAGAATATATTATTCCAACTACTTGGGGAAGGATGTATTATTCCAACCATTTGGGGAAGTGGTCCTTTGGATACTTTTGGTATGTGTTAGCTCACTATCGGTGGGAAGAAATATGAGAAGAATATTTGGAGCATGAGATGATATTGCTTATCGACATCTTCTATATGATTTATGGTAGTGCTTCCGGTTATTGCTTCATGTACACAATGCAATGATGATTCCGATGAGATCGCAACCATCAGGGGAGAGATATGTGTACATTAGGGATGCACAACATGTTCACTTGATCGAGCTAATTTAGTTATTCCAGAGTTGACATCCGCAGAGATGATCAGTGACTCAACATGTTACATGGATGTCATCGTATCTACTCTTGATGGGTACATATGTACATTATGGGCTGATTGGTTGTATGTAAGATAACTGGAATGCATTTGGTAAAATGAAGATGTTGATATATTGTTCTCCCGAATAGACAATAGTTCTAACTCGAAGAGTAATGTGTACATCGGGGACGCACAACAGGATAATGTGATCGGGCTTAATCATTTATTCCGGGTTTGATAACCGCAGAGATGATCCGTGTTAACTTGTTACTTTGTTGTTATCGTCTTCTTCGGGTTCTTGAGCTTTATACAATTAGACTGTTTGCTTCACTTCATCTTTTGGGGGAAATGGTCTTAATTCGAAGATTGTCGGTTTGGGGGGAAGCTACCAAAGATTCACATTGAGAAGGCTCATGTTCAGACGATTTTCTTAGAAGCCTCAAATGCTTTGGTGGTGAAAGTTTAAGAGATGTTGATTTCTTTCTTCTACAACGTGTTGAATGATATCCTTATCTCGGTACTCATTTCATCATCCTCTTAAACTAAATTATCCTTTTTTCTTCTTAAATTATCTTCTTTGTAAATATTTTATCAAAAAGCAAAATACAAAAATATAAAACCAACAAAAAGAAAATAGAAAAATATAAAATCTTCAAAAATCCATAAAAACTTGAAAAATTCAGAAAATACAAAAATTAGGTTTTTCCAAGGCATGTCTTCTAGCATCGATAACATCTACGATCTTAGAAATGTCATTCAATAATGGCATGGGACTTTAGATGAAATTCAAACAGAAGTTCAAATGTTTTTCAAAACATGCCTTAATCAATCAAATGGCTTACTGTCATCTCTGACAGTAACCCGGGCTTCAAATATAGGTTTTTTGTCATTTTAGGCAGTAACCCGTTTTTTTAAAAGAAAGAACAGAGCCATGCTTAATCTACTTTTGAAACCTCATGCTCTGATTCTAAAGACAAAAGTTCATAAGGAAAATTTGTCGCCAAAAAGATAAATGTTTCCTCACAAATAGTTTTCCTTCTAAATATTCTTCTGAAAAATATTTTTCATCTAATGAAAACTAAATTGCTTTGAAAATAACTCGGACTTAATTTTGAAAATCATCTGGACGTATCATTTGTCAAAATATCTATCACTCAATCAACAACTTTGGTCATTGATTGAGGGGGAGAATGATTTCAATCAAAACAAAAGGTTATTTTCAAACAATTGCCACGTAAACGAGCAAGGTATACATTTGGATAATCAAAAGGAACATTTTTTGTACAATTGGATCCAGACCAAGGCTAATATTGTGTTTTCATAAGATACCTAAACATGTTTGATCATTGGAGTTTAAAGTCTCAAAATCTTATCCTTATCAGTTAAATGTTTAAAAAGCAAGTCACGGTCTCCTCAAAACCTTTCAAAAATAATTTAAATTAATTGAGATCACAAATCTCAAAGGATTTGAAAATTGTGATCGGGGGAGATTTTGTGATTTAAATTGGATATAAACTGATAATTCGATAAGTGGTTTTAGAAATATAATATCAAGCAATCCTCACTACATGTGCCAAACGATTTCAAATTTTCCATGCACATGTTAAGGGGGAGCATTTATCTTAAACCAATAAAGATTGAAACATAATTGATTTATCTCAAAGTGCGGGTTTTCTCTAATATGTGCAAAACATTTTCGAATATCGATGCACACATTGAGGGGGAGCAATCATAAGAAAACCTCATCCTTCCCAAAATATATCATCCAAAGTACTAAAAATACAAGATTTGATCGGGAAGTGATGATGATCATTTTTAGAAAATTTTAATCAAAGATTGGATCTTTCATTCTCAATCTAAGATTTCAAAAGTCCTCTTACCTTCATGTGCTAAAATAATTTCTAACACTTGAAGCACATGTTGAAGGGGAGCATTTCTAAAATATCAAAAACAATTAAGGTACAAAACTCTTTGATTTTATATCACAAGTACCTTGATTGATTTTCAAATGGTTTTCAATTGGTTTCGAGGCAGAATGAACAATACCAAAAGACCGACCAATTTATTTTATGCATGGAGATATAAGGATGGTTAGGTTAGGTATTCGTTCCCACGATCCCACCAGAGCCGGATGGATCTACCCAGGGACAATCCACTAGATAGTGTAGAAGTCCTTAGGTATGATGAAAAAAGGAGAAAAATGAGAATATGGGAAGAGTGCAGACTGAGATTAAGCTAGAACTGGAATAAACCCAACAAGGTTCTAGTAATGAAGTCTTAGTAAGCATTGAAGGGGTTGAAAAATGAAATAGAATTGAATGAGAAAAGGGTGAAAAGAAATATCGCTCCATTAATTCAACCTTAGGGTAGAAACCGAGTTCAATTCATATGCTACTGGTGGTTACCAAGGTGACGTTGATATTGAAGACAAGACGTCATGGACCCAGTGAAGCACTGCACTAAACTTCCCAAGCTACTCAAGTTCCTCTTAAAAGGACTTGTCTCATTCTCACGGGGAACCTACATAATCTATCGACTTTCTTTTAGAGATTGAGTCTAGAGCCAAGAGATCATCAATAAATCTCATTAGGACACACAATTAATGAAGACTCGCAGTTTCACACAATGTGTAATGTGAGAATATATTTTAAGAGTCCTACGCATTATCCTTGTGGTATTGCCAGAACATCCGAGTGATATGTAAAATATTCACGATGAAGATGGAAATCCTTCTAGAGCCAACATCAAACAAGCTCTTGGTGGGTGACATGTGAGATCTTCTCGAAAGATCAAACTTGTGACAAGCGGATAGAAACGATGAGGCGATTCACTCTTGAATCAACCTTGGTCCGAAATGGATTGGTGATACCTTTGAAAACCGGTCGTGATGCTCAACAACTCTTTTCTTTAGCACATCGATTGTGTATTAAGTTTTCAAAAATTAAAAGGGTATTTATGATTGATAATTGATTTTCCATAAAACCTTCGTTGTATTCCAAAACCCTTTCTTTTAAGTAATACAAGATTTTTTCAAATCATTTTCATCAATCGGTGAATCTCAATTATTGGTTCACTCACTCCGTGTTGTCTTCTTTGAGGCGTTCGGTTTGAGAAAGGCTTGATTAGTCTGCGAAACCACGTCGAGGAGGTTCTTTGAAATTCTACCGATCACAAGCGGTACTTGTCTTCGATCAGCGAGGAACCGTGGTTCTTGCAACCGCATTCAACGAAAGTGATCAAAGACACCTTCGTGCACTTTATTGCTAATCGTTGTTTGCGGGGACACCCGACGGTTGCGGTACCGATCGAATTGAGGAGTCAATCTATAACCGCATGCTCACACAAAGACACTCACATCTAAAGAAATCATGATAAGTGCACATCTTCATAAGCGGCTCGATATTTTCAAGCGATGCTTCGCTTCTGTTGCTATAAATATCATGAATCAACAAAGCTTCCGCTACTCTGATGAGAAGATATCATGATCCAAAGATGTGAGCATGTCGGTCCAAAAGACACAACTTCACATAATGGCAATACAACAAAGGACGAGTCAGAGATTTGATGTGGCTGATGATCTCAAAGCTGGCTCAAAGAATCACCAACACGTGGATCAGTTAAAGACCTCCACTTGACTTACAATACATGCGTAACATGAAGAATCAAATACTACGAGCTACAAAGCAAAGAACTTAAACAAGAATTCAAGAACACCAAAATGTAATATTTGTTTGTAATTGAGGTGACCTCCCTTAGGGGGAGATTGTTAGGATTTAGAAAATCCGGTAGTTATACTCTCAGTCACCTCAAGTATATGTATTCGTTAGAAAGCTCGTAGTCGTAGTCATTTAGTATTAGTCAGTAGTTAGTTATGTAACACCGTGGAGGACGGACGGTCTTTACCCACTGTATGCCACGATCCACGCCCGTAGGAGGCGTTTATGTAAGAACCTATAAATACCCTTTGCTAGCAAGGAAAGGGTTGGAGCTTCATAATATATCATTTACTTTCTTTCACTAGAAGTTCCCAACTCTCTTCACTTTCTCTCTCTAAAACCTCATCTCATTCGAATTCATATGTGTTTGATTAAGTGTTTGTGAAAACCAATTTCTAACAATTATAATAAGAATAAACAATGTTGACGTTGTTGAAGCTTAGAGTCCCTGTTGTCTAGATACTGAGGATGACTTAAGATAATAGTTTGATTTGAAATTGTGTATTGAACAAGGTGATGTTACTAATGTCTTGGTGTCTCAAACCGACAACAATGTTTTGGCAATATCTGTGTATGTTATATTGTGTAAATAACAATAAAGAAATGAAACATTCATATCTTGATGTTTAAGCTGTTGGTGGGTTATGTAGGCCAATAGGTAATCGAAAGACTTGTAATGGAAAGTGGGTTATTATTGTTTTGTTATAATATTTCATTCAAGTATATGCATAGATGCGCATCTTAAATGTAATGGAAAGTGATTGTACACCATATTTTTAGGTAGAAGCTATAATACAAAACTAATGGTTTTGTCAAAATTGTTATGTTGTTGTAATGAATTTTATCTTTTCATAATTGTGTTTTCTTAGTTTGGTAGTTTGGCACTGTTGTGATAGTGTTTATGAAATTAGAAAGCCAGAAATATAAGAGGAATATGGGTGTTTGATTGAGGTGGCCAGAAAAATTGATGACCGAAAATAATGATGGTGGGACTTGGGTGTTTATGGTGAGGAGATGAAAAAGGGTAATGATGGGTCACATTAAAAAAAAAAAAAATGACATGCACATGAGGATGTTTAACGGTCAAAACTGACGCTCTTTGATCAAAGGATCGTGAATATTAAGGGTTTCGGAGTTAAGGACTATCTATGCAAAAAAAAGTCAAATGGCTAAAAACGTGAGTCAACACAAACGACAAGACCATATTTGTAATTTACTTAAAAAAAAGTACTTTAGATCCCCTTTGTAGTTGCGAATTTCGTTATAACTTGTTTCATGCCACAATCCACTTGCAACCACTGAAAACATCATGTCATCATCATCAAAACACAAACTGACAATCTGCATAGGGGACATCCATGGACACATAACCAAGCTCCAAAAACTCTGGACAAATTTAGAAACCTTAATCCCACGTCCAGATTTCCAAACAGCCCACATCATCTTCCTTGGAGACTACTGTGACCGCGGCCCCAACACTCGCGACGTGCTAGATTTCTTAATATCCTTACCTTCTAACTACCCAGAACAAACCCATGTATTTTTGGCAGGAAACCATGACTTTGCATTTGCAGCATTTGTGGGAGCTCTTGATACGGTGCATGGGATGGAAATGAGTGAGACATGGGGTGAGTTTAGTATGAGTGAAGAGAGAGAAGGATGGTATAAGGATGTTGGATATGAGAAGATGCATTTGCAAGGGAGGAGATGGGGTGGTAAGATTAAAGTTAAATTTAATACTGCTAAAGGGATGGATTATAAAGGCTCTATTTATGATGCTGCTACTACTTTTGAATCTTATGGTGTTCCTCATGGTTCCCCTGGTATGTAATACTATGATTCTTTATGATTTGTTGGATGTGGGTTTAAAGGTTAGGGGGTGTTTGGGATTGCTTATTAATAATGGTTATTGCGCAACATATTAACAGTTTTGAGAGTGTCTGGATGGTTATTTTACAAAGCAGTGACCAAATAAGTAGTTTTGGGATGCAATTCCAAACACCCCTTATGGGATTGTTAGATTTGGATTTGAAGGCTAGGGTTCGTTTTCTTGTATAAGTGGTTTTGATTGATAGTGTTTGCATGTTTAATTTGTTTTTTTGAGTGAAATGAGCAGTTTTGAATAAAAAAGGGAATTTGGAAAGATGAAGGATTATTGACTTCAGTTAAGAACCTTGGACATTGGTTAGCATTACTAGAGGTGATTTGTATACCTAGCTATCTTTTAAAGTGTTCATTGTCCATGGGCAAACATCTGCAAATCTGTAACTCTTATAATATATACAGTGTTAATGCATTACAAATACTAAAGTTTTAGTAGAAAATCCCAAACACACCCTTATTGAAGTACCGTAGCTTTAAGTTTGAAGGTTAGGACTGGGTTTCTTGTATATGTTGTTTTGATAATGTTTGGATGCCTAATTGGTTATTAGCGAGTGAAATCAGCATATTTGAATAATAAACTGCTTGGTAAGCAATCTTAAGCATTCAATTGTTTGGAAATTAGATGAAGGATTATTGACTTTAGTTATGAACAATGGACATTGCATATGTATGACGGTAGGTGATCTGTACACCATTTTTTGAGCATAGTAACAAAATTAGTGAAGTCAAAAGTCATTGTTTAACCTCAAATAGTTAGAGAAGTAGTTTGGATAACAAATCCCAAACAGCCTCAAAAGTTAAAAGTGTATCAAAACTTTCAAGTCTTTACCAAGGATGGGTTTTGCTGTATTATTAAGTTGTTTTTAGGATTGGCTGTTGTAACTGCGCTTTTCTTCTTATTGGGTACATATACACCCACTTAAATAATCAGCTTAGAGTTGCTAATTCCAAACAGCTTATTCCAAAATGCTACCAAAGCAGCAGTTTTAAATGAGCAAAACCAAACACCTCTTGGAATGATGAAGGTTTCTTGACTTAAGCTATGAACTCGTGGACATTGCACATGTATGATAGGTGTGACCCTTAATTTTAGGCTAAACTTGATTTGGTTATTTGCCATTCTAGTTGTGGCAGAGGATGTGATGATAAGCATAGTCAGATCTATATGGTCCTGACCTGAGTGTACGTTCTATGTAAAATATGTTAATGGAATAACCATTATTTATATCTATACTACATAATACGGAGTAATGTATTTAGGACTTCCTATAAAAGGAAGTCTTAAAAATATAAGCTACACATGTTACTATAATTAGTAATTCATATAATTAAGAAAAGAAGCATAATGTACAACACTTTAACGCATATAATTTTCAGACGTACAAGACAAAAAGCATAGCGTACACCACTTTAAAATGCACATGTTAAAAAAAATAAAACACCACATTAATGCTATTTAATATAGTCAATTAATTAATTGATCAATAAATACAATTAATACAATTATTAAAACACTCCTAACATAATAAATACAAATTATCAAGCATATTGTACAACTAAATTAAACACAAATCCTACATTAGATGTCACTAATACAAATAATATTCAAGCCCGAACGGGCAACAACTCAAATGGGCTTGAGCCCGAACAGGCGCAGGCCAAACGGGCTCGAGCTCTAACGGCCACGGGCTAAACGAAATTCTTGAAATCCGTAAATTTATTGTCAAAAAGAACATAATAAACTAAAATACATGATTCACTTGAAAATTTTATTTCAGAGTACCTGCCGTCGCAACGTGCGGGTACCCTGCATTAAATGTCACTAATACAAATAATAAAGCACATTATACAAATATTAAAGCCCGAACGGGCAACGGGCAAAATGGGCTTGAGCCCGAACAGGCACGGGCCAAACGGGCTCGAGCCCGAACAGGCGCGGGCCAACGGGCTCGAGCCCGAACGGGCACGGGCTAAATGAAATTCTTGATATCCGTAAATTTATTGTCAAAAAACATAATAAACTAAAATACATGATTCACCGGAAAAATTTATTTCAGGGTACCCGCTGCCGCAACGCTCGGGTACCCTGCTAGTTCATTAGAATGAAGCCATGGTTGGTTTACTATCGGTATTAAACATATTATCAGATTCTGAGTTTGACTATTCAATTTTCAATTACAAAGGTTCAAAATGCACATCCAAACATCTAATAAACGCTTATCAATGTTGAAAATTAAAATGTCACAATCTAACTTCCAGAAGACAAAATGTGTTTAACATATTGCCATAAGGGTTTTTGCAGATTTAATGAAAGCAGTTCCAGATGAACATAAGAAGTTTCTTGCTGATTTAGTATGGATCCATGAAGAGGTTAGATATTCTTTCATAAGATATATTGTTCTTACGATTACTCGTATGCTTGCATCTTAGCTTATAATAATTTTCATTAGGATAATGTGTTGATAGAGACAGACAATGGACTTCAGTCATGTAAATTGATCGCGGTTCATGGTGGGTTGGAGAGAGGGAAAGATGTTGAAGAGCAGATCAAATATTTGAAAGCCAAGGACACCAGGATCCCTAAGGTGGAGCCTCTTAGCGGTAGAAAGAGTGTGTGGGACATCCCCGAGGTTGATCTCTCACTTGAACTCTTATATTTTATGCATATGCGAAATATTCATTTGTCCCTTACAGAGTCCACTTTTGACTTTAATACGTTATAACCTAAACACATTTGACCTGTTGAATATAGATTATCATTTGGATAATTAGATTGTTATTTGAGGTCGTAATCATTAGTTTTGACTTTTATGTGTTTGGATAAACAGATTATGAGACGATTCTGGTTTTCTACTTATATTGGACTGTGATCATCAGTCTAGGATTAATATATGGAAACTAACTATTGAGAATATTTTATAAATCTAAATGTTCTTAGTTTTAAGAAATTGATTATCTAGTCCATAAGCAGCAGTTAAATGAAAATGCACCTCCAAACACTACCTAAGTTTCCTTTGCTATTACTTCGCATATAACTTAGAAAAGAAGATAAAGCTTGCATCACATTGTTGGTTACATTGACAAATTTTAGGAATTGACAAAAACCCCGACGATTGTGGTAAGCGGTCACCATGGAAAGCTTCACATGGACGGTCTGAGACTAATTATTGACGAAGGTGGTGGATATGAAGAAAAACCGATAGCTGCCATTGTGCTCCCTTCAAAGACCATTGTCCGCGACACTGATAAATTGGCAGGATGATTACCCATTTGAGGTATATTGCTTTTCCTTGTCAAAGCATAATGCCCTAAGAATAAATCACCATATATTTTGTAGAAATTAGACATGAATCAAACCATGTATATTCATATTTACAAGAATGAATCTCTTTTCTGCTTATAATCGAGAAGTGTCCTTGTTTCAACATCGTGATTGCAAGACTCGTTGCTTTAACTCAGGGACCAAGATTCAAGATTGTATATGGAATAAAAATGTTCATCTTTATGCAATAAAATTAAGTGTTAGAGAATGATGCACACAAGCATTCATTTGTTGGTCGTTGAAGCCCCTCTCAATTCCTAAACCTTAGTACTACATTATACAACTTCTATCTATCGAACGCTGTCCGCTGTGGATTAAAGATAGTGAGTTTGACTCACATATGAATTTGTCTGTTTGAATTATGTTTTATCTTTCCTGCGTCAAAGAGGTAATGGCATACAGAATTAACAATATGAGAAATGGGTCAAACATGTTAAATGGGTTGAAAACCGCAGAAGTGTATCTTTTAAGAATTAAACCTTCTATTTCATGTCATATAAATAATACAGTTTAATTCAAACTTTACAAAAAAGAAAAAATTTCTCACATTTGTTTTGACCTATTACTTAACCTCCTAAATGGCCTAGTATATACAAGGCTCTCTTGATGATTTTGTGCAAACATGACAAGAACACTTAAGTTTTGCATTACCCAAATTGGGTTAAATAAATTTCCGTAAGGCTGGTCATTATGGCCGATTGAATGATCAATCATATTGGTCGCCATTAGAGGACGCGTCCCCCCTCGACAAGTACCAAGCACGACGCGGCCCCCCAAGCCATTTTGCTTCATTCGATCGTATAAGCGTCTGAACTTTGTAATTGGTTTGTGAGTGTTTTTTTGATTTATTAATTTTTGTGAGATATGCATTTGTTTGTGACTAAGGTCGTCTTACTACGGCCTCAAGGTCATGTGTTTAATTTAAAAAAAGGACCTGACGTGATGCTGCTGAGATGGTAAAAAGACACCATAACTACTAGAAATCATCCGATGCCTAGATAAGAGCGGAGGGTGTGGGCTCTTCGTGGCTCGCCGTGAGCTGACCTGGATGCTCGCCGTCGCTCGCCACCATACCGCCATAGCTCGCCGTGGCTCTTCGTTGGGAGGTTCTTCGTGGTGACGACGAGATTCAATCTCTGACAAAAAGGTTTTATTTGTGTTATTTGATTTGTGTGTAGTGTGTGTAGTAGTGTGCCACAAATGAAGAGGTTAAGGTTTGTTATGAGGAATGAGGGGTTTGTTTTTGAATAGCCTCAAACTAATTATCTAATGCTAAAAGGTAAGAGTTTGATCAAGTTTATCATTCCATCTTTATTTAAAGTTCGGGAAATGGGAAATGCTAAACATAGTATTAAGGGTTACGAATAAAACATTAGAACATGAATTGTATGTTTGAACCTTAATATTAAATCACCCGCCTTTGCATATAACTACTCTCAACCGACCTAATATAAAGTCAATTTTGTATCTTTTTAACTTAATGAGTTAATGCTACAAATAGCAAAATCTCTAAGGTTATTATCACAAATTTTTAATAATAACATTAACCAATTACTCATAAGTAAAATTGTCATTTTCTAAAACTAGATGTAAAATTGCCAACTATTTTTTATTTTCTGAAAAATAACTATGATATTTTATTTATATTTCAGAACCAAAAAGGAGTATGAAAATGAAATAAATGAAATGAGAAAAGAATATCCTAGAATATACAACTTTACAAAAAACATTGATGAAAGGCAACAAACTTTTTGTACCTCTCATATCTAATCTCCAAAGTAGTTAATCACAACCTTCCACCCACGTCATGGGCCATATTTTCAACGGTCCACGTAAACCCATAATGGGCCCCACATTGCATGCAATACACCAAAACCATCATCTTTCATTTCACATGCTGATGCTTCTTCTTCAGTTAATTGTTCACGCTTCTCTTGGCGCCTTGAACTCTGTGTAGATCTCATATAATCTTCTTCTTCATTGTTATTAATTTATAAAGTTTCTATAAAAAAATATTTATAAAAAAAGATGGTGTATAGTATTCCTGGGATTAGATTGCATGTTCTTCCTTCATCAAATTTTCATTGTGGGAGTGATCGGAGAAGTGTTGTTGTTGCTGCTTCTAGTTCTAGTAATTTCTCATTCTTGTTGCGGAAGAACTCATTAGCTAGTAAGTTTTTACTATCTTTTATTTTTGTGCTATATATTAAATGTTGGATTTTATATGTTTTGCTTATATATGTTGATGTGGGTATTTAGTTTTATATTTGGCAGTTGTGAATCAGTGTGCTTATGTTTTAATTATGTTGAAATTAGTGATGAAGCAGTAATATGGTATGATCAGCCAGTGTTTCTAGTCAAATCTCATTCAATTAGGCACTGACATTGCTTTCTAAAATGTTAATTAACAATTGGGGCCACATTAGAGTAAAGTAAAGTAACTCTCAATACCGTCTTCCACTGTGTAATTGGGGGTGAGATGTACACAGCCCTACCCCTACCAAAGGTAGAGACGCTGCGTCCAGTTCTACCAAAGGTAGAAAAGGACCTCCAGCCTTGCAAGGTGTAAGGATCGAACCCTTGACCTCTCCAGAGGCAAGAGTGTTAACCACTTTATCTAAGCCTTGCTATTTTATTGAGGTTACCCGGGGTGTTAACAATTGGGGCCACATTGTATTAGTATATCTGAAAAAGGGGTAAACGGATGAGGATCTCCCTATTGAGGTTACCCGGGGAGGGCGAGTTTTTGACTCAGATGTACGAGCGTGACCGTTTCCAAACCCTTTTAGTGGCCATCTCCAAGACGTTTACCTGGTGAGGCTGAACTAGAGACTTCTTGTGAGGACATTAGCACGCTTGACCACTAGGCCACATTGGCAGTGGTTTGTATTAGATATTCTAATATATTCAACTTATAAATGAGGTTTAACAAGTTGGGCTATAAATGATGAACTGTTTAACATATTGAACATTGAGACGGGAGTTACATATACCTGTTAATTGTCTTGTGGTGTTTGGGGCTTCGGTTTTTATTGGTTCCAATTGGTAGTGTCACTAGACTGTTACTCATCTAATTCGGTACTTCTGTAGGGAAGTTTTTAGCTGGACGGTCAGCGTATGAGTCCGAATCCCCATCTTTTGTAGTTTCCGCAACAGAGAAAGGGCAAGTTCTTGCCCCTGGTGATGGTTCTTCTTCAACAGACCAATTGGAATCTGTTGACGCAGATACCGAAGATTCTAATGTACGTTAATCGGTTAATATACCTGACTTTGACTTTTGATTATTGTGTAGGGGCCGTATGAAGGTATGACTAGTCCTTATTCGTAGGCAGTTTAATCACGTAATTTGACCATATAAGAATGTAATTATGTGCTTCTTGCATAACCTGTTTACCTGCATTTACACACAAACTAAACAGAAATAGATGGTCCGGTTGACAATGTACTTGTGTATATGTTTTTCTGTCAAAGAACAGTTGCAAGCTGAATAGTTAGGTAGTGTTTGGTTTGGAGACGTGCTAGTCAAACCCTTGTTTCACTTTCATTCTCATTCCTGAAGCGTGACACCAATTTCAGTCTCTTGGCTAGAAAATTATGGTATTTGGATCTTAGGTACATAAGCCTTATCGAGAACAATGACAAGACTAGAGTATTATATGGATGTCATCACTGATTAGGATCCATGATTCTTGATTAAGCTATGTATTATCACCACAATATTTTATAAGGGATTCTGAAGAAAACATATTTTTATCTATTGATAACTTTTTACACTGCAAAATTCGTAGAATATCAAAGGAGATTGGATATAATGTCAAATTCGTTGTGAATACCAAAATTTTGTGTGAAATAGGTTAGGTGTTTTGCAAAGATTGTGTTGTTACAAATACGAATGATATGATTTACTTGTAGGCGGAACTAAACATGGAAATAAACTAACATGGCCTGTAGCTACATAATCTCCATCAACATTTCCCAAGTTAAAACATAAATAATTAAATTGCCCAATTAGTTTGAAAATTGTGAAGAAAACAATGACAACCAAGATTAATTATTGAAACTCGATCGAGCTTCTCCCCCTCCTAATTTCAGAAATTAAACAAGAACCATAACGTGGTTGAACTGACAACCTTATATGAGAGTAAAAAGAAGCTAAGCCATAATTTTAGAGGTTAAAAAGAAGATAATCAATCTAAGTTTCTTTGTTATAGTTGTTTCAGGTTATGAGAGTAAAAGATGGGATGAATTGATTAAAAAGTCGAGATGGAAAAGTGTGGGGTTGAGTAACTAGTCAAAAAACAGGTTCGGGTCAAATTAGGAAACTTTTAGTTCGGTAGAAACGTTCGGGATGACATTTTTATATCTAGATGGGCAATCTTGACCTTATTAGCTATACGTCGATTATCTGATTGTTACTATATCAAACAGCAAAATCAAATCCAAACAATATGATCCTGCAGCACGTTTTATTACAGCTGATTAACTGATTTGTAGTATTCTAAGTGCATAATCTAATTTTAAAACGCGGTCCCAAACATCCCCTTAAACAAAACCTTTTTGATACATGATTTAAGTAAATAGTTTTTGCTCAAAGTTTTGGCATGGTGCTTCTTGATTGTTGTTTCAGATATCACAGAGCGAATCAGATGAAGAACAACTTGATGACATGACTGAAAAGGATTTTGTTACTTCAGCGGTTCTGGTTGAAGATATTGCAGTTACAGAGGAAGAACCATCAGAAACTTTACCTGACATTAGCAAAGAAAGTGAGGCTATTAGACAAATATCCATTCCTCCTCCGGGAGCTGGACAGAGAATATACGAGATTGACCCCCTATTGACAAACCACCGTCAACATCTTGAGTACCGGTGAGATATATTTTAGCTTTTGAAGAATAGGACAATTGTTGAATGTGAAAGTGGGAAAACGGGTCACATTTTTATACGGGTCAGGTTGACCTGAAAAAAAACTTTCTTGCAAAATAGTCTTTCTGTAAGTGATTTATTGTCAACTATGGTTGCATATCTAATTTTACTTAATTGATATACAAACTTTCAACCTGCTTCCTTTTAAGCAGCTTTTTTAATATATTTGTTTGACCTGTTAGGGATTAGCCTGAATCGACTCATTGACACCTGCAACCGTAGGAGTTTGTATGAAGAATTAGTGTATTAATTTCACTTAAATTGTGGTACTTATAATGCTTTATCTCGTCATTCAAACTAACTACAGGTATTCACACTACAAGAAGATACGTGAGTCAATCGACAAGTATGAAGGCGGTTTGGAGGCGTTTTCTCGTGGGTATGAGAAGTTAGGTTTCACTCGCAGGTATTTCTGAGATAATGTTTAGTCTATTATATTATGGATGTAGTTATTCTAGTTAAAGCATATTATTATGAAATAAGATCCCGATGCTTTATTGCCATTTTATTTACATCTATTTTATTTCTAATTTGTAATTTATAGATACTCTATTGCCCTTTATATTCAAAAACGCAATCATTTACAATACATCAGACGTCCATGTTTTATTTCCATAGAGTTCTATTGTTGATAATTAATTATTTGGTGGCGACTCTAGTGTACTAATCTTCATGGGCTTTTTTCTTTTCACAGTGACACGGGTATCACCTACAGGGAATGGGCACCTGGAGCTAAGGTTTGTTATTGTCTCTTTTACGATTTGAACTAAGTTTCTTCTTTGATCGTCTAAAAATGAGCATGGTGGGTGGGTTGTGTAACGTGTCAAAATGGGCCAGATCGGGTCAGTTTACTTAATAACATTGTCTATCCTGTTGACATCTAACAAATAACATGTCTAATGATTACAAAGAAAAGAGACCTTGTTCCAGTTATAATTTAGTTGATTTGGTTAAATATTAGATTGTATGAACTATGGAAACTATTTGGGAAAAAATGTTACTATGTTTTTCATCTATATGATATGGGGTAGTAAAACATAAATTCTTGAAATTGTTTAGCTCATAATGGTGTTAATTAGATACACATTCATAATAATACATTTCTTAGACACCTACGTTATCTTTTCCTGAAGATTACATTGACTGACGCTATCTTTTTTGAACCATAGTCTGCTTCGCTAATTGGAGATTTTAACAACTGGAATCCAAATGCTGACGTTATGACCCGGGTATGTTGTTGACAGAATTGTCTTTTTCCTTGTCCGATTTGGTATATTATTGTGGCTATATATAATTACGTCTATCGATCCTAGATGGACTGCGAATATGATCACTTTCTACTCTTGAATGAGATGCCTGATAAAAGATACAATATGAATAATTTCATTTTTGAACTGTAACATTTTGGATATGACAATGTCAAATGTTGATGTCGGATAGTAATATATTTGAATCTCAAAGATTCTGAATTGACTTTATACTCTTTTGGGACAGAGGGAGTATAACTTGTAACTTGTATATCTTTTTGTATATGAACAGAATGAATTCGGTGTTTGGGAGATCTTTTTGCCGAACAATGCTGATAATTCTCCACCTATTCCTCATGGTTCTCGAGTGAAGGTAATGATCTCTCAAATATGACAAATTGAAATTCCTTGAACACGTAGTTGTAGAAAGGAAGATGGCATCACAAACTTATGGAGGCTAATGTTATAAACGAATGAAACCATACTTTTTATTTGTTGGTATGATTATGACATCCTTAACTTGACCCTGACATTGCAGATTCGTATGGATACTCCATCTGGCCTTAAAGACTCTATTCCTGCTTGGATCAAGTTTTCTGTACAGGCTCCTGGTGAGATTCCTTACAACGGAATATACTATGATCCCCCGGAAGAGGTACTTCTCTCTTTTTTTATTTCTTTCTTTTCTTCTCAAAAATCCATCTTTACTTTTTTTTTGGGTATTGGTACTTATGGTGAATTTATGAACAGGAAAAATACGTGTTTCAACATCCTCGGCCAAAGAAACCAAAATCTCTTAGGATCTATGAAGCACATGTGGGAATGAGTAGTACGGTGCGTATCTCCTCCTCTCATGATATATAACTGAAACTCAACTGTTTTCTTTAGTGTATATCTTGGTCAGAATTCATGGATCTGCAACTACACCTAACAAAATGTTTTTCTCCAATCAATGTTAACGGCATGTTATTACCACAGATAGTGATTATTTTAATCTGGTATAGGAACCAATGATCAACACCTACGCCAACTTTAGAGATGACGTCCTCTCTCGCATCAAAAAGCTTGGTTACAATGCTGTTCAGATCATGGCTATTCAAGAGCACTCCTATTACGCAAGCTTTGGGTAATTTCTCAATAGTCATTTGGATATGCATGTGTATTCATGTTTATGGTTATTGTTTATCTCTAAGCGATCAAATTAGACAAATTCAAGATAAAGCTTAAAATGATATGTGTCAAACAAGTTGACTTGCTTTTAGAAGTTAGACTATTGTTGCAATAATATAGCTTTTGCTATCTTTAATGGATTAAATGTATATCTACTTTTTAGAACTGGACCAGAAGTTCTTGTGGTCAAAACCAAACCGACCCATTTTGGGCCGTCATAAAATATTCCCGGTTTTGACTAGTAACACAATTCTCCCAATTTTGCCACCTCATAAGTTTATGAATCAACTGCATATTGGATCAATGAATGTTTATTGCATTCTTCCTCTATTTGTTGTTGCAATCGGTTTTTGTAATCTGTATATTTAATGTGATGCACTAGGTACCACGTGACAAATTTCTTTGCACCTAGCAGTCGTTGTGGTACTCCAGATGATCTTAAATCTATGATAGATAAAGCCCATGAGTTAGGCTTGGTCGTTCTCATGGATATTGTTCACAGGTAATTATTATTTGATTGCTACGTTATAGATATTTTTATGTCATTTTTTATCTGCTAAATACACACTCCTGTCACCATACCTATTAGGCTATCATGTTTATTCAAGTTTCTATCACTCTGTACTTAGTAGCACTTCTTCGTTTTTGGAAAAGTATATGGAACAAACTACTACTAGAGGTGGACAAATGGTGGGTTGGGACAAATAAATTTGGCTGAATTTTGCCTAAAAATAACACCTTGGAGAGATTTTCAATCCATGGGGCCCATTTAGCCAAATCCTATTATTTAAAAAGTTATACTCATTTGAGTTTGAAATGTTGCGAAGTTCTACTTCCACCTGTCACCACAAATTTCTTTAGTGCATGACAGCCTTTGATATGATGTTTTGCTTGAAATAAGATAAAAAATGAAACAAGAATTGGCAGCATCTGTTCCAAAAAATAAAAATGAACCATTTTTACATATTGTAATTACCTAAAATGTAATTAGTTGTGTGCAGCCATTCATCAAACAACACTTTAGATGGTTTAAATATGTTTGACGGGACGGATAGTCACTACTTTCACTCTGGAGAACGTGGTTATCATTGGATGTGGGATTCCCGCCTTTTCAACTATGGACATTGGGAGGTAACATAAATTTCTAAACTCAACTAATGGTGAAATTATTTCTCCAAATGGAAATTAATTTATGAATGTTGTCTCAGGTATTAAGATATCTTCTTTCAAATGCAAGATGGTGGTTGGATGAATATAAGTTTGATGGATTCAGATTTGATGGTGTGACCTCAATGATGTACACACATCATGGTTTACAAGTATGACGCGCATATTGTTTCTAATTATAAAAGTTGAACTATTTTGAGGTAGTTTACTCACCCTTTTACTGTTGAACCAATTTTTAATAAACAAGTTTTCTGTTTAGGTAGCCTTTACTGGAAACTACAGCGAGTATTTTGGTTTAGCAACTGATGTTGATGCTGTGGTTTATTTGATGTTGGTTAATGATCTTATGCACGGTTTATTTCCAGAGGTCATCTCTGTCGGTGAAGACGTATGTTCTTTTTTTACTTTACCAATTCTTTAGCTCATATATATTCAATGTTTTTCTTGAACTAATTAAATGCAGAGGTGGCACAATGAGTGAGTTGGGGTAATGGGTCAAACGGGGCTGATTTGGTTTTAGATAATTATTTGATGAGGAGCTTTGTTCTACAAGCAATCAAGTCCTTGTTTGGCAATTCTCACGTTTCTCTTTGTTTTTAAATTCCATTTATAGCGTAAATGTTGTTGCATTTTTGTTCGATAATGAAGTGGGGGATGTGTTGAGCAAGATTCCAGTGTTTCCATTAAAAAATTACTGAAAAATATAGAAATATAAGCTGTGGTATATTTGGCTTGTAATTGGTCATCTTAAAATGAAATTTCGAGATTTTTGGTTTTTCCTATTTTCTAGATAATAAATAGTTGGTAATCTACATATATTTTATGACGTGCAGGTGAGTGGAATGCCAACATTCTGCATTCCTGTGCAAGATGGTGGTGTGGGATTCGACTACCGTTTGCATATGGCTGTTGCTGATAAGTGGATTGAGCTTCTCAAGTATGTAATTTCAAGTCCTTCAAAGCTATTTCCTTATGCATGACATGTTTCCTATAAGCATATTTATACATGTTGATCCGGTAAGGCAATAATTGTTTCATGGTGCGTGGGGGATGGAAGTAAAAGCAGAGTATTTATTAGTCATGGTAAATCAAATGAGAATAAGGTCTACTAAAACTGAAGTTAGCATACATATAAGATGACATATCATAGCGGGTGTTTGAATGTATGTTTTAAATAATTATATACAACTAAAGGGATATCGGGATGTGCTTTCTAAAAGTGATTATGTGGTTTTGAATAATCAACTCCATTAAACTGATAACTGATTGTAGGGGATATAGATAAGTAGCTAAATGAGTTAGCAAATCTTCAAGAAACAACAACATAGAAACAGGGTAGTTTTGGGACAATTTCCTTACTTAATTTCCACTAAAACGAATTATGAATAAATACTTGAACAATTGACACCACTAGCCTAAGCTTTAGGAGTACTCTTTCAAACATGGCAAATAAAAGGGAAATGGGAAACGTAAGTAAACTAGTTAATGCAATTGTGGTGTTGCCCACTTTATTCTTCTATAGTCATCGTATGAAGCAATGAAAGCACTTTTGATAGAAGCCTGATATGAGATGGACGATCTCCCTAGACTTAGTAAAAGAGAAACTAGACTTTGAGAACAAATAAACTTGAAACATTATTCTTCTCTTCATTTTATTCATCCAACAAATTTCAACTTAATACTTGAACCACTTGCCTAAAACTTAGGAACGGTTTTCCAACGTGGGAAGTAAATGAAAACGTAAATCACTAATGCAATTTGGTGTTGAACACTTCTTTCTCTAAATTTCTAATACGATGGTAGTAGTAAAGAGATTTGTAAATTCTCTCCTTAAGAACTCGAGGTCTTCTTTTGACCAGTTGGCCTAGGGTTGGTTCGGTTCTTTGGTGAAGAGCCGCAGGGTCGATTTGGCGGCGTTTAGTGGAAGTCGCTTAGTAGCATCGTTGGCTTGCTAACTGAGCTTGTATTCTATGAGTTTTGCCTACCCAATGGCTTGAGTGATGGTGTGAGGTCATAGAATGGTAAGTTCTTGTCGTATGTCATGTCCATGTCCAAAGAAGAAACAATTAAAGTGCCTTCATGGAAGGCCGCCTACACAATTTCTTAATCTTTCTAACTTTTACTCTTTCTGATAAATGGAAATGGTGGATGTTTAGCGGAATTTAGAAAGTGTAGCTTGATAGTTATCGTATGTCGATGGGCGAAGTCGGGTTGCTAAGGACATAAATGAAATTGTCCCATGTATTGAGAAGGTGGTTGTTGAAGAGGTATTTGTACCAACTTAGAACTTCATCTCAATGACGGAAGGCAACGATGAAGAGATTTGAGGATTTGCGATATTGTAAAAGGTAAAGTAGTGATTGGCTCGGCAAAGCCAATCTAGTGGGTTTGAGCCATTAATGTTTGGAAGGGTGATCTTAGGTCGGTGTATTTGCAAACCATGAGTCGTGGTGGTGTGCCTTTTGGTGGTGAGTGAATATTTTTCAAAGTTTATTTTTTTAAGCCTCTTTTACTAAGTCTACTGAGATCATTTATCTCAAATCGGGCTTCTATCAATCGGTACTTACATTGACCAACTTCATTGCCTCCAAAAGGTGACCCCACCCAAATACACCATGGCCACCACACCCGACACCTTGAAAAATATCCTCCAAGCAACCCATGTCAACTCCGCCGCCACCTAGAAACTTCGTGAAATTGACAAGATCATTGTAAACTAACTCGTACATCAATTAGAACAAAACAACACCTTCCTCTCCGCCATAAGAAAGACAACACCACCACTCACGGTTTTAAATTTGCCCACCTAAAATTAACCTACCAAACTTTGATAGCTCAATGCCACTCGATTGGCTTTTCCCGGCAGTACTTCACATTTTACAATATTTCACCTCTCAACGTCTCTCCATCGTTGCTTAACGTGGGACGCTTCACTCGTGCCATTGAAACCCAATTTGGCCCATCTACATACGATAACCTTTAAGCTACACTTTTTAAACATTACCTCGACATGACATACAACAAGAACCTACCATTCAACAACCCCACACCATCACTCAATCCATTGGGTTGGCAAAACTCATAGAATGCAAGCTTAGTGACCAAGCCAACAACTCTAGTAAGCCATTTCCACTTATGCAACCAAATCAGCCTTTGTTAGTGGTTCGTCCTCAACCACTTCTGACGCTACCAATCAAGCATTCACTAATGTATGTGAGCATGTAATCTCGATTCATTGCTCCATTTCGAAGACACAGAAACATAAAGGACCAAACTTGCTCGTTGTAAACTTAATAACCGAATAGCGGTTATGTTAGTTAGTTAGTTATTTCTGGTAGTTAGTTATGGCGGTTAAAATCCGAACCATTGTGTCGTTTGGTTCATGTCCATTCGATGCCTATATATACTTGACAATATGTATCATGTAAACTAGTTTTTTTCGATTAATAAGTTATCTAGTTTTACTTTGCAATTTCATATATCGACTCTACTAATATTTGGGACCAACATTTGGCATCAAGAGCCTCACGCTCGCTACAACAAAACATCAATTCATTTCGAAACTTTCATTTTAGCGAGACTAAAAGAAGCGAAAGACAAACAACACCGAAAGTCTTGTTTAGGAAGAAAAGAACGACACATATATCGGATATCGTTGCGGGATAACTTTAGGCCTTGAGGAAAGTAGTGCACACCGTACTTGTGTAGAAATTGCATTCGACAAAGCACCAAACGAAGTGGTGACTTGAAGGCTTGTGTTGGCTTGATCCTGAACTCAACAAGAACAAAACAAAGAAAACTTTGTTACAAAACTTGTTGGCATTCAAAATCATACAGCGAAACTAAGACCTCTTTGTCGCGGACAAAGGTGGAGAAGAAGACATACGTTGGACAAAAAAAAAGGGACGTTGCTTGCCACTCTTTGGCTTGTCATTATCCTGCACTTTGACAGATTCCTCAATGCGCAGATGATTGCTAACTCAAACGAGTTAATTCCTCTTCTTATGTTTCAAGGTATGCTTGAAATCTTTCAAGGAGGAAGTTTATCAATAACACAAGAGACCGAAATAGCCTCATTCATGTGCATATTATGTTGTGTAAACCTTCCAGTATTCCAAGAAGTTCATTGTATTGTTCCATAACGGTCTTGAATCGGTCATTTTGTAATTTGTGAAATTACTAACAAGGAACTTCTTACTTGATGCATCCTCACCATATATTTGGCATCCAAGGAATCCACAGTTCTTTGGAAGATTCAAAGTTCGATAAATATCAAACAGAGAATCGAGACATACCATTGAGAATAAGACCTCTGCATATGTAGTCATCATTCTCCCACTTGCTCCTCCTCCGATACGCTCAACAAGAGCATCATCCCATCATCGAGAATTGGAGTAGTCGACATAAACCACACTCATGCTTGGCGGAAGAAGTGCATCTTCTTCGCCACCTCCTAAAGTCCACCCTTCAAACTTGTCCATTTTAGCAAAGTTTGAAGCCATGTGTTTCATTGCGTGGTTGCCATTGATTATCACAAAATAGTTTACTTTGATTGTTGGTGTCGGTTCCAATGACGGGGTTAGATAATCAATCTTCACAGATACCACTTGGTGGTTCTAGGATATCACTTGGAATCGTGTGATCACTTTCCAAAGTAAACTATTCGACCCTAATGCCTGGGTATCACGAATATCTACTTGGGATAAGACCAAATGCGATTAGAGAATTAGGCACAATTCTATAACCCTGCGCTTATAAGTGTTTAGTGTTTTCTGTGTGTTCTACATGCATAAACAGATATCCTATTTATAGGAGGTTACTCTCAACCGTTCAAATGGAATTATGAGGATTAATCGGCCCATTAATCACCTCATAAATGTCCCCATTATAGTAGTTAGTGGTTACATGACCAATTAGCGTGGTCATAAAGAAGTTGTAGCGCCATTTAGCAAGACTTTCCATAGCGATTTTCCACTAGCGGTACTTTCACTTGCGGTGGAAATCGACCTATCGATGGAAAAGTGGAAAACCGCTTGTCGGTGCTTTCATAGCACTAGCGGTGGAAACACCACTGATGTTTCCACCGCCTATCGATGGAAACCACAAGCGGTACTTTCCACAAGCGGTACTTTCCTCAAGCGACTTTCTACTAGTACTACCAATACAAACCACTATAAGAGTCGTGGTGTTCATGGACCTTATGGGTGTACACTCCGCACCTCCTAACCCATTACAAGGTGTGAACTAATCCCACAAGTGCACTAAATTTTCCAACAGTCCCTCTCAATTTGCATGGGGTCATGGCATGAATTGGTTGTGCCCTTGTGAACCCAATGCATATTAGATAATGTTGGAGGAACTGTTTTTCTTTTTCATTTCATTAAGTTGCATTTATCACTTTCAAAATACACATAAAAAACCCGTTGCAATAGGGACACATGGATTCTTAGAAAAAAAATGTTCTTAAACCTAGGGCTAGAGTACTCGCATTATACATGAGAATTTGTGATGAAGTTGCACCTTGAACATTATGGTACTTTTTGGCAAAGGTTGAGGGACGAAGATTGGAAAATGGGGGATATCATTCACACGCTTACCAATAGAAGATGGTCAGAAAAGTGTGTTTGTTATGCCGAAAGTCATGACCAAGCTCTAGTTGGTGATAAAACTATTGCATTCTGGCTTATGGACAAGGTTAGTAATGTTTACATTGTACTTCACAAATTTAATTATACTTCATATTGGCAATTGGGTACTTTTGACCTGTATATTTGTAAAATAATGTCATAACTGATGGGTATGTTAGTAACAATTTTCAAATTCCTGTGGCCATATAAAAATCAAGTGATAGTGCGTTGATTTTAAGTGTAATTTTCCCTTCATCTAATCATTCATGAGACCTAATAGTTATGTGCTTTACAGGATATGTATGAATTTATGGCAGTGGATAGACCAGCGACTCCTCTAATAGATCGTGGCATAGCATTGCATAAGATGATCAGGCTTATTACAATGGGATTAGGTGGAGAAGGATACTTGAATTTTATGGGAAATGAGTTTGGACATCCTGGTAAGACTATGCCATATGGTTATTTCATCTATATTTTTAATTTTTATGAAAAGTATAATCTTCCTAAGTTATGATGACCTTATTTATGGATGTTAATATATGTCTCCCCTTTTATCAGAGTGGATAGATTTTCCAAGAGCCGATCAACGCCTTCCTGATGGGAGATTTTTACCTGGCAATGGTAATAGCTATGATAAGTGTAGGCGTCGATTTGATCTTGTAAGTTCATCTATATAATATAAGATCAAGTTACTAATTTTCGAGGAAAATAATATTAGGGAGTAAAGTATCAAACATGATACTGTTACACAAATCAAATTTGACACAAAAACGTTTTAGTATTTTCTCTCCAAATATTCCTATTATAACATTGTTCATATCTTTTAATGCAGATCTATCCTTTTTTCCTACAAATAATAAAATTAGTGACCCATCTTGATGTTATTCGAAAACTCATTTACTGCAAAAGCCAAACTTTGAACATTTTTCTTCTGAATAGTTAAAGTACCGTTTGATATATCTGTTAGCTGATATAATTCTAATCATATGCATAGGGGGATGCAGAGTATTTAAGATACCATGGGTTACAAGAATTTGATCTAGCAATGCAGCATCTCGAAGAAGCTCATAATGTAAGTAAATTTGTCTGCAAGTTGACCATTTTTTTTTTCTTTTTGTAATGTGGCTATATAAGTGGCAGTTTCGACCCATTTACTTATAGCAGGATCGTACTGGGTTATGTTTCAACTCAAATGGGTCCAATTAAATTTTTTAGATATAAGAGGAACGAATGGTTTAAAGCCGCTCCCAAGTCTATTTTGAACTCTTCAATCGTTATATCTAAAGATTAGATAATCATTGTAATATTATTGTTGGTAATGCTAAATGATGCATTATCTATATATTTAAAGAACAAAAAAAATGGACAAAGATTGAATGGCTATAACCTAAAGCCATAATCTGTTGCGCAACCCGCCCAGCAAGCACGTCTTGATTTCTCTGGTAGATTATAATGTAAACTAGATTAACTATTGCTGTGCAGTTCATGACTTCAGCACACCAGTATATATCACGAAAACATGAAGAAGAAAGAGTAATCATATTTGAACGAGAAGATTTGGTTTTCGTCTTTAATTTTCACTGGCACAACAGTTATTCAGACTACCGTGTAGGCTGTTTACACCCTGGAAAGTACAAGGTAAACTTTGTTCATCTTTAGTTATTTAGTTACTCTTTATTTAGAAAGGTTTACCCTACCAGAGTTGCATTGTAGACAAATAAACAATAGATTTGACTTTTTGTCTTCTATAATTGAGCTGTTATATTAAATTTGTTAAAATATTTATAGAGATTATTGTCGACCATTATTTATATATCCAATGAACTAGGCATTATATTGGAAAGTCTGGCTAGTACGTAAAGGAACATATGTAATCCACTGCATGTGCCTACCGTGAAAACAAATGGCAGTCTTGTAGATTAACTAATATAAATAGCATGTCATTACTACATTCGGATAATTATGAATTTGATACTGGTAGAATTTACCGTTGCCGCACATTCGGCTAATTATGAGTTTGATACTGGTTTTCTTTGCCGCACAAATCTGAATCCACCACTACCTTAAGTGTTGTTACTGGCTCAACTTTTTGTGTTTCGAACATAAGAAAGTTTATGCTTCGGCTGTTTATAGTTATATAGCTTTTTGTCATTTTAATATGCATCAAACTTGACAACCCTAATAACCTTTCAGATTGCCCTAGACTCTGATCTTTCGTTATTTGGAGGCTTTGGCAGACTTGATCACAATGCGGAATTTTTCACCTTTGTAAGTGATTTCATTCTATTTCCATTTCAAGTAATGTGCGTAAGCCTGTGTTATACGCTTATAATCAGATGAGCTGATAAATAAAGATATTTGATTAAAAGTGAATAACACAAGCTCTTAAATATTGCCATGAATGTATGTTCCCTAAATACCCTATGAATAGAAGTTGACCCAAACCACGTTCCCTTTACGTGCAATTTTCTCTGATTTAAAAAAATTGATCATTAGTTTCTGATCTCAAAACTATAAACCTTTTGCAGGAAGGAGTCCATGATAATAGGCCTCGATCTTTCATGGTGTATGCACCCGCTAGAACTGCAGTAGTCTACAAACTCATAACTGATGATGTCGCACCCATTGATGTTGCTAAGTAACTACTATATGCCTACATCTTGTAAGACCATGTACGCAAAACAGCCATGGCTGACCATGAAAAAAGAGGCAAAATTACTTAAAAGAAAAGAGAAGAAATACTGCGGGTGTCGCAGGGGTCAAGTTGGTGCTTACAACGCTGGGATTTTAAGGGAGAGTTTTGGTGATCTAGTTGTTATTAGTCCTAATAAAGTACGATATATAGTTGATGTCTTTGAGTGGTTAAGATCTTCGTCTCAATGTATAGTCTTAGAAAACAAGTGTTTTTACACTGAGATTGTAGTCTATACGCTAATACTCTCAGTAAATAAATAAATGTTCTTTTATAAATATTGATCAAGCTAGAGTGGAAGTTTGATCAGTTACAAGTAGGTTTATTATACAAAGAAGTCACTAAAGTTTGCGCGAAAGTTGTAGTTTCAAAGTACTGAACTTATGAAAAGCACACACTTCTATGATTTTAGTGTTAATCGGGTAACTTGAACGCACTTTTTTTTTATATGTTAAGTAACATAAATGTCGTGTTTTTACAAGTTCATTGATGTTAGATTTATAAGATCAAATCTCCTGCTTAATTCATGTTTCTATATGAGACAAATATTAATACTTAGTATATGTACTTTTATTTAAGCAACCATGATCTTATATATGATCATGTGACTGCATAAGTTTTAGAATGGGTAAATAGCCCAACAACTTTAGATAGTTATCATAGTTTGGTCGATTTTAGGCAGTTATTATAGTTAGGAAAAGCACTTGTAACAGTTACATATTAAAGGGTGTGTCTGTTGGTTCACATCCCTTTTGTCATACTTGTTCACTTGCTTTTTATAGGACTTGTATTTGACAGTTATCATATATCAAATTACAGATATATCTTGTTTATTTTTCCCTCCATATTTTATATACACTGCACAAAATATCTCTGCACAATTCTTGCACTTATCACAGTTAACTTTTCTGCACAACAATGGTGAATACTAATTCACATATTGGTGGCAAATGGGCAAACCACTATGGGAAATCTGTTGGTAATTCTAAAATGTAGTATCAGAGCCAAAAGCCTGGGAGATTCTTGAACAACATATTTCAAAGAGAATTCATACAGAGGCAAGTTAGGAGAGAAAGTCAATCAAGATTCGGAAGATGCATCAAGCAAATCTCAAATGATTGTAAAGAAATGTTGAAAAAGAAACTGTAGGAGATTGAAGTGTATAACCATGCACTCCCACAGACACAAAGCAAGGTTAAAAGACACAAAAGATACATCTGCTTTGGATGTGGGATTAGAGGACACATTGTGGCAAATTGTCCAAGCAAAGGGAAGAACAAAGCAATTGCAGACTTTGAGAAGAACACAGAAACACCAAAGACTCAAATCCTATATCCTGAACACATCCATCTATCCACTGACTTCATGATAGAAGGCACTGATGAAGAAGGTTGGGACAAGATTTGGTATATAAGCAAAGGGCTTGACAGGCATGTTTGCACAAACATTAACCTGTTTACAAAATTGATGGAGAAATTTAGTGTTGAGAAGAATGAAGATCTACACAAACTCCTATTTATTCATGGTATTAGTGAAGTGCAAATAAGGATAGGATCTGAGATAATAATCATTCCTGGTGTACTCTATACACCATATGTAAGTCTCAACATTCTTTCTACAACCCAATTGGAATCTCAAGGTCTTAACTTGACATTCAAAGGGAATAAGTGCAAACCTGTTCCCATGTTCAAAGATCCATCAAAATGTCAATTTGATAAGAACAAGATGAGACAGATGCAAAACAGATACATGGAAGATTTTTTCAATTTACTTGATGAAAGTTCTCACCACAAGGAAGAAATGAAACTGATTGATACCATACCACATGAGGAAGACTCCATCCATGTGAAAGGTGTACACTATCCAACCCAAATTACTTCCTTTAATGATTATGTTTCATTTCTTGACTTACTAAAAAATGATAACATCATAAGTCAAGAGTGGGACAGTTTCAGAGAAAAGTTCAACAAAGTCTTTAAATGGTTTTATACTTTCTATCTCAAAAGAAACCTACCAGGATCCATACCACCCAGAAACCATGGTATAGAGATCCTCTTAATGGATCTTTATAAACTTGTTGAAACACTAGGGGGATACCTAAGTGTAATTTTCTCAAATGATTTTGGATACATGATACGCTTATGCAGCGCGTTCGGGGTCAAAGGAACTTCCTTTTCGTCGAGCAAGTTTTTCAACACCCTAGGCAGTGAACCTAATCGTTGTAGTGTAGTATTAGGGTAAGCCACGGGTATTGATATCGTTCTCTAGGGGAATAGGAATGCTAGTAAGAAGTTACTACGCTAAGGTTGGGGTTGAGGTATATTATTTTTTTATCTTTTTTATATTTTTTAGAAAATGCAAAGGTACGAATCTCGGGGTTTGGATTTGGGAGTTGGTATTTCTACCGATTACTCTACTATTATCTAATCTAATTAACTAAGCTAGGGGTAGTCTACGTCTATTGTTGTGTGCTCGTATGATGTTTAAAAATGTGTTTACTTAGATTTTATTACTCCCTAGTTATCTACTATTGATGGTTGAATTGTCACGTCCTTATTCTTAACGCGTTGTGTTTCTAAGGTCGTAGGGTATGCGTTTATCCCTAACTCTTTGAAGCTACCAAAGGTTAATGACTACGAAATCTCTAGGATTCATAAACTTAACTCTAAGGTATTCTTTGGATGTTTAGCCTACAATTCCACTAGTAAATATATGCTAAGGTTCAACAAAGATTAATCAAGCATTAATAGCACAACGAATGACCTATGGTAATACTAGGCCAATCACAATTAAGATAAGAGACAACCAATCAATATTCAATAACTAGGTTTCATATTACCTAAGCAAACACACAAATAAATTAGCCGGACATTGAGAACATGCAAGCATACACACAATCAATTGAAGACATAAGTGAATCAATGAAGTAAAACACTTATCTTGATGTAAAATAGGGTATGGAACCCTAAAATACTATACAAGACAACCTTTGTTCGGTTTAGGTTTTTACTCCACAAAACTACCGCTCTAAAACTGAAAAATTCGGATTCTATATATAGTGTTACAAACTGCGACGGCGTCACTATTTAATTGTGACGCCGTCGGGTCGCCGTCATTAGGGTTTCGTCTTGGCCACGTTATCATTGTGACGGTGTCACCTTATGCTTGTGACGCCGTCGCCTTGATCTCGACGCCGTCGGATCAAATCTAGGCGTCGAGCTGCGACGCCCTACTCTTTTAAAACACGATGCCGTCACTTGTAAATAAGCAATTTGGCTCTTGAGTCGTCACAAAACATGTTGCGACGTCATCAGATTAAACACCGACGCGTCCCCTTGATTCTAGCACTGAGTGTCTCGATTCTTGACTTTGGCCATTCTCTTCGTATATTCGCGCCTTTTCGTCCGAATAAGTGTCATTCCAGCAATTTGCCTTCAAAAGACCTAAAAAGTGAAAAGGAACAAAATTAAGTAATAACGGATACAAAAGTGATCAATTAAGGGCTTAAATGACCCCTCAAAAATGTACCTTTTAAATCCTTATCAAATATCCCTACACTTGGTATTTGCTTGTCCTCAAGAAAATGTGCTTTTAGCCAATTGATTTATAAGTTAGGGGTCATGAAGCATTAGTTTAGAACGATTCACAACACATATAAGCCCTTGAAAGTCATAACAAGCACGAAAATTACATACTAGCACCTCACATGGGGTGTTTGGATACTCACATCTCTCGGGTGTATATGAAATATAAAAAGTTGGAAATGGAAGATAAACACTCATTAACTGGTCCTAGTACATAGATTACCATAGGCTTGAGACTAGATCAAACCTCCATCGCTTTGGCGTAAGCACCTAGGAAAAACTATCCGAGAGGTCTTTTAAAGGGTTGAAATGTTAGGCTTACGGTAGGGAAACAAAGGGTTTGGTGGGATAGGCGATTTAGTGGTGGCAAGTCAAAAATCTTTATGTTACAAGCATGCGAAGAATGGCGTTGCTAAGCCAAGACTCGACACTCTAAACTATAGATAACTGAAACAAACAAACATAAATTTAAAGATAGATGTAGGATGGTAGCCCGTATGTTTTTTTTTTTTCATTTTTTTTTCACACTCTATTTTTTTCTTTTTCTCTTTTTCTATTTTTTTCGATTTTTTTATACACTTTTACTCTACCATCCTCTACGATAACATCAAAATAGTAGGGATTTATAGGCACATCCCTACACTTGAGTTTTTATTACTCTAACACTAATTTGACCCGAATTGAAAGATCAAAACACTTGGAGTACATTATCACGCAAATAAAGGGAATTTGAATTTAACGTTCCTTCCGTCATTTCATAAACTTTAACTTTTCCCATGAGTCCCAATCGTCCCAAAAGCGTGTACAAAGGATATGACTCGACTTAGCAACTTATGCAAGCAACTAGATAATTGAACTAAGGGTTTAGTGTGATAACAATAATGCACTAAAAGTGAGTGCATACAAGGTAGGCTAAGGCGATTTGGGTATACATTTGGGGGTGGATTGTAAACAATGCTCTTCATTGATATTTCGGAAAACTGAAACATCACGAGAACCGCGAAAAGGATAGGCTATGAGGGGTTAACTAGGGGTATCGTGTACTAAAGATAAGTACAACGCAAAGGTGTGGGAGAATTACTCAACCGATGTGGAAGAAGTAATTATATTACAAGTATCAAACAAGGGTTATCCTAATGCCTCTTATCATTTAGTTATTCCTAACTACACAAGTGTAGTCTTACTAGCGATCTCAGAATGCATCACAAAAGAAGTTCTAGAATCTATTATACTACTGGTTCACACTCAAGCATTAAAGTGGAATGCTTTAATTCCTACAAATCTAAGGCGATCCTCGCATTTTGGGTGGAATTTAAGTGGTAAAGGGTTTTGTGCTAGTCATATAACTTCCTATCCATGAGGCGCTTTATTAAGACTAATGGCCCACTCCTACATGTCATGAAAAATTTTAAATTTGGTGCCAAAATTACCCTAACCGATATTTCTCATGGTTTATTACACAAATGAAATTGGACAAAGCAAATAGTCAAGGATAAACATAGTTTCAAAGTTCCGTTTATTTTCCTCCACACTTAAACCGAACATTGTCCCCAATGTTCCCGAAAGTATCAAAGTTATGATAATGGAAGGTAATTAAAAGCGAAAGAAACTAGTACTCACGATTAGCTCGGTATGATCCGTGTGAAGTAGTGGTTACATCTTTCTTCAAGAAGAATGTTTGCGTGAAAAGCTCCTTCCAATCTTATGTATTCTTCTTGATAAATTAAACTTGCACACTTGAAGAAAACAAACGAAACCTTCGTTTAAAATCGTGGTAACAATATATATATGACTCTACTAAACTAGGATATAATGCTTGTGGAATGGATGTCTCTGATTTTACGGAAAATTAAGACACTGGAAAATTCCAAAATTTATAAGTAGCTCGAAAAGCGAGAAAAATTAATAAGTTGTTTCTACTCCTCCTGATCGTTGTCAGGTTATCCTGACAGAAACTGGTCTGCGATTTTTTGACAAATTTTTATCTTTAAAATCTGGAAAAATTTCTGCAAAAACATCCATCATGACTCAATACAAGCATTTGACTCGAACAAACACACATGTATATCTTTTAATTAATTGAAATTCTCATGTTCACGTTTCTTTTGAAAACATGTGTAATCCTCCTTACACTTATCCCTTATGTAAAATACCTTTATATGTAATTAAGACGAGGTTAAAGAAAAAATAAAGCATTTTTACAAATTTAAACATGAGAATAAACAATCAATAAAAGATACACGACACACAAAAAAGCAAACAATTAAGCATGGGTTGCCTCCCGAAGCGCTTTTCTTTATTTATGAGTCTTGTAGCTAGACTTGAAGTCGTGCCCTACGCATCGATATAAGTAAGCCTATCCTCTAGAATGTCATAAGGATCAAACTTATCATTTAAGTTCCTAGTAGTACGTTTGGTTCGATATGCCTTTTCAAATTCTCTCCATCGGGGTCATAGATCGTTATCCTAATGTGCCACTCTCCATTACCATCACTAGGCGGTCTATCCCAATTCCACCTATGCTTAGGCTTATCGCTCTCAACTTTCCACTTATTCATGACAAGGTTGACGGGAAAGCTTCCTAGGAACTCGGTCATCTTCCTAAATACTAAGGCGTCCTCGAACGGGTTCACTTCCATGTCCCTAGCCATTTCTTTTTCATGGAAAGTTGCTTTACTAACAAAGGCTTCATCTAGATAAAAAGGTCGTTGAGGACCTATGAAATCTTTGTTAATCCAAGGTACATATCTAGATTGTGCTCTATCCAACCTAATCTCATTTGGGATTTCCTCTTCTTTGTAGTAAGTATGCTTTTTGACATCGTAAATTGACCTAGCACTCCCTTCTCCTACCACTATTTTGGACATCTTACAATCAATGATGGCACTAGCGGTAGCTAAGAATCTTCTTCCTACAAGCAATGGGCATGTCGAGTCCTTATTCATGTCTAGCACATGGAAATCCACCAAAAGAGTCAATTCTTCTACGTGTACTACCATGTCTTTTATTATCCCTACCGGATATGCTATACTACCGTCCGCTAGACCTAAGATGGTTTCTGTTGGTTCTATCTTACCTAAGTTAAGGTTTCTATGAAGGGACAGCGGAACAAGATTGATGCATGATCCTAAGTCGGCTAGAGCATCAAGAGGTTTGGAAGTTCCAAGCCTACACGGAAGAGTGAATAGCCTAGGATCGTCTAATTTCTTAGGTAAATTATTTTGCACAAAAGTGGACCCATGTTTTCCAAGTCTAAGTTCTAGCTCATATTTTTCTTTTAAAGCATTATAATAAGGTGCATGAGCTAAGACTTCAAGAACCGGTTTTTCTTGATGGAGTTCCTTATACTCCTCCTCTAGATTAGGGTTGGGTTCTTGGTTGATGGGTTTCTCAAGAGTAGGTTTTACCAATGGGGCGGGGCCTTGGTACCTCATTTTGGATTGCTTGGAACCCTTGTTGATAGCGTTTACCGAGTGGACCGTTGGGTGTGAGGGGCATGGATGCGCACTTGTCCCATGGTGAACAAGAACATGAATTCGATGAAATCGAACTCACTTTGGGTTCTTTATAGTATCACTGGGAGTGCTCAATTTCCGGTCATTAAAGGCTTTTAAGAGGCAGCAAGCTTGTTTGTCATCTCGTCTTGTCGTCGCTTAAAATCGTCTTCAAGCTTAGTCAATCGAGTTTCTTAAGATGACATGAATCTAGATGCAATTGCCTCAAGACTAGTGGGGTTCCCGGTGTTTGGAGGGTTGAACCTATTAGGTGGACTAGATGAGCTTTGGGGTGTGATTGAATTTTGGTTCCACTTAAGGTTAGGGTGATTCCTCCATGAGGGGTTGTAGGAGTTTCCTAAGTTGTTTTGTTCGGGCTTGAAAGTGTACCACTTCTCTCCGCTCCGTCGATGCAGCGTGGGCGTGGTCCCAAAAGCTTGTTCGGAGGTCTTGTGCAATCTCGAGTGTCGTGGGAACCACTACACAATTCACAAGGTAGAGTGATTTTGTTCACTTGTTGTGAAGACTTAGGATTTTCGTATGAGCTCATTAGGAATTTAACTTGATCTTCTAGCTCGAGCATCCTACGGTCGGAAGATTGTGAGTCAAGGGGAGGCAAGGAGATTGCATTTACGGTTTTGGGAAACTCACGGGGTCATTCCAACTTTCGTTGTCATAGAGAGCAAGGTAGCCACTTTGGGTGAAAAGGTCAACATTTTGGGTTATTTGAGTGTTTTTAAGGCTATCCGTGCAAGAGAAATCGGTTGAATCATTGAATTTTTTTACTAGTAGGTCAAAACCTAGTTCTACTCG